>CM019148.1:287091581-287472101 GCA_009733165.1 Naja naja
TGGCAACTCTAAAAGACCAGAGAAATATTATTGAGTTGACACAATGTAGACTAGCCTCTGGTGATGCACACTGGCCAACACAACTTTGTCATGGCTAAATTCTGGCTGCTGGATCTCACAAGGATCACCCAACAGAAAATACCAAAAATAAAAACAAGGCTCTATGGCCAGATGACTTATAAGATACAAAAGGAACTACCAGATTGCTTAGCCAATGTTTTATTATGATATTTGAAGACCTGGAAGTATCAATGACTGGAAAATAGCAATATAATCTAATATAAATGAACACCCTTTAATAATCTCTCCTGATTTCAGCAAAGGATTTGGCAAGATGGTATTTTGATTAGCAAAGTAGTTGAGTCAGCTTCATGACAATTCAGTTATTCCTTAATTTAATTTTATTAGTATAATTTATACCCTGATGCAGTCCTACAAAATTCTTAGCACATTACAGGAGTACTGGAATTAAAAAACATCTGAATGAAAAATTTAAAAATACAAACAATGTTTAAAATAAACTCAGATCCTGACATTCTCCCAACCATTCTCCAGAAGAGCTGTTTTAGCTTCTTTGGAAGGCAGCTCTAGTCAAGGATTCAGCACAGGTAGCAATTAACAATAAGTGGCATACCTAATTGTCTTGAAAATCATTCATCATAAAAGTCAGGTACTGAGTGGTATGTCATAAGATTAAATTCTAAGATCCATTTTAATTCACTGAATGAAGACATTAAAATGATTATCAAATATTATACCACAAACTGGATGAGATAGCTAATAAATCCAAAAATTTTGAAATAAAGTGAGAACTCTCTGATGGCAGTAAGGGCTGAATCTTTTAAGGTAGCAACCTTATTGGTTGCCAAATTCACCAGAACCTATTCTGGTTAATTTGGCTCCCAGTTTCAAGGCCAGATAGAGAAAGGGCAAATTACTGCTGAGTTGAAAACATGTATGATTTAAATCTTGGAGTATGCATCAGTGGTGGGATTCCAATTTGTTTACTACTGGTTCTGTGGGCGTGGCTTGGGGGCGGGCAGGGGAAGGATACTGTAAAATCTCCAGTCAGAGGGGATTTGCCAGTTCTCGAACATCCAAAATTTCCACTACGGTTCTCCAGAACTGGTCAGAACTGCTGAATACCACGCCTGGTACGCATAGAAAAACTAATGCTGTGTTTTGCAAGAGGCAGAACTGCTTATATATATATATAATTTATCTGCAACAAAAGTATTTGTTTAGCCATATAGTATCTATAATCTTCTGCTATAGCAAGGCTCTGAATATGGAGTTAAGTATCTGGAGAATCAAGATTTATGCCAAGTCTGGAAGAAGTCTGACAACAGAAAAGGCTGAAAATAATATGATACTTAATGAAGATACATTCAAATTTATCTACTTATAAAATAGAAACCAAACTCACAGGTATAGAATAAGGAGTAACTGACTTAGTCATTGTATTCTAATCTTGAAATAGTAATTGAATGCAAGCTAAATGAATCAGCAGTGTGAAGAGGCTGCAATAAGAAAAAGGGGAAATGCTATCTTAAGCTGCACTTTCAGAAATAGTTTCCAAATAATGAGAAGGAAACTTTATTCTATACTGGTTAGATCCTACTTATTTGGGCTTCATACTTGAGCAAGTATTCAGAGAAAGTGGAGCAGCTTCACAAAAATAAAAGTTAAACAAGGACTAGAAACTAAATCCTACAGTTTGAAGGAGTTAGGCATGTTTAGTCTAGAAAAGAGAAGACTGACAGGAGATGATAGCATTCTTCAAATACCTGCAAGACCAAGATGTGCTTTTATCCTTCATGAGTAAAAATACAGAATGATGAAGACACGTTAGAAAAAGGCAGATTCCAATTGTTGGGGGGGGGAAACGCTTTGTAACAGAGCAGATTGACAGTGGAACCCATTCCAAGAGAGGTGGTGAGGTCTTTCAATTGTTTGTGCTCAAGGAAAGGCTAGACAGCTTCTATCAGGGATGCTTAGTTTCTGGCAATGAGCCAATGGCCTAAATAATCCAATCCATTCTGTGGTTCTCCTTCAAGGCTTGTTTGTGTCTGTGTCACCTAAAACTTCCTTTTGACGGCCCTGTAATATCCCTTAATTCGGGTAGAGTTGGGTGACTGGACAAATTGTTTTGCCCTAAAAAAGATGTGTGCATGGTTTTTTCCCCTCTCCCTCTCCTCCCCCCTTTCTACAGACTCTATTTAGAAATGGCCCTCCAGCTTCTATTTAGTAATCTGTCTCTTTCCAGAACAATTTGTCTTGCCAAACAGCAGGAGAAAATTATTTTACATGTTGCTTAAACCATGGTTCTTCATTGGAATTATAATTATAGGAATTATCGCATGTAATTTTAAGACACTTAATAGAACTGTTTGGTACACCAATTGGGGTGCAGTTATTTCAAAACCCTGGATGTTGTAAATAAAACTAAGCTGCTACAATAGACAAGTCCTCAAGGGAAGTGACTCATCATTATTCACCAGTGCATCTGTCGGATGCCTCCAACGTTTTGAGAGTGCACCTTCTCCATTATGTACACTCCATTGCTAATTACACACTTCATAATTGTCATTCAAGGTAGATATGGGCTGTATGCCAACTGGTCTGTTTACACCAGTAAATAGTTACCAACATAATGCATTTAGAGTTCTTCTACACTTTCCTCCCGCTCATCTCTTTTGCTGACATTTTTTTGTTAGGTTCATGTTGAAAATTGCAGCTCATTTTTAAAAGAACCTCTTGAGATATTTTTTTAAAATAGAAAAGCAGCCAGTGTAATAAAACATATTTTACTTTAAAAAATCATTTACATATGCCTGATATAAGCTGCTCCACCTTTTTTGACTCTGTGTACACTTCACTTAAATCTTATTCTAACTATTGTCTAGATTAGTGGTTCCTGGCAGATCGAGGCATCCTTTGCTCAGTAAGGACAATCGTATGCTTAATCTTTGTGCATCTGTCTTTTACCATTAAAGAATGTAACCTAACAGCATCAATTCCAAGTCCAATGCAAATTGCTCATGAGGATATAGCAACAGTTATGGTAACGTATGACCTTCTAATGAGGGCAGGAACACGGGCTGCTTTTTTATTTATTTATTTAGTTATTTATTTATTTATTTATTTATTTATTCGACTTATATGCCGCCCCCTCTCCAAAGGACTCGGGGCGGCTTACAATTAAAAACAACAATAAATAAATTCATTAAAAGAGTATTAAACAATTAAGCCGAATTAAAATTTTTAGAACCCCTAATTAAAATAACCCCAACCCAAGAGAATCAGCACAGCCCAGATTGTAAAAAGAGCCAAGTTTTCAAATCATGGCGGAAGGTGCGAAGATCGGGGGCCAAACGGAGATCTAGCGGAAGGAGATTCCACAGAGTGGGAGCCGCCACAGAGTAGGCCCTCTCCCGGGTCGCCGCCAAGCGACACTGTGTTATCCCTTGCAGCCTTTGCACCACCATGATAAAATGATGCATGTTTAGATGATGAAAGTCCAATAACAACAATTGACTCCCATCTGGAGTTTTAAAAAATGGCATTCAATATATTGGGTCAATTCTAACTAGGTCACAAGGCTGTTGTTAAAATAGTTTCAGACATTCAATGAATTCAGGTGCCCAATTACAAAATCATGATTTAAGAATGGGCAACTATCAGCAACCCATCCAATTCTAATCTTTTTTTTTCTCCTGCCAGATTATGGTTAGTGATAATGAGGTTTGCTGCAGACTGGTTTTAAATCCTATGAATACTAACTACAGCTATATGTTATAGAATTAAAAACAGTTGAGATCTAGGGTGGAAATGATCACATCATCCTTGTTTTCAAGCTACTCCAGAAAGAAAAATGGGCAGAGTTTACACTCATATGAGTTAGGAAAGTAGATTTCAACAAGCTTAGAAAAACCTAGCAGGATCATATAATAGAAAACTTCAGGGCAAAGGAAAGTAAGAGAGTTGGGAATTTATCAGACCTAAGGTACTAAAATTACTATAAAACTTCACTGTTCTGATGAAAATTAAAAATGGAGGTCAGTTTAGGAACTATTATGAATGCATTAGAACAGAGCTGTCAAACCCTGGCCCATGGGCCAGATGCATCATGTGCTGGCCATGCCCATGCCCGGTTTGAATGAGAACCGGGTGTGGTGGGTGGTAAAGTCCCCATACATCATGTGACACTGCTGTGATGACATGAGTTGGACACTCCTGCATTAGAAGTTTATGAAGAACTAAGAGTTATAGTTGTAGTTAGGCATATAACAAAAAGAAAGAGGAGTATAATCAGCAAAGAAACATACCAGCAACTAGCTAGCATCTGCAGCAAGGAAGTCAGAAGGGGTAAGGCACAAAAGATGCAGCTCACCGAGAAACTAGAAGCATCAAAAGGCACTCTTTTGGTTATGTCATTATTAAAAGGGAGGAAATAAAAGAAAGGGTGGGTCTATTGCTTCAAGGCAATTGAAAGATGATGATGGATATAGGGCAGAATTCCTTAACTCCAAAGATGAGGACTACATTTAAAGGGACCCAAACATAACAATTAAAACAAGGAGGAAGAGATAACCTAAGGTAGGGGATCACCTTTATAAACGGAAGTCTTCAGGATAAAAAGCAATGACATCCAAGAAACTTAAAGAATCTCATGATCTCAGATCCTTTGGTATTCTTTAAGAAATAATAGAATAAGATATACTATTAGAAGTTTGAAAAAAGGAAATGTGCTTCCTATTTTAAAAAAGGGAGAAAAGTAACTACAGATTTGCTCAATTAGTATATATATATATATATATATATATATATATATATATAATATATTTTTCGTAGATTTTCACGGGTTGTAGTAGGTCTTGGTGTTCGGTCTTGTCCCGGTAAGATTGGAGAATACCTTGGCAACATTCGGAAATCTCATCCGTCATCTTCAGGATGGTGTCTTAGCTTCGTTCTACTGGAGAGGTGTGATTGTGGCTGTTTTCCCTTTTTAAACTCTAGAGTTGGCGTGTTGTTACTGCTTGATTGGTTTGTGGAGTTGATGTATGCAGATTGGATGGCTTTTTCCTGAGCTGTGTGCGAGGAGCTGGCGTGTGTCCTCAGCCTTTTGTGTTGTAACGACTGGGTATGGTATGTGTGATGATTCTTGAGTTCTATTGTTGTGATGTCTGGGTGTCAGGAGATTACAGCACCACCCAGGACATCACAACAATAGAAACTCAGAAGGTCATCACACAGCCCATTACCCAGGTCGTTACAACACAAAAGGCTGAGAGACACACAGCCGCACCTCAGCCCACAGGGTCTCAGGGAAAAAGCATCCAATCTGCATACATCAACCCACAAACCAATCAAGAAGTAACAACACAGCCAACTCTAGAGTTTAAAGGGAAAAAACAGCCACAATCACACACTTCTCCCAGGAGAACGAAGCTGAAGACACCAGCCTGAAGATGACGGATGAGATTTCGTCGAAATGTTGCCAAGGTATTCTCAATCTTACACGGACAAGACCGAATACACCAAGACCTACATAAATATATATATATATATATATACAAGATTGATTGACTGATTGATTGATTGATTGATTGATTGATTGATTCAGGGTATGAATATTTAGGAAACAATTGCATTCTTGAGCTAGCATGGGCTTATAAAGAACAAGTCATACCAAGCAAGCCCAACTTCTCCTTCTCTCTCACTCAACAAGTAAAAATATTATGGGAATGGGATGAACATATGGCATTTTTCAGTTCAGCCAAGAGTCTCCCATGAGATTCTAGGAATAAAAGGTAAAATATTTCTACCAGTTGATACATTTTTGATTCTATAATCATATCCAGCAAGTATACATTAGTGTATCAAATTGGAAGTCTTCATTGCTGCCTGACTCCAGTCTGGATTCTATATCATTCCATTTGTTTACACATGGTTTGGATGAGCAATTATAAAATACAATTGTTAAATTTGCAGATGTCACAAAAGTAGAGAAGATAGCAGGTATTTTAAAGGACAATATCAAGATTCAGCAATAATTTGACAAACTGAACCACTAGTCTGAAAGATAAATTTCAACAGGAACAAAACATTTTTGGGGTAGGAAAAACATGCAATAAAAGATATTAGATAACTATATGTGGAGGATGATTAGGCAGGATATATGAAGAGGAAAAAAATGGATGCCTTGATGGATCACAGTTGATCCATGAAGACTGTGGCAGCGTGGAAGCTTCTTGTGCTAATATGGCTTCCAAAGCTGACAGTTGAATTTGAGCTAACAATGTAATGCAGCATCAAAAAAAGCAAATGCAATCATAGGCTCATTATTAGAAGTGTACTTTCAGGAGCAGGAGAAATAATTGATTCTCTCTGTTCTTACTGGACCGACTACATATAGAATACTACATTAGATCATTAACAAACCGGAATGTTTCCAAATTAGAGAGATCAAAGTGAGAAGAAGCCTATTGGAGGGAAAATGTGCAAGAAACAGCTAGAATCATTAGATATGTACAGCCTGAAGAAAGAAAGCTATGGAGAAATATGGTAATTGTGTTCAAGTAACTTGAAAATCATTTCATAATTGGTATATTGTTGTTCCAGAAGTGAAGAAATGGTGGCTTTAAATTACAAGGAAGTAGATTTCCTACGTCTTTGGGAAGAATTTCTAAGTGTATGAGCTCCTCAAAGACGGAGTGGACTGTCTTAGGAAGTGTGAAGACTGTCTTTGCTAGAGATGTTAAAACTCAGTGGATTCTGTTTGGGATGCTTTAGTCATGACTTCTTGCACAGAGTAGCAGATTCAACAAAACAACCTACAGGATCCTTTTTAATTATTATCCTTTATGATACTATGGAAAAATATTTTCTGATTGCTTGCCAATTTTCAGCACTTTCTTATTATGACCTGTGCTACACTACCGAAAGATCAGCAAAGATTTTGTCATAGTTCACTGGATTCTTTTGGAGGGTGTTTTTGTTTTGCATCACTTCATTCAGGATCAATTTCCAAATAAATAAATATACAAACAAATCTTAGTAAAGCAAAACAATTGAAGAAACATCAATTTTCTCAATTTGACTTTCCATATACAGTATTGTATCTTAGATTATCTAAAGCTGCTTGGACCTTTTTCCATTATTAACATTTCAGTACTGCTAACGATACCTGTCAGAATCAAGCTTTTATTAGGAATAGAGAAATTTTCCATTCTTGCCCCCTTTTAGCATTTGTTGTACATCAGGGCAAGAAATGTTTTTACTGGTGACTTTAAAGTTAAATAACCTGTGGAAAACACTGCAATAAAAAGGAGGTAAGAAATAAGGAGGGTTTTGGTAGCTTTATTGGATTGCACAGTGAACACTTTTTTCTAGCTGGGTTATAAATTTTTCTAGTTGAGTTATAATTTAACCACAGTGAATTTTTTAAAGCTGAATTAATATACTGCTTGTAGTTCTCCATTTGCAGGAACAGAAGTGAAGAAGAATGTTTAAGTGGCTTTGTTTACTTCATCCCGCCTTTAGAATGTCTAGGATACATGCTGCTTCCGTTCCACACAATGTTATCCTCCTATGAGTTTGGTTAGATCAAACACTAACCAAATATTACTCCAGTGAACCTAATAATAGGTTTGAACTTGAGTTTTCACTATCTTAAGCTTGACACGAGTATAAGATACTCATAGTTTTTACAGGTTAGAGATTATGTTTATTATTTATTTATTTATTTATTAAATTTATATGCCACCCATCTGGTTTCAGACAACTCTTCAAATCATATTGTCCTTTTGCTACCCCTCAACCCACCATTAATGCAATTTCTGCCTGTGTTTTCTTGTTCTACAATAAAATAGGAGTAGTCCAACTAATGCGGATTCAAATGTTAATGTTTGCCTGTGGCTCTTAAGCCCCTGCTCCTTCATCAGCTAATGCACAGAGAAAGGAGCATTCCCTCATCTGAGTCACTGATCACATCCTTTGGCCCTGTAATTTCTGCTATGGCTACTGTTGCCACTAGTGTTAGAATAGCACAGTGCTTATAATACTTAATTGTTGTGCAGAAGATTACTCATAGTACTTTGTAGCACTATTGTTCTTTTTCCCCTCTGGCTACCTACCTTTCACTGAGATTTTATGAAAATTGTAAATTCTTTGATAAAGTGGTTGGCTGAAAAGCTAAAGTAGCTCAGGGGAAATTGGTTATTAAAAGCCTTTCTGCTGGTTTCCCATTTGTAATGCTCTGCATATCATACAAATAGTATAACGACTACATTCCCAACAAAACAGCAGGGACTAGTCTCCAGAAGTCAACACTACTACTATCTAAAGTGTTTTCATGACAGACTTTATGGAGCCAAAGAGGAAATGTAAGAAAGCATTTTTGTTTTAAGCAGATTGTCTTGACTGTATATATGTGCATTATGATGCTTTAACATTGTGCATATAAATTTTTCATATGTCTAGTAAGATTTGCTCATTGAAAGGAAAATGATTGATTTCTTTGTAGAGGAAATTGAGAGGGCACAACAGCAACTCTTAGGAGGAGAACATGGTAGTCCAGACTTTACACTTGGCAAGTTACTACGAAGCGTATCAATCCAGACAGAGTTTTCTTAAACTGGCTTAAAGTCTAGCCAGGATGAAAGCAGATTAAGCATGTAATACAGATATTAAATTAACCTGATATCTGTGCTAAGTTGTAATTGGGATTTTCATTTTACCCCTTTGCTCAATAGTTTGGAAATCCTATTCCTTCATAAGGTAGAGGCTTTGTGGTCTCTTGAGCTATGGAGGGCCTACAAAAGAGGTCTACTGCAACTTGTGTGGACTTTGGAGATGTCCTAGACCAGGGATGTCAAACTTGCATCCCGCAGGCCAGATGCATCACACGCTGGCCGCCCACCCCAGTTTAACAAGGGGGTGGAAGTTGCGATATGTCACGTGTCGACAACGTGTCATTGTGAGTTTGACACTCCTGTCATAGACTCATAGAATAACAGAGTTGGAAGTGCCTGCTTTCAAATTATTATAGCAGCCACATCTTCGCTGCTAAAAGAGCCATCTACAACGGGACCCACAGATAATGGTTATAAAAATTAAAGTCCTTCCCTTTGAACATTGCATTCACAATGCCCTTTCCCTTGGTGGATGGCTCTGACTGTTTGTAAGAGGCTTCTGCAGCTGCTTTAGAAGCTGCTCCCAGCTGTCTCTCCACTCAAATGCAAGTGGCTGTTGCTGATTTGCAATCTCACCACACAGCTAGAGATAAAACAAATGCATGCAGGCTATTATTAAGACCTGGGTATGGGAAAATAAGTATCCTAGCATGAGGACCATTTTAGTCTCATTATTTCCTCTCAGCCTTGGTTGTCCCCCTGAGAACTCTAAGCCTCCTCTGCAAGACAACTGTTCCTGAAGACTAATTATATGGTTAGAAATGAGTTAGGAGGTTGATTTTCCCCATTCTCTCTAAACAGCAGATTCTGCTTGCTTGATGGAATACAACTGCAATATAAACTTGATTAGAGGAACTTACTAATGTTACATAGATGAGCAACTCCATCAAGGCAGTATGTTGAGTTAGGAGGTAGTAATATATGAGAGTTTTCAAAACACCAACCTCACCAATGATTGCATGTTTATATTCCCATTTTTGTGTTACAATACATTGAACTGAAGTTCCAAAATTCATCAGAAACCTGCCCTTCAGCTGGTCCTGAGAGATTTTCATCCCTTAAATTTCCATTCTACACCAAACAAGAGGAAATGTTGGACAAGAGCACTGAGGAGAATATTTCTGCATGGCACCCGCTTCTCTTCTCTAATTCTCCCTGTGTAGATATAGCTTTTGCTCAATGCTGTTGATCAGATAAGATCTCCATTTAGGCAGATGCAGCAAGCATGCAGGGACTTCATTGGAAGGTTGACTGGATTTCAAGGCTGATCACCTTAAAAAGAAAAATTATTACAAGGAGTCCTAAGTACAACTGCAAGATTGAGAAATCTTGGATACTTGGGTTGAGAGAAAGATGTCCACTGTCCCTCTAAATAATAATAGTCATTAGACCAACACAGTATCCAAACCCTGACGTTTTCAGCAGCCAGTCCAAAAGGGAAATGCCCAACCAAATACAACCACTTTATTTTGAGATTTTATTTCCATCTTTAGTTCAAGTCACTCAAGGGTTCAGCAGTAGGTCTGAACTTTATCTCTTAGCAAGTGTGGTCTCCTTAACAGATTGAAATGTAGCCCTGTGAGACCACAATACAAGCACAGGATTCTCTCTTTTCTCCTCTGTCTATTATACAGTATATAGATTGACTTCTTACTTCCCTTTCCTTTTTCTCAGAATTTAACCCACATGCTGAAGCCTGCACAATTTTTAAAAATAAATTTTATTAAGTATAAACAAAAACATTGAACGTGGTGGTCTTCTTTGACATACATTTCTGTCAGTACATTTTGTATTTAGAAAGATAAAGAAGTTATGTACAATTATATACATTTATATATATATATACATTTTAAACTTTGTAGTTTTAAATCTTTCTCATTATTCCTCAATTATGCAGCCCTTCACCTCTTCCCTATTTCATCTTAGATTCTTATTTCAATTTTATGAACTCCCTTTCATGTCCCTCCAGTAGTAAAAAATTTATTCCATATTTTGTGGTATTCTGATTCATCTTGATCTTTCAATTCTAATGTCAACCTATCCATTTTGGCGCATTGTAATATCTTATCAATCATAACATCCTCACTAGGAATTTCATTTGCTTTCCAATTTTGGGCAAATATCATTCTTGCCGCCATGATTACATGTATAATTTGATAGGTATCGGCTCTGCTAAATTTCTCTTCCATTATTCCCAGTAAGAACATCTCTGGTGTGTAACAAATTTTTAGCCCCATCATTCCATCTAGCCATTACCAAAGCCTGCACAATTTTTCAAAACTCACACTTCTTCTGTCTTCCATGGCAAAAAATGTTTATTAAAATCCTGTACTAAACCTGCTTTCTCCCATAAAACTGTGCTGGGCAGATTGCTGTTAGACATCCCCCTCCCCGCAGGGTGTATTCATGGCTCTTCCTTCAGAATTTCTTAAATTCTATTTCCTCATTAAAGGCTATTTCCCCAAAGATTGTCCCTTTCCCCTCCTTGCCATTTGCCGTTGATGTGCTTTTGTTCTGCAATTTTCCTCAATAAAATTCAAAGACTTTCTTTGATGAGTGTCTGTGGCCATCATCTTCAGGATCCATACTCACTCTGAGACATGTAGTTTTTCAATACTGTTTCATTAAAAAAATATCACCTGCATACTAGACCTGCTGAATGCTCCTCTGTAACAATTCACATCCGTAACAAGAAGCTGGTCATTGCATATCAATGACCGGCGCAAACTCTGTCTGGACAGCTGCTAACAATCGATACAATCTTTCAGGCTAGATTACCTATCAGTCAAGGGGCCAAAGGCCACAAGCTTTGATGTGTTGGATGTTCTGGAAAGATGGGCTTATTGATCGTTAGCAAATCAAATGAGAGCTTTCAATAAGGAACATTTACAGCCCCTTCAATTAAGTGTCTCTTCAAAGGCTAGGGTTCTTTAAAATTGCACAAAGTGCTGTTTCAATATTGGGGAGGAGGGAAGTAATAATCTATTTAATCACAGTGGAAAAGTCTGAGGATGCAATTATAGAGTCTTATCAAAATGTCCTAAGCAAGGTTGACTGATTTGAAAAGGGAAAGAAAGAAAACAGAATGCTTGGATCTATTGTGTGACATCATTGTGTTTTGGCCATCCCTTAATTGGGGGTGTCTAACAAAATGTTTGGGGTTTCAGTTGCACTCTTTAATTTTGGTGGCAGCAGTCCGAATGTTCAGTTATGTCCTGTTTGTATTTTCTGTGGCTGTTTAGGTGAGACAGGGAAGTTCACTTTGAAATGTCATTCAACTCAGCATTCTATTACTCTTTCTCTTTCTCTCCATAAAACACTGAAACATGCCATCTTTCTATTAGCAGAAACTACAAACACATTACCTGTTTGTTATGGTCTCTAAATTGATTGTTTTGGAGGTGAGGGCTGAATTAGAATGTTTTAAGCTAAAGCTTGGGCTCTTCTTTAAAAATATTGGCATGGAGGAGGAGAAGCAAAGTGTACAGCTCATGATACAGAGGAACTGAGAGGAATGGGCATGGAATCAGGGTTTCAGAACCAATAAATCAAACTGTGAAGTCAGGTGGGATTATTGGCAGGGGTATTGTAGATTATGATGGGGAAGATTCTGGTTTAACCACCTCTATCAGTGAAGCTCATAGGATGGTGGAAGAAAGGAAGGAAGGAAGGACTATTGGCTTTGAGATAGATAAACTACCATATCCAATTTTATGGCCATTACAAACATTCTAGTAGTGATCACATATCCTCTCAGCCTAAGTATGACTGATCCTTCAGGAACAATGGAATGGCCAATGAATGGAATGGCTGTTGTTTGTTCCATTTGATAATGGGATGTCTTTATACATTTCAGCTTGGCACATTCCTTTCCAAAATAAATTAAGTCTCTTTCATCTTCCTCTCTCTTTCCCACTAATATGTATATTGTATGTACTTTTATAGCAATAGCAATACCACTTAGCTTTACAGCCTTCTCTAAGTGGTTTACAGAGTCAGCCTATTGCCCCCAAACAATTTGGGTCATTTTACCCGCCTTGGAAGGATGGAAGGCTGAGTCAACCTTGAGCCTGGTGAGATTCGAACTACCGAACTGCAGGTAGCTGGCAGACAGCAGAAGTAGCCTGCAGTATTGCACTCTAACCATTGCACCACTGCGGCTTATAAATTGTTTTACAAAAATAATGCAGGTCACAATTCATCAGCACCTTTTTCTCTCAGCTACTTAAATGAAATATAATTGCTTTTGTACACCCTTCTTGAGGCAACATGGATTGATTGATTGATTGATTGATTGATTGATTTATATGACACTAGGTCAATACTGAATGAAAACCTGGTTACTCCTTCTGGGCTCTTTACATCAATGGTAGTGGCTAATAAATTAGGAAGCCTGAGCTCTTACTTACAAACTAGGATCTGCTGGCAAAAGAAAGAACGGTGGTCAAGAACAACCCTGGTATTTGATTCTGAATTGGTAGGAGACGGCATGCTAGGAGTTTAGATGTAACCAGCAAGCAATCTAGTCTGTATAATCTGGTTTCTTTAGCCACTGCATGTAAGAATAGTCAAGTATCAAAAAGTCAAGGAAGTTAGAAAGCAATGTTAACATAATTATTCCCAGTTAGAGGGAATCAGTCCCACTAGATCAGTCCATGATTTTTTCTGTTTCACCCCATCTACTTCTGTAAAAGTATAATTAGTGATAATGATAATGTGACAATGTGGAGGTTGGACTAGATTTTACTACTATTTTTATAATTGTCTAACCTAGCATCCAGCATATTGTGAACTATTAACTTCATACAGTTCTATCCTTCAGGTTCTTAGTATAAACTTACCAATGCAAAAACTATTACATACAAAACCAAGAGATGAAGCAAAATTGCAGAAAATTGCATATTATTTGATAGCACTGAATGTATCCTATGGAATATCAGCAAAGAACTGGCTGAAGCAATCAAAGGAATGGAACCTTAAGGAAAGCCACAGCACCATATTGAGTTCCAAAATACTGCAGCAGAAACATCTGGAGCATAGTATGATTTATATATAATGTATTAGACTTCAAGAGAGCTTATTTCAACAAACTTCAGAGGAGTACTAGGCTGAAAAGCATGGATCAAATCCAGAGGACAAAGTAGCTCAGGAGGGGTTAAGAACTTCATAAACATAAGACACTAGAAATACAATTTTGTACCCAAAGGAAGAAAAATGGGGGTCAGTTAGGGAGATGAGTATAGATGCACATGGACTTTGCAACATACAGTATATAGGAAGTGGAATATAGGTGTAATTACCAAAGAGGAATAGCAGCAAGTAGCTCTAATATCTGAAAAAGGAAAGCAAAAGCTGAAACACAAAAGAAACATAGGCTCTTAAGGGAAGCTAAAAGCAACAAAATGGCTTATAACTTTCCTTGTAGCTGATGTTAGTATTATTTTTTAAAATAAGGAAAAAAGGAGGGAGGAGGAGGACTATCATCTTAGAGATTATTTCTGTGATCTTTCAAAAAACATAGAGAGCTTTGCATTAGTGGTTTGCAGAAATATGGAGAAAGGAGGACATAGGAGACTAGAAGATTGGCCAACCTGAGGTCAATATTTGGCTAAATTTAGAATGGACTAGATAGCCTGTGACCCATTGGATATCCTTTCAAAGCTATTTACTTACCTAAATAGAGAAAGGTCATGAGCAAATAATAGTAATGATGGTGATGATGATAATGATGATGATCAATAATAATAGCAAAGGGAGCAATTACTTTTGGCTTCCCCACTGCCATTGTTTCTGGAAAGGAGGCAGGGATCTTGAAAATAACAACTCCTCCTATTCCATCTTGGGTGACCCATGGAATTGCTTGTCACTTTGTGAAAGGACGGGAACAAAGGGAGTTGTGGACCATGAGGAAAACTACATCCCCATTCCACAACTAAAGTATCCCTAAGGGCCCCCTCCCTCCAGAGAGGAAGAGGGCTCATCCACTGATTGCCAGCACCCCACCCCGCCAGCCCTACTTCACCAGCAGGCCTCACAGTTACTTTGTCATCGTTCACTCACCACCCATCATTGTTAAAAGGTTTCAGAACTTTTGTTCTAAAGTATCCAATCACCACTTGTCCATCAGGCTTTGTTGCCAGATGATGCAGGGACCAGAGAAAGGTAGGTAATAGGGTGAGGGTATCACATTCTATCTTCCTTGCACCATACGATCGATGGGAAGTGTAGTCAGAAAGTGCGGTGGTGCTGGAGTTGCTACAACTTTCCAAAATTTCATCCCCATGGGAATCATGAATCCCGGCATTTTTTAAATTAATCCATTTGAATTACCTTGGTTTAATAATTGTCACCCTTTACTTTCCAATTCCTCCCAGTTGAAGGTTACAGGAAATCCTACTGAAGTAGATGGCAGAATGTGGGTTGTGTTATTTCTACCATCTCATTAGATGCAGAGCTGATTGGTACAGAAGTGAGGGTTATTTCATCAGTTCTGAAAACATCTCTAGAATATTTTTCTGCACAAGAGACCATGCCAAACTAGTGTTGCTGTAAATGAACTAGAATGCTGTTAATGCTGCTTAATTGATATTAATATAACTTTCTCAGTGGTGTTGGACTTAATACATGCAGATGCTTATAGGAATTGCTGAGATTTTTACACACTGCAGCTAATTATTTGCCTCCTGTTGTTGCTGAGTTGTTGATGCTAAATGTACTAAATTGTATATTTTTGAGGAAATGGGCCTTTATTCTGGTATCTATTCAGCTATTCCAATGATTAACCATGACTATTACTATTAAATTTGTATCATTATTAGTGCTTATATCCCATTTACACAGAACAACCCTAAACTAAAGCAGAGTTAAGAGCACAGAAATTATAAGAAATTATGCAGGAATTGTCTAAATTATGGCATGCAATTATGCAGGAATTGTCTAAATTATGTCAGCACCATCATGTCATCCTATATCACTGCAAGCAGTTTATATTCCTAGTAGCTTACCATTGTTTGAATGGTCTCCAGCAGTAGCTAATTAAGTAATCATTAGCATTTGTTTATATTAAAAGAAAAAAACCTGAAAGTGATCCAATGACATTGGAAAACGAAGTCATTGCAATAGACAAAGTCATTGTTAAGGCCTATGCAGTCTCCTGTTGCAATAAATTATCCTAAAATAAATGGCAAACATGCACCCTTTGGCTGTCATTTTAGAAGTGGCCAAAAAATTAACACTTTGTTTCATATTCTGGGAATTAAGAGGCACATAGATGCCTTAAAGCTGAAGACACTCCTTTTCTTCCTTTCAACTCTTTCTTTAACTTCCCAAAATGAGTCCAAGCTCTGTTCACCTTTGAAATATGGTTCTTGATATGCCATACAAAGTCTGATGCAAGCCTATGACTGGTAAACATTGATTCTTCTGTTGAAAGAGCCATGGAGGTGCAGTGGTTAGAGTGCAGTACTGCAGACTACTTCTGCTGACTGCCAGCGGACTGTAATTTGGCAGTTCAAATCTCACCAGGCTCAAAATTGACTCAGCCTTCCATCCTTCTGAGGTTGATAAAATGAGGAGCCAGATTGTTGGGGGCAATATGCTGACTCTGTAAACTGCTTAGAGAGGGTTGTAAAGTACTGTGAAGCGGTATATAAGTCTGTTATTGCTATTGCAACAAATTTCAGTGGCAGCCATAGAAATGTAATTCATTAGTTTAGTGATTTAATGATTAAATGGAAACTGGTTAATGGTGGCCAAGGGAAAATGCTATCAAAGGAAAGGACAGCTACACCATCTTATAAGGTCCAACATCCGATGACAGCTATGGCACAAGAAGATTAGAATAGAATTGTTTATTGGCCATGATTGGACACACAAGGAATTTGAAATGCTTTCAGTGTACATAAAAGAAAAGATACATTCATCAAGAATCATACGGTACAACACTTAATAATAGTCATAGGGTACAATAAGCAATCAAATCATACTAGGAAACAGTCAATATAAATCATAAGGATACAAGTGACAAAGTTACAGTCACAAACAGGAGGGGATGGGTGATAAGGAGTGATGAGAAGATTAATAGTAGTAGTAGTGCAGATTTTGTAAATAATTGGACAGTGTTGAGGGAATTATTTGTTTAGCAGAGTGATGGCGTTTGGGAAAAAACTGTCCTTGTATCTAGTTGTTCTGGTGTGCAGTGCACTATAGCATTGTTTTGAGAGAGGGAGTTGAAACAGTTTATGTCCAGGATGTGAGGGGTCTGTAAATATTTTCACAGCCCTCTTTTTGACTCAATGAAAGACAGGTTTTCTGCAGTCCTAATTATCCTCTGAAGTCTGTGTCTGTCTTGCTGGGTTGCAGACCAAGCCAGACAGTTACAGAGGTGCAGATGACAGACTCAATAATTCCTCTGTAGAACTGAATCAGCAGCTCCTTGGGCAGTTTGACCATTCTGAGTTGGCGAGAAAGAACATTCTTCGTTGTGCTTTTTGATGATGTTTTTGATGTTAGGTGTCCATTTTAGGTCTTGTGATATGATGGAACCTAGAAATTTGAATGTCTCTACTGTTGATACTGTGTTGTCTAGTATTGTAAAAAGTGGTAGAATGGGAGGGTTTCTCCTAAAGTCTACCAACATTTCTACAGTTTCGAGTGTGTTCAGTTCCAGATTGTTCTGGTTACACCACAAGGTAAGTTGTACAACCTCCCATCTGTATGTGGATTCATCGTTGTCTCGAATGAGACCAATCACTGTTGTATCAACTGTAAACTTCCGTATTTTAACAAATGGATCATTTGAGATGCAGTCACTGATATAAATAAATAAATTTACAGTAAATAAACTTTTAAAAATAAAGTTGCTGATATTGCAGCATGATGCTTTGTAGTTAATTTTTGTTTTGATTATAATATTTAATAGACTGAGAAATCAGAAATGGGAATCATTGGCATTCTTTTATCTGGGGCCTCCTAGAGGATACTCCAGTACTAAGATAGGTTGCATTAATATTCCAACTAAGCCGTGTTAGTATTGGAGGATGTGCAGAGGAGTGACTTAGATTAGACAAGGTATGCAGAGTTTTGTCTTAAGAGTTCCCTAAAGCCATAAATTCCACCAGTGAATAATTCATCAGGTGCATAAAGACGGGTTATACACAATGAAAACATTATTTAGAAAGTTGAACAAAATGGAAAACATACCATTTTCAAGAACATTCCATTCCATTTGATTTGTAGGTCATTTCCTTTACAAAATTCCCATAATAGCTCCATTTTTAAAAAACTCTGAATGGAATTTCCAGCCAGAGATTTTTCTGGCGGTGATCTATCTAAGCTAGGGCAATATGTAGCCCTGTAATTCCACACAAGAATGTGTAAGGAGAAAAAAAAGCAGAAACTGAATTCACAGAAAAATGTGTTTTAATGTTATCCTTTAACAAATAGCTGCCTTTTCGTCAGGGAGGAGAACTGAAGGCCATGGCTTCCTCGTGGTTTTTATGTGCTGTTTCTTACAAAGGTCAACTTACACAACCATTTATGATCTGAATGATTCATGTTTTGCTAACTTCACCTGCCAGTCTTTTTACACAAAAATTGTATTGTGATTGAGTCCTTGGTGATTCAAAATATCTGAAATGGCTGCATGGAAAAAGATTATTTTTCAGCACATAAATCTGACTCATGTCCATGAGTAAGTTGCTGAATTAAAAAATGTCAGAGAATTTTTATTTTCCTGTTATAAAGAATCAGGGGTTATAGGCAATGACTTGTGAGTCAACTTCTGCTCACTCATGGAAGCTTTTCTTTTGACTTAATTTTTCCCTTCCACACCAATATCCCACAATCCACTCAATCTGTTCCCTGGGAAGGGATCACCATTCCCAACAGCAATTTGGTATGGCCATGATGTGCCCATAACATCTCTTGTATTAGTGGCTGAGTAGAATTGAGTATAACGTCCCTTAATCCACTCTGGCATTTGAGCAGTTGAAAATAGTAATGGAGACATATAGGTGATCCTTAGTGTATAATCTGTCAATTTGCAGATACCTACCAGGTACTTATGACCCACTTCCAAAGTACAGCTAGAAAGCTATTTACAGCTGTTTGCAGCATCCTGCAGTCATAAGACTGTGTTTTAAAGAGGTTCTTGCAAAAAAAACCCAGCAATTCTGATTTTGGCAAAAACATCCCAATGCTTCATTTAGCAATAGTAATAGCACTTAGACTTATATAGTGCTTCATAGTGCTTTACAGCCCGCTCTAAAAGGTTTACAGAGTCATCCTATTGCCCCCAACAATCTGGGTCCTCATTTTACCCACCTCACAAGGTTGGAAGGCTCAGTCAACCTTGAGACTGTTAGGATCGAACTGCTAGTAGTCAGCAAAAATTAGCCTGCAATACTGTATTCTAACCACTGCACCGCCACAGCTCTTAATAACGATGACATTCCCTCAACAATTGTAGTGGTTGCTTTACAACTGTGGCGGTTGCATGAAAACAGGCCAAGTCACACGATGACCCATTTTATGACCATCTTGACTTATGATGATGATGGAATGGCTCCATTACAGTAATAACTCAAAAATTACCTGTAGTGTAGAAATTGTAGTCTAAAACTACTTTTCAAAGGAAACTTACTTCTTGAAAATTGTATTCTAGTTGTATTACTTTTTTTCTTCTTCTGTTGAATTGCTCCCCATTCTTGGAGAATGCCTGGATAAATCCTTGCAGTTTTCCAAAGCAGGACTAGAACTCAAGAGTCTCCTGGTTTGTAGCTGGATGCCTTAACCACTAAATCAAACTGGCCTTTTCTAAACTTGTAATATAAATGAGTAATATTTAAGTTTTACAGTTATTTTGTGACTGGGAGGTCATCAGTCTCAGAACTGGGGAACAAGAAGCTTGCTTGCTTGCTTAGTACTTGATGATTTCTTTCATTTTTTTCATTGTTGCATTCGATCTGAACTTTTAAAATGGCTATATAATTACAAATGCCTAGAGGAAAAGCTTTCTCGATAAATGATGAATGTACAGAAGCAAATCTCATGAATCCAGCTCTTGTAAGGGTAAAAAAAAACCTTTGTGAACAGCAAAACAACCAATGCCACTCTGACCTATTGCAACATTTAATCAAGCTGTGTATAAATTTATAATTCAATATGAGTTCTATTGTGAGTAATTTTACATTTGGTGATTCCCCTGCAGAAAGGCTATAATTGCTGGGAAATAAATAGCATAATTGCTGAACAGCCAACTGCAGTATTCTTGTTCAACAGCCACGCTTCTCAGGCAGCTGAAAAATGCAGCTTAGCAACATCTAGAGGCTGCACAGGTTGCATATACCTGTCCAAACTAATACAGAATCAAGTATTCCACATAGAGAGCTCTTTGGCCTGCTCAAATTTTCTAGTATATCTTTCCACAAGAAGTCCTTCTGAAATGGTGTCTGCAATTTCACGGCACTGTATCTCCACCATTAATATTTTCCATGAAGCCACCCATGTTACAAAGGAAAGTTTACATCCCTCTCCCACCCACTCCTTTTTAATGGCTTAGGATTCCTGGAGTTCTTATGTAAAGGTACATAAGATTGGCCACATATTGATACAACAGTTGTAGGAAAATTCAATGATCTATTGCATATATGTTACTGAAAATTAGTTCATTAATGACCTTTAGTAATATATTTTGGTGCAGAACATCAACATGTCTGCCTTCTCTTGAACAATACATTGAAAAAGCAAGATGACTAGAAGGGGAAGGGAAGAAAGTAGAGTGAAATAACTTTTGGATTTTTCTATTCCTTTAAAAATTAAAATGAAATGTATTAAGCAGACTAGTAGAAGCTTCCACATAGCAGCAGGCTTGCTTCTGTCTAGGCATTAAAATAAATTGCTTTTTTCATTTTACACTGAAGAAAAAAGAAATGGGAGTAGAAGATGAGGGGTAATGTTTCACTTCAATCTTCCACTTCTTTGCACACACCTTTGTGTGTGTGAAAATTGAAGACCTTTGTGACTTCAAGCAACACATTAATGACAGTTGAGGAATTAATGGCCCATTCTATAGATGACCAGGAGAAGAATAAGATACAGTCTCAACAAAAAGTAAAATATTAATGAGTTCAATTATTTTTATTAGCATCCCAAATATGTTTTGCTTTAAAAGTTGAGTCTGACAAGGACATAGGATGTGATTGGTGTATCCCTTAATCTTGTCTGACAATTTCAGTTGGTCAAGAAGCTACATGAACCATAGTGATCATCAATCAAAAGACAAGCCATTTATCTTTATTAAAAACAGCTTGCTGATAATCAGATAGACATTAAAATATAAGTAAAACACTACACAACCTAGTTCTTCCCAAACAGGGAAGAACTGGAGGTTTTGTTATAATTTGTAAACTTTGGGCATAGGATATATGAATTTTGATAGCCCTAGGTTGTGTAGTGTTATACTAACATGTCTGTTATATTTATATGTATGTGCATGCATGTGTATGCAGATTGCAATGACACTTTTATTTCCTTGATCAACATTGCCTGCCCTGCTCTTCTCTTGAGTGCTTCTAGTTTTCCAGTGAAGAAAGTATAATTCCAATGCTGGAAATTAACAAATCAATGTTTTGTTTCAGAGATTAGTAAAAACATCACTTTCATCTCTGGTTGTTTTGTATAGAAACAGATTGCAGTCAGTTCAGACTACTGCATAATAGTTTGCCCCAAGCTGTTCATTATGCCTGACCTCCCCATCACCCCTCATGTCTCTTCAGACAGCATTCTTGATATTCAATGGAAAAAGTATTTATTTTTGGTTGCATGATTTTACACAGTTTTAAAATTAAAATACTCAAATGTTTGTTTCAAACTTACACCAGACCTAATGCACAAAGTTCACCTACCAAAACAAACAAACAAACAAATGTTGAATATTTGTAGCCCTGTTCCAACCTCTACAGATATTGTAGGGCACAATGATGCCATGTGATTCACGCATGTTGTCCCACTGTTGGAAAAAATATCCTTCTGGGTTCAGTTCCAAGTGGGGAAGAAAGACACTGGAAACATGGTGACTGCTCGGAAAGATGGTTTAATGGTGGACAGGACCACATGGCTTGGAGCTCCAAAGTGAAAAGGACAATCACATACTTCAAAATGAAGGGGCAAGATGCTGAGAGATCCTTACTTTTATACCCTTTGTTGGGCCACATCTTAGTGTTTCCTGTTCCTGTGTTAAAATGTATCCTATTGGCTGTCAGACTCCCAGGGGCAGGGATCTTAGCTAACTTTATAGGCTTTGTCAGGACCACATGGCTTCACCTGAGTGCTGGCTGATGCAATCTTTTCAGGCCATGTGGTGAGATGGTTAGAGGGCTTTGTTATGTAGAATACTCTGGCCCAGGCCTTAATGGCCTGCCCATTAACAAAGGTGGGGTCAGCTTCTGTTTCTGAGGTGAGTTTCTGCTTCTGAGTTTCTACTTCTCTTTTAGGGGAAATATTCTTCCTTTTTCATATATCCTAAAGTATTTCATTTTTCTAGGAGGGAAGTGGGTTATAACTTCAAACACCACATTAAAACTTATTTCTTCTCATAATAAGTTGCATCCATGAATCTTTCTAATAAGTATCAACAGTTTTCTAAAAAAAAATTTTTTTTAATTCATATTTATATCCCACTCTCTCTGACTACTCAGGGCGGCTTACAATTTTTTTGGGGGGGGATACAATTTTTGGGGGGGGGATTTTCCTGGTGTAATACCCAGGAATATTTAGGGAAAAGTCAATGTCAAGATCAAAGCCTATTTTGGAATCCCATCCCAATATATTAATTTAATTTGACAATTTCAGATTCTTTTGGTTTCTGATTGAAAAGAATAAAGATTTCATATTTCAAAGAAAGAGACAGAATGTTGTGATCGATATGACAATGATGCCTTTATGGTAATAGCTTTCCATTGTACCAGTAGCCCTCGAAAATTTGCGAGCTTATATTGTGCGTAGAAGCAACCATTCTCCTCTTAACTGTGTCTTTGTGTAAAAGTGGCTTTCAGTGAAAATGAAAGTAAACATAGCTTTCATTTTCATACAGAACTAATTTAGACTTCACCCAATTCCTAACCACTCTGCTTTCAACCACTCATCTCCCACTACCACATGGAATTTTATTTAGAAACCAATTAACATGAGTTTGATTCTTCCATGCTCTTTTTTTTTCTTTACAGACTCTAGATCTGAAAATGCACAGGGCAAGTTTGCTCTCCAGTTCCTTCTATTTGCATTCCTAATGTGACTGGCTGCTGGATCTCCCCCTGCATTTGAAAGCTCTCTTCCTGGAGCTCAGTGAAAAGAGGCCTTTTTTCAGATTGCAGATGTGCAGTTGTGTCCCGTGGTAGAAGTATAAAAAATGCCTGCCTTCCATTTCTCTGCTCAGCAGAGGGGCTGTGAGTGAAAAACGCACACTTCGTGCCTGCATACCAACTGCTTTTGTGTCTTCTCAAGATAAGCTGCATCTGCCAGAAGCTGCTCGTTAATCATACACACCATGAGCTGCTGAAAAGACCAAAAGCAGGCCTACCACCAAGCTTCTCCACATAGAAGCCGCACCAAGAGGTTGGAGGGAGTGCAATTGATATAGAAGGCGCAAGAAGAGGAATAACATTTGACAGCCTGAAAAATCCTTTCCAGTGTAGTTTTTTAAGTGGAGAATGCAGATAAATAAACCCACCTAGATTTTACCACAGTTACTTTGACATCAGCTCTTTGAAATGCATGAAGTGCCAGCTGCTTTGTTTTTCCATAGGACTACAAGCAAACCCGTGTTTTGCAATTAAAACAGAAGGAAAGTGTAGGAGATTGAGAAAATTGCAAGGGACTCAAAACACATCATTTCAGACAGGAAACAAAGGCTTCTTCATCATCACGCTACCCAATTGTATATATTAATCCCAAAGTGTATATATGTGTATTTTGGATGTTCTTTTGAATATGACTCATTCAGACCAGAGGTGGTATTCAGCAGGTTCTGACCTGTTCTGGAGAACTGGTAGTGGAAATTTTGAGTAGTTTGGAGAACTGGCAAATACCATCTCTGGTTGGCCCCACCCATATCTATTCGCTGCCTCCCAAGTCCCAGCTGATCAGCTGAGTCTTCTTTTGTTGCCCTGCACAGGAGAATGTAGCTGGAAAGCGGGTAGTGGGGTGGGGAGGAAATGGGATTTTGCAGTATCCTTCCCCTGCCACGCCCACCAAGCCAACCCCACAGAACTGATAGTAAATTTTTTTGAATCCCACCACTGATTCAGACCACCAGTCAAATCAGAGAAAGAGAAAGGAATAGACATGGAGAATTGAGGGAAAGTGGATGGATTGGAGGGGAAAAACAGTTGTAGTTAGCAATCCAGTCAACTAAGAAGTTTTGTTGTTTTTAAAATTCTGAATTGATTTCCAGAATGGGGAATGTGTTGATTTTGGATTAAGGAAGTGATCAAAGGTAGCACAAGACCATTGGTATTTAACAGTTAGCATAGTGTTATGCATGCAGGTTTGAATGTCATTGGTTTAGTTTGAACTGTTCTTGTAAAATGTCAGAAATGATTGGTTTAAAAAGTGCGGGAAAATCCTGCACTCTGATTGGCTGGCAACTGCGGCTGCTGGCTATAAGTAGCAGCTGCAGCCCAGCCAAATCGGGTCTGTTATGAGCTGTAGTCACTAATAAACTCTTCACTGAAGCACTCCGCGTCTGACTCTTCATGCAAACTTAACACATAGAATAATGGTTTTTCTGTAGCTTGATAAATTAGTAACAGAGGACAGCTTCTCTCTCCTTATTCTGTCCCCACAACAGTTAACTGGGCCTGCTACTAGAGAATCCAGTGTTAAGCAAACATTTAGGAAAAAATTGGGGTTTGTTATTTCAGAGGGATATTCAGAACCTTAATTCTATTCTCAGTTTATTTTACTATAAGTGGCAAAGTCAACCATCTTTATTTCAGAGATGTTTGACTCTCCCACTTAAGATAATATATAGTGCTTGTGTAACTCATCCCCAATTATAATTGACTTAGTTCATGGTCATGGCTAGCTAGAGTAATTTTGGAGCAGGCAAAATAATTGTGAAAGTGCACTATATGTCTAAGGAGAAGCAATGCTTTGTTTGTCCTTAATTTGTTTTAAAAGTGCTTCTATTTCAGTGAAAGTTCCTTGGCAGAGATGAACTATTAGAAACAGAAAACAAAACAAAATGTTAGATGGCTCATCTGCTGGAGAAAGGGCTTCTATTTCTGTTAGAAAAGATAGGACAAATACATTTCTTGACAATTGAATATTGTCAAATCTATGTTCTCACATCTGTTTTGTGTACATGTAAAGCAATGTTAATGTTTCAAATTCTCATTTGCAAATTTCAATACTACATTTCATGGGACCTAAATTTCACAATATTACATTTGCATATCCTCTTGGGGAGACAGATCATTGCACTCAATATGAAGTCGATTTTTCTAGGATTATTATGTGCTAATAAAATACTACATCAGCTTCAGGTAGGGATGATGGAAGCTGAGAGGGTGTTGCATACAATGGAAATGTTTCCTTGACACAAAAAATCCATTTTACAATGACTGATAAGAACTATGTAGTCTACAGATTATCTCTCCTGTTAACATTAAAATTAATATTGGAACGAGTGTGTTATAGAGATTAGAAGCCATGCAGGGGTGGGATTCTACCAGTTTGCACCTATTTGCTAGAACCAGTTGTTAACATTCTAAGCAGTTCGGAAAACCGGTTGTTAGAAGAAATTACTGGCCTAATCCTGTAAGGAAGGCAGGAAGGAAACATTCTGGTGTTGCTTACAGAAACTGCCTCTCGGTTAACCCTTATTACATTCTTGGCAGGACTAGACTTCCTGTCTCAGGAATATCTCAGGAGTTTTTTTCCCTTTCTTTGCTGGTACTTTGCTTGTGTGGAGTGACCATTTAAAGTTACAATGGCACTGAAAAAGTGACTTATGACCATTTTTCACACTTACGACTGTTGCAGCATCCCCACAGTCATGAGAGGCCAGGTGAGGAGATGCGTGCCTCGATGTGAGTGATATTGAGTTGGCCACACCCAGCCAATAACATGACCACCAAGCCACACCCACCACCTAAGCCACACCCACAGAACCGGTTGTTAAAATTTTTGAATCCCACCCCTGGAGCCATGCCATGGAATTGGAAAGAGAGAGAGAGGAAGAGGGAGAGAGAGAGAGAGAAGATAGATAGATAGATAGATAGATAGATAGATAGATAGATAGATGATAGATAGATAGATAGATAGATAGATATAGATACATATAGATGTAGATATCACACACACATACACACACACGTTACAAGATGCTGAAAAAAATAATTTTGTAACCAGTTAAGGTTAATTATTACAGTTAATTATTTAACCAAAATAATTTATAGTAAGCACAAAAGTTTCTGTTTCACTTAGCAATCATTAAGCTTTTCTTAATAACCAACTTTTGGATCCTAGCTGTGGTCACTAAATGAGGCCTATCTATATTGCTGGGGTTTTAGCTGCAAAGAAAGCCCAGGGACGGAGAATAGTACCGGGAAATGAGGCTGGAAGGTAAATCATTGTTTCCCCAAACTAGGAAATAAGCCCATGGCTTGAACACATTCAAATAGTTGTTCTGTCATTTCCAATGGAACATCATCTTAATTCTTCCTTTTTTAACGCTTTTGTCTCAGGGAAAAAAAGGTTAATGGTTTTTCCAGCAAAGAAAAATGTTTGAGGTTTATTACTGAACAGCCAAACTCCATCACCAAATATTAGCTTATAGAGATAAGACTGCTGTTTTGAAAAAGAAAAGGGAAAAAAGAAAAAGTATTTCTGTTCATTAGTTGTGTACATAAGCTCTGTATGGCTCTTAAAATTTAGATGGAAATTTCCCAGGTCTTTTTCTTGTGTATTTCTTTGGGCGGAGTCAGCTTACTTCTATTCCTACTGTCCAATCCTTCTCAATACAGTGGTCTCTTTCTCTGAAATACATTGTGAAAATGATTGATGGGCTACTCTTTCCTTGATTCATTCTGATAGCAAATAGATGACTTGCCTGAAGAATTTTGGTAAATTGGCTGTTAAAACCAACATAACCTAAATTACGTTTTTTTGTGGCCTCTATAGTTTTGAAATGTATTTACTTGTTAGATTATTTTCCTTACCATCTTTCCTCAAGCAGCTCAAGGCTGTGTCCATAGCACTCCTTTCCCCTTTCAAAAGTCCTCTGGAGCAGGTTGACCTGAGAACGAATGACTGGCCCAAAATTACCCCATGAGCTTTTCTCCTTTATCTTAAGCCAAGAGCCCAGAGGTATAAAGTTGTTGCTTGCTTTCCGCAAGATTTCAAAGGCTGAACAGATTCAGCAGAAGTAATTCATCCAAGCAAACCAAACTAGACCACTTCCTCATGTAATGCATCATACCGACAATATATTTCTTCCTGCTTATAGTTCCGTAGCTATGTTATTTTGAAATACAGGATTGTTGCTTTTTTCATTTTAAAAGGGCCTAATACCAATTTCTGACCTGTTTCCAAATGCTATTTCATATAAAGGATAGTGTTGGGCAAAGGAAGAGGTATTTTAAGCAGTATTTCTCACCTGGAACTCTTCAGATGTCTGCTAGAATTCCTAATCAGACTAATACAGACTAGGTAAGTAGAACTCAATGTTTTGTTTTAGAGAGAATTGGGGCAAACCAAAGTTAACTGTTCAGGTAAGCCTTATCCAAACTGATACCCTCTAAAAATGTCAACTCTCTTGTTGGCTAAGAATTTAGAGGAATATAGCCCAACCAATCTGGAAGGCATCATGTCAGAGAAATTTGGTCTCAGCTCACGACTGGTCTGAGCAAGAATGCTATTTAAGAAGAATGCTAATATTTTGGTCATCAGTATCTGACCTGCATGAAAGTCGTCTTGGGAATTTAACATAGAAAAACATAAAATGGCCATATAATGAAATACTCCACTTTAAAGATGTGAGTTATATAATGATCAGTTGGTTGGATAGATAGATAGATGATAGATGATGACAGATGAAAGATAGATAGATAGATAGATAGATAGATAGATAGATAGATAGATAGATATAGATAAATAGATGACAGATAGATAGATGATAGATAGATAGATAGAATAGATGATAGAGATAGATGATAGATAGAAGATAGATAGATGATAGATAGGATAGATAGATTATAAAGATGATATACAATAGATATATATGATATAGATATATAGATATAGACACATACATACATACACACACATGCATGAATACAGTAATAGCATAGCTAAGTTAGATTTTTATTTAACAACCTCTTAAAAATGACAAGAAAGCAACCTTGCATGAGTTGACAAGCTGCCTTGTGGAGTGTAGAAATAATGACCTGCCTTTTAATTTTTCCATCACCCCTACTTGCCGTTTTCTCATTCTTTCTCTTTTTGTAGAAATCATCACTGTTTCTTTCTGCACATTTTTATCCAGCTCTTTTCCCCAGGACCAAAGCTAGTTTTGACAAAGAAAGATCTTCTGACCCAGCATAATAATAGAAAAACTGGATATCATCCCATTGCAAAATTAGTCGTTTGCCCTCAATCCCCTTCAGGTTTGAGGCTGTCATTGTCAGTAGAACTTACATGATATGTTATTGTGCTTTTCTCTTGACAGAATCGACATCATCTGGTCTGTCTATTATGTTTCCTAAGCAACAAAACCTGCACAGATCCACACTTGGAAACAGGTATGAAGAACGGTCCACCAGTGAGGCTTATGCTATTGTTGCACCAGTTTTTGAGCTAATGAGCAAATTAAAAATAAGATAATTTGGTACCAAATCAGCAGCAGAGATGTGGTTATTAAGAACAGGCTTCATGGATCAGTTGTCCAAATTTTGTTTCTTGAGGCTCAGGAGGCTCCAAAACGGAGCACGGGGGGGTGCTGTGTGCCCCCTTTATGCTGCATCTTTTTTTCCTTCCTGAGCCCCAGGGAAGCCTCCTGGGAGCAAATTGTCCCCCCCAGGAGGCTTCCCTGAGGCCCAGAAGGCCCCAAAATGGGGGGGTGCTGCCCCCCAAAAAGCCATGCCCATGTAGTCACATGGCCCCACCCACCTAGCCATGCCCACAGAACCAGTTGTTACAAAACTTGAATCCCACCCCTGACTGAATGTTTAAAAAAGCGGAAGGGGAGAGAATTGCATGCAACACCTCACAAGAGAAAGATGGAAGGACCAGTTTTCATTGCTAAATTAGGACTTGAAGAAATCATCTCAGTCACACCCTTTGAACCTACTTCCATAGCTATGGCTTTTAGATAGTTATTGGGAAACCAATGTTTGGTTATAAGTGTATAAGTGTGTGGGATGGAGGGTGTAGAGCTGAGAAATAGGATCTGAAGAACTACGGAATGTTTCATCTACAGGCATCTTTCGAGATCCCAAGGACTTTTGTGTTTACAATTCAAGGTAGTACCTAAGAAGCTGAGTCAGTGTAAGGGAGTACACATTGGTTGCCAGAAAAGTGAGCTTCCCCCCATTTAGGGGCCTCCACAAACATTGGTCTTCTAATTTCTGATGACCACAATTATCCCATGTATGCTGCTACTGCCAACTCTGCCCACCTGCATCATTCCTGATTGTGCCAACAGCAAAAACTCATGTGTTATTCCATGCACAACCTGAATGCAGAAGGTCACAGAGCAATGGTGAAAGGATAGAAAACAACATTGATTGATTTCACAAAGGTGTATACCACATAACTCCAAGCAAAGACAGCTCACAGCGGGTAACTACACAAACAAATGAACCTCTTAGAATTAGAAGAAACAAAACATGCATTTGATAGGACTCTTCCAAAACCACAGAAGAATCACAAAACTTCCAGTGCAGGAAAAGTTAAAAGGCAAAGTCTAGTTGAAAATTTGTTTTGACCAAAGTGGTACACTTAATGGTATACACAGCAAACCCTTGGCTAAAGCTTGTCAGTTTGCGGGGGGGGAGGGGTGATTGCAAGCAAGGGTGGCAAAAGTTGTACAAATTCTGGATTGCATCAGAAAGGAGTTCTGGTCCAGCAACTATCACTGAGAAATGTGAAGAAGCCCTGCTGATCTGATTCCTGCTGAATTAGGTGCCTACCACAACACACAGATCCTCTCCAACCAAGGACCTGGGCTATTAGCATAGAGATGCACAACCCATTCTTGGCCTTACCACCACAGCCTACTTCCTGAATTGAGTTAGGTCTGTGAAATATGTTGCCCTGCCACCCTGACTTCAATGATATTGCCCAGGATGAAGAAGACATTCTTCCTCCGAGCAAATCCAGTAGATCAACGTTAACAACATTAAGATGTGTGGAGTTCACTCCTGGAATTCCTCCCCCAGCATGCTGGCTACATCATTCTGGAAGTTGAATTCCACACAACTTAAAGTTGCTCAGGTTGGGAAACACTGCTGTAGATATTTCTCTAATCCTTTCTATTCCACTTGCCATCTGGAAGCCTGGAGAGAGTGATACAGGGATAGCAAATATTACTTCAGTGTGTGAGCAGGCTGAAGTAGATAGCAAATAGCCAGGTGAAAGTGTCTTTGGGCTTTCAAAAAGCTGCTGATAAAGTCACTAATTAAGTCTTAGTTGTGGGTAAAAGAAGAAGTTTTTCCCATGGATAGGAAACTGGCTAAATGACAAAACATGGAGGATAGGAATAAGTGTAGCTAGATGCTTCATAGAACAGGATTACCATGGTGATGGGATTTTGTTTTTGATTCTATTATGGTGCTATTTCCTTTGTAGCCAAAATGGAGGTGATCACTACAGCAGTTCTGTAGAAGGTTACAGGACATGAAACAAAGAAAATAGCATTTTGAATGTAAAAGCAGCTTTTTTTCTGTAGGTCAAAGAAAGTCTATTTATTTCACTAAAAGAAATAGATTTTTTTAAATAATAGGAATTGTAAATATTTAGATTTTGTATTCAATATTTCTTCCAGATATATTTTTAATTTTTAATTCAGCTTCTTTGGGTACTCCAGTTTGTATACAGAGTTTTAAAGTCATTTGGAAAAACCCTTCAAAATTTGGATTAGAGTTGGTGTCCCATTTCCTTGAACTATGACTTCTGATAGGAACATTTGTTTCTATTAACATTTTCAAAATTTAAAAGTTTGTTAGCAAGGTTGTTATTACATCAAGAATATTCTATATACGATTGTTCTGTGGTCTGGTCAGGTTTACACTTCTAGATCAATGTGGGAAATACAGTGCAACAGTTTTTAAAATTTGTTTTATAGTACAGGTACCTGCGTGAGCTATATTGGTTGACAGTTGCCCTCGGGTGAGATTCAAGGTGTTGGTGTTAACATACAAAGTTATGGCTTGGGTCCGGGGTACTTGTGGGAACAGTCTCCTGCCAGCATCGACTTCCCATCACCCTGTACACTCCCACAGGCAGGCCTCCTTGGGGTGCCGTCGGCCAGACAGTGTCGGCTGGTGGCACCCAGGGATAGGGCCTTCTCTGTGGGAGCACCCACCCTGTGGAATCAGCTCCCCTTGGGGCTCCGATTAGCCCTGGACCTCTGTTCCTTCTGCCGCGACCTGAAGTCTTGGTTTTTTCAGCAAGCCGGCCTGGACTGAAGTGAAGTGGGGTGGGTTTTTAATTGTATTTGATACTAAGTTTTATTGGTTTTAGATTTTATTGGGTTTGGGGTTTAATTGTGTTTTAATTAATTTAATTTTGTATTTTGTAATTTTTTATATTGTGAGCCACCCTGAGTCCCTAGGGAGAGAGGGCGGCATACAAGTCCAATAAATTTGAATTTGAATTTGAATTTTTTAAAAGGCATATGTTAGGAAAGTTTAAATTAAAAAGTGAGTACTCAAGGAAATGAAAAATAATCATATAGGAAATACCTTATAGAAAAATGAGTAACCTTAGGAAAAATAAATTAACACAAAAAAATTGAGAGGCATTTTTGAAAATGGTAAATGTATTTGAATTTAAAATTGGAAAAAAATGAAAAATCAGTTAGATATATATATGGGGTGTGGTCATAAAAATGTTAAATACAGGTGACCATGATAATGCAAAACTTTGCACAAAGGATATAAAAACAGAACTTTGTTTGCACCATTGTAGCTATCATTTTATCTTTTTTAAAACCACATCCTGGTACAGATTGATAGATACATTGCTCTCCAGCTTGAAACCCAGCTTAATTTCTATTTGCCTGTTGCATGATTTACTTTAAACGTGAGATTTCATGGAAAATATATCAATGAGGAATTGAGAGGTAAAAATACAACAAGAACTATGGCTTTCTGCTAATTAGACACAATGATAAAGAAAATATCACCCATCAAGTTTTCTCCTTGTGCAATTGTTCAGGATAGTGGAACCTTGTCGAATAAACAACGGTGGTCATTCACAATCTTGAAGTAAAATAAGGTGGCACAATGATTATAATGCAGTATTACAGGCTAATTCTGCCACAGTCTGGAGTTCGATCCTGACCAGCTCAAGGTTGACTCAGCCCTCCATCCTGGAAGGTAAAATGAGGACTCAGATTGTTGGGGGGAATATGCTGAATTTGTAAACCAATCAGAGAGTGCTGTAAAGCATAATGAGATGGTATATAAGTCTAAGTGCTATTGCTAAGTGCCAAGGAAGTGGGCTAAGGGATAGGTGTGAAATATTGCTGTGTTGTCCTAAGGCTAGAAAGAAAAAGCACGATCTTGTGGCTTGATATAATTGAGACTGGGATGGATCTGAAATGCTTAAATGAAGTTGGGCCAAGAATTTTAACAAGGTCTAAATGATTTTAAAAGTTATTTGTTTGACCAATTATTATTATTGCTAGTAAGACCAATTCTGTTCTCCCAGCCAATTTGTGAGAACTCGATTGCGAGGGCGGAGAGAGAGAGAGAGAGAGAAAGAGAAAGAGAGAGAGAGAGAGAATTGCAAATGCTTATGTTCATGTATCTTGTATAAATAAATAAATAAGTGTACACAAAAAATTGTCCTTTTTCCCTCCAGCTCCAAGAACAAAAAAAAAATCTTTCTTTTCAATTTACTGGAAGTTTGTTTGTTTATTTGTGTTAGAAGCATCATGATTAAAATAAGGCATACTATATGATATAAAATTTAAAATATCAAATATTAATATTTGGAAGTCAGGATGTGTGAGTTTGCCTCCTCCAGTGAATGCTAAATATATTAAGACCCCAGCTCCCATAATCTCCCAGCTAGCGTACCACTGGAAAAGCGACAAATGAGTAAACTCTTACCCCATCTATCCTCTTAAACTTCTCAGCCATGAACTGAAAGGAAAACTGCAGGAATCTCAGCATTATTGATGGCGTTACTTTCTCAATAATGATGCTGCCAGGTGATGAGAGATCACCAGCCTGTCAACAATAATGTCATGTAGAAACATAAAGCTGGGATTAACATCAAAGGATAGCCATGTAGGTTCCAGTGGCAGGCCTGCCCTTCAAAGCATTCTTTAAACCAGCTGAAATTGTGCTAACAAGGCATGAAAAAGGACCTATTGAGACAAAAAGAAGAGAGCAAGCTGGGAAGATGAACTGGATTATTTTCAAAGGCCAATGTTCTGATACTGAGGACTGAGTGATAAAACAGCAATTCCACCTCAGGCTGTGAACTTGTCAGGTTTTTATTTCTAAACCCACCCAGCACTGAATAGAATAGAGGCCAATGAACTCAAGGTGTGGACATAGTTGACTCAGGAAGCAACACATTGTCCCAGGATACACAGAAAAAGAAATAATTTTCCCCTGCAGTGACCCAGCAGACCGCTGCTATTGGTAAATGCTGACTTTTTTTATTATGTATGGTGCAATTCCTTTATTCATTGAGATGGGATCAGTAGCATTCTGTGAGAGAAGAATTTCTAGTGCATTGTTGAATAACCTACGGCATTTGGCCAGATTAGTTAACATCAACACCACATGTTATAGGGAACATTAACTTCTTGTAGCCAATGACCATGTATGAGGTTCCGAGAATTATCTACTATGAACCAGGGATGTGTAGTATGTGTATGGGAGAGAACAACAGAATGGCTATGGTCAGGTGTGAGATATGAATACTTGTTCTGAATGGGAAAAAAGGAGGTTTGGGATGGGTAGAAGATGAGCATACATCTTGCATATCCAAATCCAATAAAACCTTTTTTTATAGAAATGCAATAATTTCCTCCAAATCACTTCTGAATTCTAAAACAGGTTTTCTCAAGTTCATCAATGTTATTCCTTCAAAGAGTAATATCACTCAAAATGATTTCTTTCTAAGTTCGCACAAAACAAACGTCACATCCCACACAAGTATAATATAACTAAAAAAATCCTTCCCTTTTACTTTTTGGATTATTTAAAAATACATTATCTTTTTTTTTGAAACCCTTCTAAACTCTTTATTTCCTGCATCAATTCACAGAGATATATCACATATATCAATCTTAAATACATAGAGACATGGCTTACCACCACCCCACCCACACATACACAAAAGAAATATGGTCATATCCAGTGTTAACTTAGCCATGATATTCATGTATGAACTGAATCCCACTGTTTTGACTTATGGAAGCATAAACTAATTCCTGTAGGTGCTTTTGTAAAATGTACTAGGTTGGTTTTTGCTTTGCTTGGTTTTCAGCTTTACTTCATTGATTACTATTGGTCTTCCTTGTATTTTTCCCCCACCCGTGTTATCCCCCATCCCCAAACCATTTGGAAACCAGGTAGAACAATTAATTAGTGGAATTAGTAGAAGTTTTGGGTGCTCCAACACTGGAAATCTTTAAGAAGAGATTGGACAACCATTTTCCTGAAATGGTATAGGGCAGGGGTGTTAAACTCAAGGATTGGATCCAGCCCGTGGGGTGCTTAGATCTGGCCCACGGGGCAGCCAAGAAAACAGCAAAGGACTAGCCTGAAGTGCCTTTGCCAGCAAAAATGGAGCTCAGGAGGGCCACAGATGGCAGAGAGTTGCCATCGCAGCTGAAAATAGAGCTCGGGAGCCTATTTTCACAGGCAGAGTGCTGAGGCCACCACAGGCACCCTGACACAAGTGACATCAAGCTGGCCACACACACCCCAAGGTCAAACAACCCTGATGTGGCCTTCAATGAAATCAAGTTTGACAGCCCTGCTATAGGGTTTCTTGCCTGAGCAGGGGGTTGATGTGAAGATCTCAAAGGTCCCTTCCAACGCTTTTATTCTGTTATTGCTTTTTCTGTTTCAAGTGTAATTCAAAGTGCAAAAGCAGCTATTTGTCCTTTTACACATCTAAATCTCCATACTGACAACATTTAAAGTTAATTAATTGTATTCCTCTAATAAATATGGCTAACCAGAACATTAACAGATAACAGATAACAGATAATCAGAGTTGGAATGGACCTTGTAGGTCATCTAGTCCAACCCCCCGCCCAAGCGGGAGACCCTACACCATTTCTGACAAATGGCAGTCCAATCTCTTCTTGAAAGTCTCAAGTGATGGCGCTCCCACAAGCTGTTCCATTGGTTGAGGGCAAGCTGTTCCATTGGTTGATTGTTCTCACTATCAGAAAGTTTCTCCTTATTTCCAGGTTAAATCTCTCCTTGTTCAGTTTCCATCCATTATTCCTTGTCTGGTCTACAGGCGCTTAAGAAAATAGCTTGACCCCTTTTTCCCTGTGGCAGCCCCTCAAATATTGGAAGACTGCTATCATGTCTCCCCTGGTCCTTCTCTTTACTAGACTACCCAAGCCCAGTTCCTGCAACCGTTCATTGTATGTTTTAGCCTCCAGTCCCCTAATCATCCTGGTTGCTCTTCTCTGTACTTTTACTAGAGTCTCAACATCTTTTTTATAATGTGGTGAACAAAACTGGATGCAGTACTCTAGCTGTGGTCTTACTAAGGCTTTATAAAGTGGTATTAGTACTTCCCTTGATCTTGATTGTATCCCTCTGTTAATACAATTTAGGATTGCATTAGTTTTTTTGGCTGCTGCTGAACACTGCTGGTTCATATTTAGCTGGTTGTCCACTAAGACTCCAAGATCCCTCTCACAGTTACTGCTATTGAGCCTGGTTTCACCCAATCTATATGTGTACTTTTGGTTTTTCTTGCCTAAGTGTAGGACTTTACTTTTTTCTACATTGAATTTCATTTTGTTAGATACGGCCCAGTGTTCTAGTCTGTCAAGATCCATCTGGATCTTGAGCCTATCTTCTTGGGTGTTAGCTATTCCTGCCAGCTTAGTATCATCTGCAAATTTGGTAAGTTCCCCTTCTATTCCCTCATCCAAGTCGTTAATGAAGATATTGAAGAGTACTGGGCCTAAGACAGAACCTTGTGGCACCCCACTGCTTACTTCCCTCCATGTAGACTTAGACCCATTAAGGACTACTCGTTGAGTATGGTTTGCCAGCCAGTTGTGAGTCCATCTAGTGGTGGTGCTATCTATTCCACTTTTTCTAGCTTACTAAGAAGTAGGTTGTGGTCTACTTTGTCGAATGCCTTGCTGAAATCTAAATATATTATGTCCACAGTATTTTGCTGGTCTACTAATTTAGTCACTGTGTTGAAGAATGAAATAAGATTGGTTTGGCATGATCTGTTCTTAACAAACCCATGCTGACTGCTAGTTATTACTTTACTTGTTTCTAGATGTTGGCAGATCTGTTTTTTTATTATCTTTTCCAGTATCTTCCCAGGTATTGATGTTAGGCTGATTGGTCTATAGTTTCCTGGGTCTGTTTTTTTCCTTTTTTGAAGATGGGAACCACATCAGCTCTTTTCCAGTCCTCTGGTAGTTCCCTGGTGCTCCAGGATTTTTGAAAGATATGGTGCAATGGTTCTGAGATGACCTCTGCCAGCTCCTTTAAAACTCTGGGATGTAATCCATTAGGCCCCGGTGATTTGTTTTCATCAAGATCAGACAGGTGTTCTCTTACTGGTTTTTTTGCTTATTTTAACTTTTATTTCTGGTCTGTCTTTTACAGTTATGTTTTTGGTGGGTTGAGTTATAGTTTCTTTTTGTGTGAAGACAGATGCAAAGAATGAGTTAAGCGGTTCTGCTTTCTCTCTGATGCCTGTTACTTCCTTGCCATCTTCTCTCTTTAGTGGACTGACTGTTTCCTTGATTTTTTTCTTGTTATTTATATGTTGGAAGAAACTTTTTTTATTATCTTTGACTTTTGTTGGAAGTCTTTGTTCGTTCTGAGCCTTTGCTATCCTGACTTCATCTTTGCAGATTCTGGCTATCTGCTGATATTCTGCCTTAGTTGCATGTCCTTCTTTCCATTTTTTGTACTTGTCCTTTTTTTCTTTCAATTTGCCGGAGAGATCTTTGTGCAGCCATGCTGGTTTCTTCTTAGATTTCTTGTTTTTCTTTCTTAGTGGTATTGTGCTGGTCTGGGCTTCTATGATCATACTTTTTAGAGTTTCCCAAGATTCTTGAGTTGTTTTCCCCTTTAGGATTTTCATCCATGGAATCTTTCCCAAGTTCTCTCTGAGTTTATTGAAATCAGCTCTTTTAAAATCCAAGACTCTGGTGTCATTATGTTCTATTGCTTGTGTTTGTGTTATGTTGAATTCTAGTATGACATGGTCACTCCCACCCAAGGTTCCTGCAATTTCAACTCCCTCTATCACTTCTTCTCTGTTTGTAAGAATTAAGTCAAGTATGGCTGTCCCTCTAGTTTCACCCTCTACCTTTTGGACAACAAAGTTGTCAGCTAGGCTGGTTAGGAACTTATTTGATTTCTCACTTGGTGCAGAATTAGTTTTCCAATTGATATCAGGATAATTGAAGTGTCCCATTACTATTGTTTTATGTTTCCTGCATATGTTTGTTAGCAAAAAGGACATCTATTTTTTCTGCTTGATTGGGTGGCCTATAATATACACCTATGGCCATGTCATTCTTTTTTTCTTTTATATTGACCCATATGCATTCTAGGAGGTTTTCATCTTTGGTTTCATGCATTTCTGTAGCAATATAGTGGTCCTTTACATACAGTGCAACTCCACCTCCTCTTTTATGGGGTCTGGTTTTTTTTGCATAGTTTGTATCCTTCTACCAGTATGCTCCAGTCATGGGTTTCATCCCACCAAGTTTCTGTTATTCCAACTATATCATATTTACCTTCATGTATTCATAGTTCAAGTTCACCCTGTTTGTTCCCCAGACTTTGTGCATTTGTATATAGGCACTTGAGAACTTTTTGCCTGACACTGTGTTTACTGTCTACATCAGTGGTTCTTAACCTTTTTGAAAGAATCACCCCCTTGAGCCATTGAGGAAGTTGTCATCGCCCCCTCCCCCAACATAACCGCCCCCCTGTCACCTCTTAGCCCAAGGGGGCCTTCAAGGGGGTGCTAAGAGGCGGCAGGGGGGCGTTCAAGGCGCCGGCCCTGCAGGTAGTAATGCTCTGGAGCCAGCGCCTCCAATGTGGAAGCAGTGGTGTGTTATGTGCCACCGCAGCCACATTCGACGCACCACCCCCTGCCACCTCTTAGCATCCCCAAGGCCAAGGGGGCCAGCAGAGGGGTGCTAAGAGATGGCAGGGGGGCGTTCGAGGCGCCGGCCAGCCCTGCAGTTTCACCCATTTTGGCGCCGGCTCCGGAGCGGTGCTACAGTCAATGAGTGAGCCTGCAGGGCTGGCGCTTTGAACGCCCCCTGCCGCCTCTTAGCACCCTTCTGCTGACCCCCTTGGGGATGCTAAGAGGCGGCAGGGGGCGTTCGAGGCACCGGCCCTGCAGGCTCACCCATTGACTGTTGTACCACACCTGAACCGGTTGCCTCGAATGGGCAGCATGTTGGGAAAAGCTGCCACCGCTTTCCCAAAGTGCTGCCGCTCTCGCATTCTTTCTGTCTGTCCATCCATCCATCCGTCCATCCATCCATCCAAAAGGTCTGTCTGTTTGCCTGCCTGCCTTCCTGCCTATCTACCTACCTGTCTGTCTTTTTGTCTACCTACCTACCTACCTATCTACCAATATAGTTCTCTCTCTCTCTCTCCCAATATATCTCGCTCCATCGCCCCCATATTGCCCCCCTTCCATTCCTTCGCCACCACGTCTCCCCTTTTTGTTCCATTGCCCCCCTGAAAAACAAAATCGTCCCTTGGGGGGCGATATCACCCAGGTTAAGAACCACTGGTCTATATAACCTACATAAATATAAATGAGTTATGTGTGCTAAATCTGCTTTTCAGTAACAGTAACAGGGCTCTGAATCAGTACACAGTATACTGCTTTGGAAGAAAATCAGCAAAAGAAAACAATGATATTCACAGTCACCTCAGTAAAAAAACAACAAGCATCTCATAGTGAAGCATCCATCACCACCCAATACAACTAAGAGGTGCAGAAGTAATTGTGAAAATTGCTACCAGGCAAATTTCTATAGGGATGTTTCTTATTTATTTATTTATTTATTTGGATTTATATGCCACCCCATCTCCGGGGGGACTTGGGGCGGCTTACACAAAAATATATATACAATAAATACAAAATTTATCAAATTAACTCTAATCCAATTATAATAAAATCTAATTAAAATACCCTTAATTAAAATTCCCAACTCTGCTCAGTCCAGGCTGGCCTGTGCAAACAGTCAAGTCTTGAGATCACGGCAGAAGAAGTGTAGGTCTGGGGCCAAATGCAGGTCTAGAGGTAGCTGATTCCAAAGGGTGGGCGCCCCCACAGAGAAGGCCCTCCCCCGGGGGACTGCCAACCAACATTGTCTGGCCGACGGCACCTCCAGGAGGGCCTGCCTGTGGGAGTGTACCAGGCGATTGGACCTCGATGCTGGTAGGAGGCACTCCTGCAAGTACCCCGGACCCGATCCATGCAGAGCTTTATAGGTTAATACCAGCACCTTGAATCTTACATGGAGGGCAACTGGCAACCAATGAAGATCGCGCAGGAGGGGTGTCACATGGGAGAATCGGGCCGCTCCCATCACCACCCGCGCGGCCGCATTTTGTACCAGTTGAAGCCTCTGTATAGTCCGCAAGGGCAGCCCCAGGTAGAGAGCATTGCAGTAGTCAAGACGGGAGGCAACGAGTGCATGAGTGACCGTGCGTAGGGAATCTCGGTCCAAGTAGGGGTGCAACTGGCGCACCAGGCGAACCTGGGCAGAAGCCCCCCTGGCGACAGCTCCCACCTGCTCCTCCATACTGAGCCGTATGTCCAGGAGGACACCCAAGTTGCACGCCCTATCCACGGGGGGCAACACCTCTCCCCCTATGGCCAAAGATGGAATTTCTTGAATCCGAGATGCCAGTATGCACAGCTACTCAGTCTTGTCTGGGTTGAGCTGGAGCCTGTTCCTCCCCATCCAGATCCGCACTGCCTCCAGGCACTGGGAGAGCACGGGGAGAGCATCACTGAGGTGGTCCGGGGTGGAGATGTAAAGCTGGGTATCATTAGCATATTGATGATACCTCACCCTGAAACCACGGATGATCTCACCCAGCGGCTTCATGTAGATGTTGAACAGGAGGGGAGAAAGCACCGATCCCTGAGGAACCCCACAAGTGAGGGTCCTCGGGGTCAATCTCTGCCCCCCGTCAACACTGACTGCGAGGAAGGAAGAGAACCCTTTCTCCAAACCTGATCAGTCTAATACAGATTTCTGAGTAGAGCCTAAGGCTATCAAAATATATTCTGTTTCATGGTGCAGAAAAGAATGTAGTTTCTTTTCCCATAACATCAAGTAAGAATGTACTGAGTCCAGGAGTAGCCAAGTTGTTTATGTTCTTGTATAGAAAAAAAAACCCTGTTGTTCTATGGCATGAAAGATAAAATAATAATCTGTTAAATAACCATCAAATCTTTGCCCTTTACATAGCTTCAAAATGATTTCATTCAAATAGTTGCTTTACTTTGATTAAAAGGAGGGTCTGCTTTTGAGAGACTTCATATGAACATGATTCAGAACCTTAAAAAATGAATAAAGTTATTAATATAATCATATATAAGTTTCTTGTTTAGTAAAAGGAAAATTTTTCTGTGTATAGTGACATAGTTTCCAGATTAAAGGTGAATTGGATTGCTGCTTCAAATCCTGATGCTATATCTGGTTACAGGATTAATCTCTCTTGAAACAAATTGAAAATGAAGGAAGACTATTCCTTGATAAATTAGATTACTTGTTGAATAATATGAGCTAATTAAAAAAATCTTATACTACAAAATATCTTCCCAGGTTACTCTACTGTATATATGACTCGATGATATTGCAATAAGACTTGAATTAAGCAGTTGCATTTAAAAAAAAACAGGAGGGATGTTATTTCTATGAATACGGGCATAACGTTGAAGCTCAAAATTTAGGACAAGTGATGGTGACTTATGGAGAATCCAATATAAATTTACAAAAGAGTATGAATGAAATATTCACCTGATCATCAATTTAAAAAAAAAAACAATAAAAACACCATGACAGTTAATTGGCTTGGCTATTATAATCAGGCTTTTTGATGGAAAAAAAGGGGAAAACATAGGCAGTGGAATAACTGGATAAATTTCTCTGAAAAGGTAGAGGTACAGAATAATGATTATTAGCCTGAATCAATCTACTGCAAGATAAAGGTCTTGACATTGAATTTTATGGACCATAATCTAGTACATCTATCCAGTATGAGTTGGTGTACACCTTCTCTCTCTTTCTCTATCATCCTATCTGTCTGGAAGACAATATAATTTTCTGAGTGTCACCATGGCAAAGTACATCCTAAAACTCCAAAATAAATACCTACTATAGACTTCTTGACAAAAGGAATGTATGGAGGAAACAGAATGTTATGGATATCAATTTATATTATTTACACAGTATAAATGTTGACAATAAATATATGCATATTTGCACAATCAAAGGATGTCATTCAAGACTCATGTCACACATGTGGAGGAAATGCTTTGAAGCATGTGTAATGAGCTTTTCTTACTCTTCACTCCACACAGGCTCACATCTGTGAAAGGATTTAAGGAAGGGCATGCAAAGGGGAAAAAGCTGCTTTGCATTATTTTTTTTTATATGATTACTCGGAAAGGGAAGCCTTCACAACTGGGAGAAAGAGACCCAGATTCCAGAAGTGGGAAAATACTTGCATCTGACTCCTTTCCTAGGAATAGGAAGAGCTAATTTACTGAGCCATAATATCAAGCAGAAAGAATGGGAGAATGCTATTATATTCCTATTTGTTGTTCCAGTTTGCAGCACATGAAGCCATATTTAAAAAAACAATAACACTTAGATCAACCCGCCCTATTTATTCAAAGCATAAATTTTAAAAGGTCAGTGGCTTTAAAACAAAATATTAATATAGACTTTGATTCTACAAATCATAGATCAGCAGTATTATAAGCTCAAGAGAGAGCTAATGCCTTTTTCAATAAAGCACTGGCATTTCCTTTATTGCTATAAATAAGACTCATTAATGTAACTAAATAAATACCAAAGGATACCATCCATTGCACCAACTATGCTTCTTCAAGCTTCCTCACATGGATAAAGGATTACTTTAGGGATTAGGTAACAGATAATCTTCCAGCTGTTTGGTGTAGTGATTAAAGTGCTGACTTGGAAACCTAGACAATGAATTCTAGAGCTCCTTTAGTCATGAAAGTCAGCTGGGTGACTTTCAGCCCAATTCTCCTCAGCAGGTTGTGGACATGGAGAAAATAGGAGGCTGGAATATTTGGGATGTTTGCCAACTTTAATTGACCAAAATATATATAAATGTGGGACAAAAATATAATCATTATCGACAGCATCATCCAGTAGAACTTATATGCTCCATCCAGTTGGGTAAGAAACACACAAATTACAGTAAAAATTCCATTGATAGATGAGTGGCCGTATAAATTGGTTGGTTGGTTGGTTGGATGGATGGATGGATGGATAGACAATTTTAATACTAATCTAGAGTAAATACAGAATCTTGAAACTGTAAGAGGCATTGCCCGAACTGATTTAGATGAATTGAAAGTGGAACTTCTTTGAAAGACTTAAAATTGGGAATCAAAGTCTAGTAAGCCAATTACAACATGATACTCTGATCACATCATTCAGGATATAAAAAGAGGGCACATATGCCAGGGATGAATGTTCAAAGCTTGTTGGGATTTGGGGGATATACGATATTTGCTTCAGAGAAATTAAAACTTGGTAGAAAAATGATGGCCTGGGGAAAACAGAATTGGCTTTGAGTGTTTTTGAGGATCCAGACTGTGTAGTTTGTACTTAACAAACATAGTTTGGACAAAAAATTGTATAATTAATTCATCTAATTATATATGTGTGACTGTATATTGTTTGTAACGGCCCAAGATGATTTAAAGAACTATCACCCAATAAGCTTTTCAGTCATGTACAAGGTGGCAGCCTTGAAGCTTCCAAGTAAAAAATGGCTTCCAAGGCTGACAACGCTGACACAAGGTTTTCACCAAAATAATAGCAAAAAGAATATTGAGAACATTAAATGATGCACAACCAGAAGAGCAGGAAGTGTTCAGGAGTGGCTACAGCACAATGGATCACATCTAGGTTGTTCATCAATCATTGAAAGTCACAATGAGTATTCCTTGCATGGCTTTCATTGACTACAAAAAGACTTTTGACTCAATATTCCAGCAAGCAATAATTAATGTATTGGTCAATTGAGGTATAGACACTGCTTACATAAACTTACTACAATCAATATATGGAAAAACAATGGCAACAATTTGCCTTAATTGTCTTAAAGTAGAAATCAGCATAGAATGAAGTATATGACAAGGCGATACAATATCACTTAGCCTTTTCTCAGTCTGCCTTGAAGAAGTATTTTGCCTACTAGACTAGGCAAAAGATGGAATAAAAATCCATTATTATTTAAATCAGTTATTTAAGTCACTTAAGATTTGGAGATGATGTTGTTCTCTTCTCACAAGATCTAGAAGAGCTACAAAGACATACAAGAGCTGCATAAAGCAGGAGAACCATTATTTGGCTTAAAAATAAACCTAAAAAAGAGCCAGGTTATGTTTAATAAATTCACCAAAGAAAGAAAAAATATATATCTGGAGAAGAACCAGATGTAGTAAACCACTACACATATCTTGGCCAACAGATCTCAGTGGAAGGTGATACAATAAAGTAAATTGAATGGCATGTTAAATGTGGTTGGCAGGCATTTGGCAAGCTAAGTATAATTTTCAAGAACAACCTCCCCCTATGCCTGAAGAAAAACATTTTTGATCAGTGTGTGCTACCTGCTATAACATATACCAGTGAAACATGGACACTAACCTCACAATCAATTCAAAAGCTACAAGTGGTGCAAAGAGCCATGGAAAGATACATGCTCAGCATTACATGATAAGAGAAAGATCCGCACATGGATTAGAGAACAAATGAAAGTATATGATATCAAGAGAATAAAAGGATTGAAATGGAAATGGGCGGGTGGCATAGCAAGAAGAACTGATGGCAGGTGGACCAAGGCAGTCATAGAATGGATCCCAGTTGATAAAAAGCATCCATGAAAGAGACCTAAAACAGGATGGATCGATGACATCAGCAAGTATTGTGGGCCCATTTGTCAAAAGAAAGCTCAGGATCATATTGGTTACAAATATACAAAAGAGGTCTTCATCCTGCAGTGGATAGACAAAGGCTAATGATGATGATGATGATTACTTATTAAGAATGCATGAAAATATATCAGTGGTACCGGTTCAGCCCAGTTTTGACGTACTAGTGGCGCTGAAGAGCTGCTGAGACCAAACTGGTTCTCTAAGATGCTTTGATATTGGGCCCACCCATATGCCTGGGCTCCCATACTGACCTTTATGTCCTACTTTTGAAGCACATCTTCTTTGCGCGTCACAGCAGATTGATGCGCGTCAGCAACAGGGAGAGTGAAGCAACAGGGAGAGTGAAGGATTGCAGGAGGTGAGTCAGAAAGCTGCTGCGCCTGTGCAAAGTGTATGTTTGGAACACATGCATGAAAAGTTTTGCATGCATGCAAAGTGTGCCCACCAAGCCACACCCACCGAACTAGTGGTAAACTTTTTTGAAATGCACCATTGAAATATGCCTAAATGTTCACACACATTTGAACAAACATTTTGTTTTCCCATTTCATACAGAGAAAAGGTATGTTGTATACTGTCAAGTTTTATTCACTGCTGTCTGTGGGATAGCAAACTATCATGTAGGGGGTGAAATACAGTACAATGCTTTTCCACTTTGAAACTTCTCTCTGACCCTCAACTTATACTCAAGGAGAAGTTTCATTTATCTTTCTATTCCACACCATCTAACCTTCAAGTGTTCAACCTCACACCAATTGCTTGCCATTTTTTAGTTGACTTCTAGACTTTGACTTTAAGGTTTGGTCTGATACCTTCTGACTGGTCATTGACTCAATATCTCAGCTTCCAATTTATGAGGCCTTTCAGCTCAGCACCGTCACTTTGATGAGCCCTGACAAATTGCTTTTTCACAGAGATCCGGCTGCAGGCATCCTGTTTATTCCCAACAAGATCATGATTCAAGCCTGAGAAATTTCTCCTCACATGATGCTAAAGCTATAGCTACAGTTCCACTGAAGCCTGAAGCCTTTGGGTCTGGAGAAACTCCTTAAACTATATATTGTAATTTTAAAGGCACAAAGATACAGCATAACTCCTATGGGTAGTAATAGATTTCTGTCAACAACAAAAAAACCCTATGGACAAAATAGGCAATCTGGAATGTAGGGTAGATGAGTTGTGAAAACAAAACTTGGTGGTAGTTAATTCACTCCAGGTTTGATCCATTTAATTAACCTCAAAATTCCTATCAGGCAGGGAGATGGGTATGTAGATATTTAGATATACCATTTTTCTTTTACAAATCAGTACTCAGATATTCTCAGAGTGAGAAATGAGATTCTGTGAATTGATGGGGTCAGTAAACATCCCCATGTAGACAATTCAAAAAGTTGTCTAGAATTACAGCAGAATATTTATTGAGCATCATTGCCAATGATGAAAAAACATTCATTTTGTGTTCTTCTGAAAATATGTAGAGTGCCAACACATATTCAGTTGTATTTGCCTGAGTCCTTTTCCTAGGCACACGTGTGAATGAGCCAACATCACAAAAGCATATTTAATAGGGCCCAGTTTCCTTCACATGCTTATTGTATCTTTGATCGACACAGAAAAAGGACTTCAATCTCTGGCTAAATTGGTTCTACATTTTTTCAAACATCCTAGTATGAATTTTGAAAAGCAAACTCTTCCAAGTGTTATCGATAATGCTATTGACTCTGCTTACTCCAGTGTACTTCCTGCAGCCTGACTTTCCACACACCTTCTAAACATGTATAGTAATTTTTTTTCTTTCATCCCTTCTTTTTAAATTATTGGGGGTTAGGGTTAGGTCCCTTAGAATGCATCTGAAGGCAAAAAAGGGCAGTGAACTCTAACCCCCAATAATTAGAAGTCTCAGTGTAAGTTCACATATGGAAGTAAACTGACCTTTTTAAAATAAAATATTTTGCAAATTTTCCTTTAGGAGTAGCAGTCTAATCAGTTTTCTTGTTTTCCTTTCATTTTTATCAGATCAAGACTCTGCTGCCATTCATTTGAACAACATTTATCAAGGCACTCCTATTACTGGATCAGGTTTTCTGCTATACCATGACAAATAATTTAACACTATGCAGCCACATGCCCTGGTTCAGTTAGAATCAATTTTCAGAACACAATATCAGATAAGTTCTTTCCTTTGATGAAATTGCCTATCAAGACTGCAAGCACAGCTGCACTCAAGATGATTACCAGTGCATCTCCCAGTTCAATTCCAAGAAGAATTTGTTATTGTTGAAGAAACTGCTTCCACCATGACTAACTTGCTTGCTCCACAGGTTCTCAAACACTGATTTTTCTCTCCACTTCTTTTGAGGGCTGCCAAGCTGAACAAAACAAGAAAAATAGCCCCATCTATGAATGCCATTATAGAACTTTAGACATTCCTCAGGCTCACGGAGAACCAGTATGTCTCTGTGGGTTTTCAGAAAAGACTGGGTAGACCCAGGTTCAAATCCATACGCAGAACTGAACATTCAGTGAGTGATTTTAAGCTAGTCACTTTTTCCCAGTCCATTTTGAGCTATGGCAGGGCTAACTTAAAGGGAGATCAGTTGCTATTGTTTTGTATGACACCAAGGTTTGGTATTTAAGGTAGAGAAAGTTAAAAATTAATTAATTTTCAATGCCCCCCATCACTCAAAAGTTACTGCTGAATTGCAGTTGTTAATATAACAGAAAGTAACCTTTTCCTCTGGTAATGGAAGCAGTACAGTAAGATCTGGACTTCTGTACAACAGACTTTGCATGCAGTGGACCAATTTTCTGTGCTATTTGTGTAATGATATCATACATGGCATGATTTGTCATTGCTGTTTGTGCAACGATATCACAAATGGCAAGATTTGTCTCACATAAGTGAGACATACTTTTTAGTTTAACAGACAATTGGAAAGAATAGATATCATTTTCTCCCCACTTTAGCTTCTTCAACTGAGGTTTCACCATTATATTAACTGTGTTTATTCAATTTAAGTTTAATGTAAACCAAATAAATTTTGGGGGTTTTGTTTTATTCAGGGGTGCCAAACTCACAGCGTTTGCATCACGTGACATTTCACAATGTTTTTCCCCCTTGTGGAGCTGAGATGGGCATGGCCTGCGCATGACACATTCAGCTCGCGGGCCATCAGTTTGACACCCCTGGTTTAGCTCATTCTGTTTTCTGATTCTGCCTTCTTATTGCAATAGAGCTTCTGATAGACCATTCAAAAACCAAATGCAACTCTCTGTCTTAAATGAGTTATGCCCCCGAATACCTCAGGATACATTTGGAACTAGGATGTTGGTATTGGAAGATTGTTTTATCTTTTACAGGGTTTGGGGTTTTTATGTTGGTTTTACTAATATTTCGATTATTTTACAAATGTAAAACTTTCTTGGGACTATGATGACCCCTTAAGTACCCTAAAGAAACTTTAAATGCATAAAATAGAAAGCTATGGCTTTCTCTTAGCATGAGATGAGAAATCCTTTAGGCAATTTGGACTCAAGCCATTAGGGGTTAAAGGTCAAGCAAAAAAAGAAAAAACCCTGGAATTTTGCCTAGAACTAAAAACCATTTCTAAAATTGATACTATAAGCTTCCCTGGTAAGTAACTACCACTCTGTTGCTATAAATTGGAAATATTCAGCATTCAACCCAGACTTTCAGAGGAACTTCATAAGGGACAGATTGGTTTGCAAATTATTCAGATTCTTGATGGCTTCATTTTTTTTAATGTATCCCTGCATTGTTGGACTTTAGATTGGGTTTTTCAGCTTTCTTTCTCATCACGGCAAATGGATATATGGAAACATTCTGCAGCAATTGTGGAAAATCTTTGCAATATGTAATATGCAGTCCCACCAGGGATGGTTTGACAGACCTGAATGCAGCTGATATACCAGATCCAAAACTCTGCCAGCCTCATACTAGGTGGGGAAGAAAGGAGCAGTATTTTACTAAGGCATTTCCCCCCTCTTTTTTCCTGGCTGTCCTTTTCTCCTTCAAAATCCCTCTCACTAATTGACATGGGGAAGAAATTAAGCTCTTAGGCTGATGCAGATTTGCTGTTAAGTTGAAGCATGCAGGGAGAATGAGAAGGCTTCAGAAAATGTGCTTCCAAGTTTCTTCTAATTCTCCCACTCAAAGTTTTCTCTCTGTTGAGTTCTGCTGCCAACAAAGCAAAGGCTGTGAAGTTTCCAGCAGTTGAGAGTTTCTAAGAATGGATCTCTGCCTTCGAAGCAGCTCTTTCAGCTCCCCCAAAGAGAGCTTTGAAATAGCCCATGGACCTCAGAACAGAAGTGGTATTCAGCAGGTTCTGACCAGTTCTGGAGAACTGGTAGCGGAAATTTTGAGTAGTTTGGAGAACCGGCAAATACCACCTCTGACTGGTCTGCCCCCATCTATTCTCTGCCTCCTGAGTCCCAGCTGATTGGCTGGGTCTTCTTTTGTTGCCCTGCACAGGAGAACAGAGCTGGAAAGCAGGTTAGTGGGATGGGGAGGGAATGGGATTTTGCAGTAACCTTCCCCTGGAGAAGGGAGGGAATGGAGATTTTAGCTTCCTTCCCCTGTCACGCCCACCAAGCCATGCCCACCAAGCCATGCCCACAGAACCGGTAGTAAAACATTTTAAATCCCACCATTGCCTCAGAAGCTTTCTGAAGGACCACAGGATAGCAGTCTACAAAGGTTTTCCTCTTCCTTATTCTTGAAACAGTATGCGTGTTACCTAATGTAGACTTTTTATGTAATTCTCTAAGCTATATGCTATACTAAGAGGTGTGAAAGAGTCTCTGGGTTTGAAAATTTTAAACATATTTATTCTTAACATTATGCTATTTTAAAAAGTAACAACATATGTGCTACCACTGCTTAAGAATTTTGAGATGATTGCTACCAGGAAAGCATAAATAATTTGTCTGTGAAACTGGAAGCATTGCCACGTATAGGGAACCAGTCTTCCTATACTGGAAATGCTGCAACACATTAGCTTGCTTAACCCATAAAATTCACAAAATACATTCAAAATAGTTCTGGTAATACTAGATACGAAGCATGTGGGAGAGAAATACACCAATGTGGCAATTCTCTTGTTAAATAGCAATAGTAGACATGTCATAAGATCCTCTATTATTTACTCCCAGACCCTTTTCAACCTGGCACCATCCTTTTTTTCCTCAGCTACAGGCAAATGATTTCGTAAAGCTCTGAGCTGCTTTACAAAAATGTTTATAGAAGGACAAAGCACAATATGTCCTCTGGGAATTGCAGAAGGCTCACTATTGCATTAATCAGATGAAATGGGAGGCTGGTGGCTGCTTTGGTTGATCCCATAGCAAGGAATGAAATTAGAGAACCCATTTAGGTTGTTTTGCAGCTGGATAGCAGAGCACCTGTGACTGCAGCCACTTAAACCCTTCAATCCAACATGGCCATCCTTTCAACAGACACAGCTTGAAATTTAGGTTTTCTTCCACACTGCTCTGTCTGTTTACTCAAGAACCGTGACTGATCATTTTTTGTTTATCTGAAAGTCAAATAGTTTTTCAGGCACTGATAAACTTTGCATCTCCTAGGACCAAATCAACAGAGTGAGGCGTAATGAGCTTATCAAATTGTTCGTACATTTGCTATTCAGAATGGCTAGATCTTTAGTCTCAATAGAAAAATAAATTAATTAAGATGTCCTTTGATAGTAATGAAATAATAAAGCAGGAACTAATTGCAAACAAAATGTGAGCCTCCTCTCAGCCGAATATGAGAGCTAAGCATGTTGAATGATTGTAAAGTTGATCTGCATTTCACACTGTCTCATCAAACCTCAAGGCTCAAGATGGGAATTCCGACTTCCAGCCTCTGAATATAATGACAGTACTGGTAGCAGATATGTGATCTTTTAAATATTTTCCTAATCTTTCTTATGATCAAGAAATAAAAGAATGAGCTTTGAAACCAAAGCCCAGACAATGTTCAGATTTCTCTACCCAAGGGACATAATTTTAAGTCCCAGTGCCAGAAATCACCTTTTTGCAAAAATATTTAGGTACAAGTTCCAAGGATGCCAAAAATTGGCTCCAAATTATAGATAGATAATGATATAAGATAGCTGGCTAGCTGGCTAGCTGGCTAGCCGGCTAGATAGATAGATAGATAGATAGATAGATAGATGGATAGATAGATAGATAGATAGATAGATAGATAGATAGATAGATAGATAGAATGCAAATTATTAAATAGAGGGCAAGCAATCATATTGTTCATATTTGACTCATTTCACTATTGAGAAAATAAAATTAAATCACTTTTTCCTGATTTGTGATAGCTCACATTGATTATGCATTTTCTCTGTGCTGTCCAAAAGCCAGTTCCAGCCTTTGGACTGAAAAAGCTCCATGTGCTCTATCATACTTGAGCATTGTGAACACATGGATTCTATGCTAATAGAATCCTTAGACTGCAATTATAGTCCTAGAGAATAAATTCCATTCAATCACAAGAAAATTCAGAGGGTTGTGCTTTCACTTAAAGGATAAGCATCAACCCATATCACTAAGACAAGATAGTATTCTCCACAGTACTTTGCATTAATGTGGCCTGAAACTATTCATTATCTGGTTTAGCGAAATGTCACAAATGGATAAGTTTAATTTTTTTCCTCTCTCCAGGTCCACATATTAAACACAATGGAGCCTCTTGATTATAATTCTTTCCACCACTCCTGTTACAGATGAAGGCTGACATTCAGTAGTAGAACAATGCTTTGTATGCAGAAACTCCCTAGCATGTCCACTTAAAGGGAAATTGCTGATAAAACCTAGTCAGCATACTCAATACAACTGTAAATTGAATGGTAGAAGGCAATTTCCAATTTCCTCCAAGAGAAAGTTTTGTTCCTTCAATATCCCTATTTCCAATTAATGCCCTAGATTTCTTTAATCTGTATCCAGTCTGTAATATTCTTCCAGTATCCTTTAAAAATATAGTTGTTTGATTAGAAATATTTTTCCTTCCTTGGCCTCCAGAGAAAGCTGCATGCTCTTTTATTAAATTCATTCCAGGGCCAAAATGTGTTGGTAAATAAGATCATAGGAAATCAATGGGTGGAAATCTGTGCCTTGAGATTTTCATACTGCTGTTGTTTTACATGGGAATATGGCCATCTGTGCTTGGGTAGGAGGGAAAATTCCTCACTTAAGAAACAGATGGCTGTGTGCAGCTCGACTTCTTCCTCCAGCTGCAGCAAATGAGATTTATTCTGATTTAAAGTTCATTTATCAATGTTAACATCCTTAATTCTGCAGATTCCAGAACCAGCCCCTTGATTGTTGCTCTGGCATGGCATCTGTATTTGAAGCATACTTTCTTCCTAGGGAGTGGCAAAGTTATTGTTATATTTGCTGGTCCATGTCAGGGCAAATAAGTAAATTAAAACAACAGCAAAAATCAGAGGTAGCTGGGACCCACTGGATATGATGGGGTAGCAGAAAAGCATACAAAAGGAGGAAAGCAAGAGGGTTGGAAGGTCAAGAAATACTTTTAGGGGATAAAAAAATCAAAGGTAACTAACTTTAAAATCATGAATAAAAAGCAGAGACAGACTGACTGATTGACTGTATACAGCACCATAGAAACATTTTCTGAATTCATATTTTTCTCTTTTCCACCAGCTCTCTGTGGCAAAGAACAGGAAAAAGTAGAGAAAACACTTCAAAACCCTGAATACAAAAATGGGAGAGAAATGAACTATTCCCAGCCCAGGATGTGTTTGTTCTGTATATTTGGTTTGAAATCCAAGCAGCATTTGAAGCAGGAACTTTGGAAAATCTTGTTTTATCTTTCTCGGTCTCAGCCAAACAAAAGAATCTCCTTGGAATGAAGGTAATTTTATACATTATTTTTCTCTTATTGCTACCCTGAACAAAGCAGCTGATTTTATTTCTAGTTGTCATAACAATATCATTATATGCTATAATTCAAAACATTTCACATTCTTTCTGCTATTCTAGGGGAATTTCAGATATGAATATCTCCTCTTAGAGCTCTACCAATCCACATTTCTATAAATACACCATGTGATGATGTCATCTCTTTCTCTACTTTACAAAAGGGTGAACCAGTTTAGAGGCATAATTTCAACAATATTGTGGTGAGTGTGGCTCTACAAAAAGCTTTGGCTCTACAAAAAGCTTTGCATGCTACCTAGGGAATTCTGGGAGTTGAAGTCCATTCACCTGAAAATTGCCAAGTTTGAAAAATATTGGATTAAAGCAACAGACTAGATTCAAATCCCCATTTTTATTAAGGTGATCTTGAACCTGTCACGTTCCCTTATCTTAAACTACATCAATTGTTCTGAGGATAAAATGGCATAGAAATGATAATGGTTATGATAATTGCATATCAGTTGCATACTGGAAGCAGCATGAGTCTGAATATCAGTTGTTAGAGAATAAATGCATTTGATATTATCCAGCAAAGCTTAAATTTCACAGAAAAAGAAAAAAATGGGGTATTTTGGCCTCCAGTTAGATTGTCACTATTCTGTCTCTGATTATCCTAACTACAGAACATTTTACACCAGCTTGCAGCTTCTATACATTTCCATGGGAGCCTGCCAAACCTAATCCCTGTTAGACAATGCTTTTGCCACTCATTGTTGTTAAAGCATACATCCTGCTTCCTGAATCTTATTTTCAGGGCTGAGTTATTACTTTTAAATTACGAGCAGAACCTCTGACAGATTTCACTGAACCACCTTAATGGATGCTATTATAATTCTGTGGCTGGTAGCTGGTCCTAAATTTTCACTGTCTCCTCAGCATAAAGGGGCACTGTCTACCTGAGAAACAAATGACCCAGAAGATGAATCTGCAGCTAGTCTCATTGCCACGCAGTCCCAAAAATGATGAGACTAAGGAGAAATGAGACTTTTCATTCCCAGAAATCTGTTGGGAGGCAAATATTTTCACGGAAAAAATGGAAGAAGAGGACATGTTTTTCTGCTTTTAAGGAGATGAGGGGAAGCAGTGATATCTCTTTAGGATTCAGCCTAAATAATAGAGTTTGCTAACTCTACAATGTTGGAAACTAGTCAAGATATTTTTTTTAAAGCTGGGTTAAAAATGTATCTTTAATCACTTTACCTTTTCCCTGATGATTCCCACAGAAAGATCAGATTTTGTGGTTGGCTATAGGCATCAGCTTAAATGGACTCCAAAAGATGGTAGAGGACAGGAAGGCCTGGAGGAACGTTGTCCATGGGGTCACGATGGGTCAGACAGGACTTCACAATTAACAACAACATACCAATATCAGTCTTTTCTTTTTGACTAATTAAGCATTCAGTGGCAGTCATTCAATGGTCAGAGCAAAACCCCTTATCAGGAAAACATAATACAATATTTGCAAGTGTTTATTATTGATAAGGTATTATTGGTAATGTAATGATTATTATTGATCTTACATTATTACTTTGTGAATTTTTCGCATCTCTCTGGACTGTTTGTAGCCTATTCTCTCCACCGTGTTTGTGCATGTAAACTTGGAAAACACATTTGTGAATGTGATGAATGTGTTCATCCAAAATCATTATTTTGTACTAACAAACACAGTTGCCCTCGGAACTATTTGCTTGTCTGTAAGAAAACTCCTTGGTTTTAGCAAATCCACTTCCCTTTTCTGCAGAAGAAAGGAAAGAACTTTGTCTGTGTGAGATGCTCCCTGGACATTAGAGATCTATCTTTGTGAAAACTAAATCTGGGTATTTCTTTCCTATCTACACAGATAATATATAAATTGGCACCTTTTATTAAATTGAAAGAGTTTTTATACCTAAATACCTTGTTCACTGTTAACTATCTTATCACATTGCTGAGTTGTGATTGCCAAGATCAACTCCTGTGGCATCTGCACTGGGGTTAGGGTATTACTAGGAAGATGTGAATTTGGCCTGTCTCTCTCTTTCCTTTAAATAAAATTGTGAATTGAGAACCAGGTGCTCTTTTGAAACTGTCTGTTACATTCATGGGAACACCTTACTTATCTCTTCTTCCAGCCAGATGGAAAGAAGAAAAGGCCTTTTAAATAAGTGGAAAAGTCAATTATGTTTTGTTCTTGTTTCTGAATTCCAAAGTGGTTTGAATGAAGGAAAGATATGTGACAGCTTTATTGCCTTCTCGGAAGGAAGTCTAGACTTTCTGAGACAATTATAATAAAATGAGGAATGCAATGAGGCCATCTTCTGGTAAAAACATGGATCACGACTTGCAAAACTACTTTGATCTCCACTCTTCAGCTTCCACAATCTGGCTTATCCATTTCTCTGAGAATATCTAACAAGCGAGATGTAATTGTATTGCAAGATTCTAAGAAAAGATCTGTCAGATTTGTAGCTATGATATTTATTACATTAACTTTCCTTCTCAAAATTTAATCATAGACAGGTTCACAGCCAGATGGAACTGAAGTAAAGTCTCCCTCCAAAATAAACACAGTGGTGGTGTGGGGATGTCAATTAACATGAAAGTGATTTTTTGCCAATTATGAAAATGTCAAGTATGGACTTATTCTAATTTAAGACCAAACTAGATAAGATATAGAACATGACAGATCCAATCAAGAGTTAATTTGTGTCCTTCTCCCAGCTACTATCCAGCTGGTTCTGGGAAGGGCACAAGCAGGCAAAGAACCATGAAGATGACTCCGGAGAAACTATGCAACAGCAGTTACAAAAAATGATTTAAGTCCAGGGCAAGAAGAACACATTAGGAACCAGCTTAAACTGACTGGCTTAACTCTCTTGGGTATAAGGAGGGAGGGAGATAAAACACCAATCAGATTTTCAAGATTCCCTTACTATAACGTATATTAATAACGTTCCAATAATTCTTGAAGAATCTTTTTTCTTGAAAGGGCTGACAAAGCAGAACATGAAAAAAATTAAAGCTTTCTGTCATATTCTCTCCCTAACATCAATAGCTGTATAGCTTGTGGGAATACTTTCACAAAGCAAAATACTTCTCCCAACTCCCATATAATCACATAGTGGCTGCTATTGATTTTTTTTTTTCAAAGAAAAGAGGTTGCCTTTTCTCATGGATTCTCTACATCACTTCTAGTTTCAGTCCTGGTCTTTTTTCTTCCTTTCTGAGCCCTCTTCTCTGCTTGACCAATGGCAAGACTCATTCCCTTTTTAGACAGTGGTAAAACTTTTCATTTTGGAAAATGGGAAACAGCAGTATGCTGACACAAGTCCTGTGGTGAAACTACTTTTCAGGATAAATTATTTATTTTGTTTTTATTTATTAAATTTGTTTACTGCCCATCTCGCAGCAAGGCAACTCTTTCCATCTTTTCTAAAAACAGTATACCTGCCTATCTCTTGCTAGCATCCTGATAAAGGACTTGAGTGCAAATCATAACAGTTGGAAGTATTTTATAGAAAGATCATCTTGTCATTGTTCTACAGTCAGACCTCTGTAAATGGCACCTGATATTCAGAAAATACTAGAAGGAAAGTGTATGTGTGAGGCCTGTGAGAAAGGCAGACTAAATGTTTGCATATGGACAGATTGAACATATGGACAAGATAAGAAAAAATGCATTGATGGAGAGTGTGTTAATTGAAGACATGGGGGAAAAATGGGTGTCTCTACTTTTCATCTTGCCCACTTTGGGCTTCACTTATTTTCAGTGCTTACCTCGTGGCTGTCCCCCGCCGTCCCACCAAAAAAAAAAGATAGTGTGGTTTGTGACATCAGTGTTTCCCAGATCTGCAATTCTTGGCTTTAAGACAGGAATTTGTCAGCCTGGAGATGTCAAAAATTAGGCCTGAAGTGTTTCTCATCAAAGCATGCCTGTCTCCATCTACCCAGGGCCCTTCTGAACTGTTTAATGTCAAACTTAAGTACTTCTGTTAACCCTGAATGGATCAGAATCATGAAAACATATGCCAAGCTACTTCTTCACTGTTGCATGTTTCTATCATTACAGGGATATTTTTGAATTCTCAGTGCTCTCTCAGCTTATTTGCTTGCAGACATTCCATTACCTGATTAGGTAACATCAACAGTACTAATGAATGTGGTTTGCTCTCTGTTTATATACAGTAGCTTGCCCTCCCAGTGTTGCAGGGTGGCTTCTCCTTGGTGGTTCGTTGATTAGAATATTTCTTATTTGTCTGGTGTAAATCCCTGCTTATCTGAGTGTATGCTGCTGGAGAGGTTATGTTCTGGTCTTTTTGTTTCCTTAGCTTTTTTATTCTTTTTCCTGAATGGTGTGTAAATGTGATTTATCTCTATGTGTCTACTGTTGGCTGATTTATCTGAATGCCAAGCTTACAGGAAACCCCTAGAGTTTTTGGATTTAGCTTGGTCTTGGATTTTCACAATTTTCCAGACAAGCAATCAAACAGAAAATGGTACCATAATCAAGGAACTCCTAAGGAGACAGACCATCAAACAGCCAGTCTAGCAGAAAACAATACTATTAAAGGAACTATCAAGGAAAAAACCATGGTCTCATCCCATCAACACTGGCAGGGAAAGTTACTATATATAAATAGAGAGAAAACCAGTGGTGGGATTCAAAAATTTTTATTACCGGTTCTGTGGGCATGGCTTGTTGGGTGGCGTGGCTTGGTGGGCATGGCTTGGTGGGCATGGCAGGGGAAGGATACTGAAAAATCTCCATTCCCACCCCACTCCAGGGGAAGGATACTGAAAAATCCCCATTCTCTCCTCACCCTACTAACCTGCTTTCCAGCTCCGTTCTCCTGTTCAGGGCAACAAAAGAAGACCCAGCGATCAGCTGGGACTTGGGAGGCAGAGAATAGATGGGGACGGAGCCAGTCAGAGGTGGTATTCTGAACTACTCAAAATTTCTGCTACTGGTTCTCCAAACTATTCAAAATTTCTGCTACCGGTTCTCCAGAACTGGTCAGAACCTGCTGAATACCACCTCTGGAGCAAAACACACTCATAAGCACTGATAATGTTACCTAGTCAAATAATGAAATATCTGCAAGCAAACTCAGAGAGCACCAATACTTTTCTACTGGTTTTTTTAAAATATTTTCCTCTTCTCATACTTGCTTAGCTTTTATACGGCAGTTCCTCGAAGATCAAGTTCTTTAAAGCATTTCAAACCTAAACTTTAATTATTTGTCAATCTAAACCTAGAAGCAAAATCCTTGATCTGACAGTCACCCCACATATTTCCTGATGAAAGAGGGAGCATTGTGTCATTCATTTGCTCAACCCCAGCATAACCACTACTTGTTCTAGGTCAGTGGTCTGAAGGGAGGACATCCTTTCCATAAGAGCAGCCTCAAACTATGATTATCTTGAATCTAGGAATCAGAATTTTGCTGCCACACAATATGCTCTGTTACTGATTTTTTTCCCCCGCTAACATATTTTTTTTAAAGAAAACTGGTGGTTTTGAGCAAAACAAAAAGCCAATGCACTTATAATTAAACATATTTACTCTCCTGATAGCATTCCACTTAAGAAAATATCCTCTTATAATTGATACGATAATATACAGGTTTGTATAATGTGTAGGTCAAAGGCTAACATGGGGACATGAGGCGGATGAATTCTGCAGAACTAGATGTTTCCTTTCACTTTTTTTTAACCTTAAAAATACGAGTATCCCATTAAAACAGGGATGGACAAAGTATGGCCCTCCAGATGTGACTACATTCCAATTCCTCTGCTTTCCCCAGCAAACTTAAGGTGAGGGATGATGGCAGCTGTAATCCAGGAATCTCAGGAGGCCCATGTTCAGAGGTGGTATTCAGCAGGTTCTGACCAGTCCTGGAGAACCGGTAGCGGAAATTTTGAGTAGCTCGGAGAAACGGCAAATACCACCTCTGGAGATTTTACAGTATCCTTCCCCTGCCACGCCCACCAAGCCACACCCACAGTAAAAAAAATTGAATCCCACCACTGCCCATGTTGTCCACTTCTTATTAGAAGATATATACAGCACCCTACAGGGGAAGCTGTTGAAAGAAAAGAACATCATTCACTTCTGAATGAGCATTTCTGGAGTCAGATCAATGCAGATGTCCTCCGAGGCAATGTTTCTCAACCTTGGCAACTTTAAACTGTGTTGAATTCAACTTCCATGCATGCTGGCTGGGGAATTCTGGGAGTCGAAGTCATCACATTTTAAAGTTCTCAAGTTTGAGAAACACTGCTCCGGGGGTTCAGGTTTCTCAATTCTCCACCTGATTCACTGGTATGGAGCTTCAGACAAATCAAGTTAGTTTCCCCATTTGTATAGTTTGCGTAATAGTAGTTGAATAGATGCCAAATAAACACCACATAGTAGCATCATTAACTAACACTAAATTTCCCTCAAGATACAGATAGCATATAAAGCAGCCACATGGCTTGGGGAGGAGTGGAATTTGCCAGTCTGGTAGTCAGAATCTGCAACGTGGTGCTGGAAAGCTTCAAGCTGATTGGCAGCTGAATTATTAAACCTTAATCAAGTTACATGGAATGGGAGATGGTTATTCAATAAAGTTTGAGCAATTCCAGCCTCGGAAGGCTGTACAGAAAATAAATCAGCCAACCATTTTATATACAAAACTGCCCTCAACGAGAGAAGGATGCAGGAAAATTAGGGTAATTAATAGCATAGGATTAATGTCCTGAATGCCAATGGGAAGGATTTCAGCTGAAGGTAGCAAAATGTATGAATTTAAAAAAAAGCATTTCAGGGAAACATATACCTTCTTTTCAACACTTAAGACTTAGCAACTGTGGCTTCCTATTAAGAGGTACACGGCTGAGTAAACATCAAAGAAGAGGATCAGATCATTCCATTGGCTCATTTCTAGCAGAACAAATATCACACCAGTCAAGGTTATGCCCTGCGAAGCAAACACTTGCATTTAGCCTCAACATCTTGAGAACTATTGCAGAGATGACTGAATTAAAAGGACTCATGATTTAATATTATATAAAGCAGCTCACTATAGTATATAAAGTGATCTTCTGCTAGACCCAACAAGATAAACCATAGTCAAAAACTGGGAACAACAAAACAATTCAGGCTTCAGATCTGCCACATAATTGTCCTCAGGCATTATTTCTCCATAGCCTCACTTACACAACAGTTATAAATATTGAGAAGTACATGTGTGATGCGTTAGGAGGCTAGAGGAAAGTATTATTAAATAATAAAATATTAAGATGATATCATGATGTAATGCAAGGAGATATCTCATTCACACGTTTAACTTCAAGATGTCAGTTCACTATCTCTGGTTATGTTTATACATTTTGTTCGCTTTTCTATATTTTAACAAAAATATGAATACCTTTTAAAAGCCAGGACCAATTAGTCATTAAAACAGAGGGACTAGTATACAACCCAGGAGAAAAAGAAGGAAATGCAAACAATATACCTTCCTGCTTTTTTTTTTCTCCCTAACTTATGATGTGAACTGACAGGCGAGACATTATTTTTGTTTTGGGATGAGAGGTATGATGATCACTATGGTAACTGGACAGGAAGCAATTGCCTTTCCAAGTCTGAAAGAAATATTTTAGCATTTCAACAATGCCAGCTTAAGTGCTAGAAATCAGGGGATTCACCATTATGTGATCAAAATGCATGGAACGGATATTTTTAACGTTCAGTGGAAGGCAAGACAATGGACAATGTTGCCAGCATTCTGATGGTTAAAAACAAAGGAGGAAACATATGGAAGACTATCCCCAGTCAAGGTCACCCATCCCACAACAGCTGGCCAGCTGTGACAATCAAGGGTAAAGGAAGATAACTTCTATCTTACCTAATAATATTGGACAAATGGTTTATACCAATTGGGCTAAGAATGACTTTTGTAGAGGAAAGTACAAACAATGACTTCTGCCAGGGATTAACATCCTACAGAGAAGTGGAAAAAACCTACTTTTAGGATACAGTCCCTGATCATATACCACTAACCAGAAATAGATATTTGTGTTTTTGTTGCTGTTTCAAAGTTGGTATTCAGCAGATTCTGACCAGTTCTGGGGAACTGGTAGCGGAAATTTTGAGTTCGGAAAACCAGCAACTACCACCTCTGACTGGAGTTTTTACAGTATCGTTCCCCTGCCACACCCACCAAGCCATGCCCACAGAACCGGTAATAAAAAAATTTGAATCCCACCACTATTTCAAACCATATACTCCTGGGAGGCAACCTTAATTGCTTCTAACTGGGAGGATTTATAGCAATAGCACTTAAGACTATATACTGCTTCAGTGTTTTACAGCACTCTCTAAGTGCTTTACAGGGTCAGCATATTGCCTCCAAAACAATCTGGGTTCTTATTTTACCAACTTCAGAACAATGGAAGGCTGAGTCAACCTTGAGCCACTCAGAATCCAACTCCTTGAGTTAGCAGTGAGTTAGCCTGCAGTATTGCATTCTAACCACTACGCCACCACAATGCCTACTGATTTATCATTGAAATCCGTGAGAGCTATGTCCAATGCATGTTGAATTTAATGCTCCAGTTCCAATTCCTGATGATCCCAAATTTATCAATTCTGCTACCAATTCAAACCTCGGGGGAAGCATGATTATACCTGTACTTTTCTGGAAACTTAATTCTGCATTGAAGAATTGGAAGTGTAAAAGGCTCACAAACTTGATAGTTTTAGGTACGTTGCTTTATTTTGATAAGAAAAAAGCCATATGCAGAACATCTACCTACTGAAAATCAGAAATTAAAACCCTTTTTATATCAGATTTGGAATTTAAATCTTAAGCCTTTTCTTCTCATCTGTTTCAATCAACAAACTATTCCATTCTTGAGACTTGAATTCCTCTACTCCGATAGATCTGACTGGACCGAACTGTGCTGGTTCCTGCCTTGCTAACTTCAATCCTACCATCCAAATGGCTCCAGGTATCTTTCCAGATTTTTCTTAAGGCACCAAGTTGGGAAAAGTTCATGTAACTAGGAACACATCTGAAAGATACCAGAATGGAAACTAGCCAGGTATTCTCTACTGATATCACCATGTGAGTGTCCAGTGAAATCATCTTAGGAAAAAGAGAAAAGATAACCGAAGGTACATATGCTTCATGCATGCAAGGAAAAATATGGGAAAAAGAATAAAGTAACATAAAGAAAAATATCACAGCATAAAATTGGATAATTGAGAATACTGAGGGAACATAACATTAACGTTAAGGCTTAATAAAACAAAAAACGCAAAACAGATCTAGTCTCATGGCACCTAGCAGAGAAAAATAATTTGCTTAAAATAAATGAAAATAGATAACGTTCAGTTGTTAGAAGGTATGTTTTTTAATGAAATCTTAATATTTCATATAGGCTGCAATGACACCTAGAACTGCTATTAGGAATCTTATTTAGTATAACCAAATTGCAACAACACTCATTTCCTGTTAAAAGTCAGTATGAAGTGACACTTTTCTTCTTCTTCTTCTTCTTCTTCTTCTTCTTCTTCTTCTTCTTTTTGCTATTACAAAGTTTGGAGTTATTTGGCATAAAACAGGAATAGGCTTATTGAAAAATGACATTCTGCAATGACAAAAGACACTGCCCCACAATTGTCCTATGTCAAAAATGATGCATCAGTGAAGATGAAATGTCTCTAGTGACATGCTCTTCAGCACATCCTTTGCAAAAGTACGTGTGAATTGGAAACTAGTCTATTAGCTGCATTTGTGTTTCTAGTACTACAATTTTAGTCCAGGGAAATAATCTGCTTCACTGACTGCTCCTTTTTCTTGTTAAAACTTCCCTATTAACCACAGTTATGAACTTCTGTAGCAATAGATGCAAACTGAGGGCCTGAGTGACATTATAAGCTTATCTTAGGCAGCACTCCCAGAATACAATCTTCTTTGAGAATATCTACATTATTAAAACTGTGTTTAGCCCTTGAGGGGTGAAACAAAATAGAACAGCTAAATGAATCCTTATGAAATATCATATTTGAGTTAGAAAGAAAACACTTTTATGCATACAAATGGCTGATGTGTTTTTACTTAAGAGATTTATTTGTTTGCAATCCTCGAAAGCTGATCCCGAATCCTCCCTAGACCATCCAGCATAGTGTCCAATGTTTGTTTATTCAGCTCTACTGTTAATGCAGAGGTTGCAAAGTCATTCCCACACAAGCCAGCATCTTCTTGAATCTGAAAGAAAACCAGAGTTTTTAGTCGTCCTGAATATAAAAGCAATCTACCTCGAGGCACATATGACTTCTTCATTATTGCCCATTCTTCAAAAACAGATTGGATATATGGTTCTGGGGTGTAGGCCAGCAAGCTCAAGGGTTTTTTGTCTTTACTTACTGTTCCTTCTCCCTTCATTTTGGTTTAATCTAATCCTGATTCAAAAAAGCTAGTTAAGTTTCTTAGAAGAAGCCAAACAGCTGGTTTCTCTTTCCTTGTCAGGCTGCCATATATATTCTGGTTTTGTCTGAATGTGGTTTCATTGTAATGCAAAACAGTGTCTTTGCAGTAGCTGTTAATCATTGAGTAAGTGCTTCTTCATAAGTCATAATCATAGAGATGGTAATATGTAAACAGTATGATTGATCCTTCCTTGGTGACACATATACCACTGAAATCAATGTGAAAAGTCCCATTCCTATCTAAAATCCTATTGATTTAAGCTAGTATTTAGGGCAATTAACTTAAACCTTGTTAAGACTTGAGTGATATAATAACCACATTAAGGGATTTGCTGAATACAGTATTTTCAATGACCACAGAATGAACAAGATGAGATGATATCTGACATGAGTACAATCACCTTTTGAGAACTTCCAGATTAACAGGAAGGTTGGAGATGAAGCTAGAATATGGATTTTTTTTACATTGTTACCACGTAGGAAACCTGAATATAGATTTTCGGTCCATCCATTTATGTTTTCTCAAGATACTACAGATAGTTCTTGCTTAACAATTATTTAGTGATTATTCAAAATTATGATGGTACTGAAAAAAGTAACTTATGATCCATCCTCACACTTACTACCACTGCAGCATCCCTGCAGTTATATGATTGTGATCGGTGTCCTGTTAGTGCAGTGGTTAGAATGTAGTATTATAGACTAACTCTGCCCACAGCCTGAAATTTGATCCTGACAGGGCTCAAAGTTGACTCAGTCTTCCATCCTTCTGAGGTCAGTAAAATGAAGAACTAGATTGTTGGGGGCAATATGCTGACACTGTAAACTGCTTAAAGAGGGCTGTAAACCACTATGGAGCGTATATAAGTGCTATTGCTATTGCTTGGCATATGTTGCTATGGTTACAGCATCCTACAGTCATATGGTTGACATTTGTGATCTTCTCAGCCATTTTCCAACAAGCAAAGTCAGTGGGTAAGCCAGCAGGGAAGATTGTAAGTGAAGGTCACATGATGTCTCACTGAGTAACCACAGTGTTTTTCTTAATGATCATGGCAAAAAAAGTTGTAAAATCAGGTGTGTGGTTAAGTGCCTCACTTAATGACAAGTTTTCCAGTTTGTATATGTGGTTGTGAACTTTGAATGACAAAACCACTTCAGACATACTATTTTTTTCACTTGCTGCCCCTTCCTCTGGTCATGTGGGTTTTGCAAATTTTTTTATGTCAACTGGAAATTAACTAGAGGAAATGAAAAACAGCCCAAGGAAATTGTAATGTTATCACTGTCCTACACAGTGTACAACTACACAAAGAAGCAGTCTTCCCATTGGTGTACTATAGCTTGGCAGAGGCTACACTGTTCCATCCACAGACCAGTTTTAGAACTCAGACATTTATTAAGGCATTTATGATTTAATAGCAGCCTGTATATGGAACCTAATTTCACTCACAAATCTTAACAAACGTTTATGCAATTTGCACCTTCATGCAGCTTATGAAAGTTCTCCATGCAACCTACCTAAGTGGCCACCATTATCATATTTTCCCTGTCCCTTATGGAATAATTTCAATGGGAAAAACAGCATACAAATGGAGATTCGGCCTCATAAACTGTCCACAAAATTTAAATTCCAGGGACCAGTTGACTGTCATTAGAACAGATTTTACTTATAGCAATTAACCAGAGATTTAATGCCTGCATAATGAGATAAGGCTGATGATTACTACACATCTTCAAGTTATACAAGTTCTGACTTATATACACACAATTTATGCATTGGCTGCAAAACTGATAGCCACATTTTATAGATGCTTGTGGTGTGAGAATTGACACGCAGGAAAATCAACTAACACAAGCAATCACACCACCCTCACCCTGTGCATCTTGCTCCTTTCCTCCTCATCTTTTACAATAATTCTATTTTTGATTGTAATTTCCATTTTTATTGTTTTACAAATATTTACCGGTTATGTTTGTAATGCTTTTAATGCTGTAAGCCACCCAGAGTTGTTATGAAATGAAATGGGCAGCAAATAAATTAAATATATAAACAAAAATTAAATAAATACATATACACATAAAACCATAATTTTGGGACCTCTTTATGCAACGGATGTGTGGCACACAGTCATGGGCAGTGCTCTGAGACTGGTTTAACTTGCTCTGTGCTATTTATTCATAAAATACTATTATCTGAAATGTAGTGTGTGTGTGTGTGTGTGTGTGTGTGTACATACATACACACACACACACACACATAAAAATGGTAAAGATTCTCCTCGTGCATACATGCTAGTCATATATATATGTATGTATGTATTCATGCACAGAAGAGGAAAAACTATGCATCTCTTTTTAAGAACAAACAAATAACAATGCACGAAAATGCATTTGACAATACCTTAAGTTGTAACAGGCAGGTAGGAATAGCCATTTTGCTGATATTGTCTGAAGATGTCTTGATGTCAACTCTCCAATCCATATCTACTAGCCTTGGAAGGGAAACTGAAATTGAAAGGACATGGAATGGAATCAGTGAATGAATACACTGAAAAGAGTGGCACAGTGGTTAGAATGCAGTACTACAGGCTACTTCTGCTGACTGCCGGCTGCCTGCAATTTGGCAGTTCAAATCTCACCAGGCTCAAGATTGATTCAGCCTTCCATCCTTCCGAGGTGGTTAAAAAGAGGACCCAGATTGTTGGGGGTAAAATGTTGAGTCTGTAAACCGATTAGAGAGGGCTGTAAAGCACTGTAAAGTGGTATATAAGCCTAAGTGCTATTGCTATTGCTAATATACTCAAGTCTAAACTGTACCTCTCAACACACTTCTGTTCTTGGAAATCATCATCAACTACCACAAGGTTTGCTAAACAATTCCAGAATTCTTCAAAGATTTACCCAGATGAAAGCTGAAGTTCACCAACTTTTTGTAGAAGTCAAGCACTTACATTAATATGCTTCATGAAAATAAGCATATTTTCAGCTTATTAGCTTATTCAGCTCAATAGCAGAACACAACTTTTCTCAATTTATCACTTATAAATATATTCACCTGCAAAACCCATAATCTTCAGCTACTGGCCATATTGGAAGTCCAAAACAAGCAGAGGGCTTTGGCAAGTTTGATCCGGTTTATTTCTTGGTGGGCAGTAGATTTTCTACATATACAAGGTCTCAGTTTGATACCTCCAGTAAAATTATTACTAGTGTGATGTGAAAAATGTTTGCATTAAACCCGAGAGAGAATGTTGGTAAGTGGATAAAATTCAACCAATTGGAGAACTTATTGGTAGCCATACATATGAAGTCTCATATTTATCATTCCCTAAGTGGATTTTCAGTTAAAGAATCTTTGCCAGAAATCTGGAAAGCTGCTAGACGTGACAGTATATATTACTAAATAAAGAACGGCAGATCAATAGCTTCGTTCAATATAAGACAGATTCATTGCGCAATCATACTGCTCCAACTGTTTTTCTACTATCATATGTAGAGTGGCACACAATATTATGCAAGGATGGATGTCAAAGATATGGAGAACTATTATTTACAAAGTAGCATTTTTTAGATTTTGTATCCTACTACTTGTAATAAGATAAATTACTTACTAAGGTACCTTTCTGGGTTTCAATCCAATTCCCATTAACCAATGACAAAGAACTGGGGGAGGTGTAGTCTAACAAAATTTAGACACCAGGCTGACAACTCATGTTATAGACTATCTATATTCTATGGAAAACTGAAAACTTGTTAAAACAGCATTTTTCCCCCATTATGGCTCTAGAAAACAAATATAAGAGCGGGGGGGAATCTAGAATGAAGAAGTGTAACTTGCTATTTTCTCTTTCCATTTCTGGAAAGTTATATTTGTCTTCTTCTGTGGCTCTGTATCATATATATTGTGACTCTTTTGCCCTTTGTTCAATCCAGCCAAGAATTTTCTGAATGCATGGAAGAGAGAAAGAGAGAGAGGTGGGGAGGGTAGGGAAAGGCAAGCAGGCAGGCAGGATGGAAGGAGGGAGGGAGAGAAAGAGAGAGGGAAAGAAAGAGAGAGAGGAAGGAAGGAAGGAAGGAAGGAAGGAAGGAAGGAAGGAAGGAAGGAAGGAAGGAAGGAAGGAAGGAAGGAAGGAAAGAAAGAAAGCTGTTCAATTAAAACTATACAGGCTCAGTAATAATGGAATACTGTATTTTTACTGTGAATAGGCCAAGGAATGCACTTTATATTGCAGTTCCCATTTATTTTTACTTATTTTATTGATTCTAATTACAGAATTCTTTCTTAATTCTGATGCAAAATCCATATTCAGCCCTGAATAGGTTAACATTTTTGTTTAGATTATCAACATAATTTTTTAAATTTTGTATATTTGTATAGAGCCAATTTCTATATATGTGTTATTGGTTTCAAAAACTGAAGACTGTTTTTTCTGTATTGATCACTATATAGTACAAGGGCTTGTTGCCTCAGAAAGGATACCGCCTCATAATTCTGACAAGACTGACAAGTTATTAAAAAAGGCTGAACTAAGGACAGTTCAATTTGTCATAAAAGGCTCAAAGTTTAGATAAACCTTCCCTTTTGACATGTTTAAGACAACAACAACAAGAATTCAACTCATTACTGTTTGTCCTCAGAAGAATGGGAGAACCTAGGCCTAGTCATTCATTTTGATTGGATCTTTACATGTCAGAAAAAGAATAATGGATTACAAGTAAGACCAGAAGCAAAGCACATCAGAAGGCAGCTGTGGTCTAACTTTAAGAAATAAGGGTTAGATTGTGGTAAATATTCTGTTTGTTAATTTCCTGCAAAGCCCTACCCTGATTTGTTTTAATTCAACTAAGATTCATTTAAGTCTAATTAGAAACCTAGCTTTCTAATAAGATAATTGCCATTCCAAATTCCACAAGGATTACAAAACTCTGCACCTGTACAGAACCTAGAAATAATCCTGATGGTAACATTTCCTAATGTTATGGATGTCACATCAGAGAATCTTTAAAAATAGACTATAAATACACAGAAGGATTGCATTCTTCATCCATCCATCTTCCTCCACCCAAGTCTGGTTTAATTAATCTGTAATCTAGTTCACATGTAAAAACTGCTTCTACCGTGTTTCCCCGAAAATAAGACCTACCCCGAAAGTAAGACCTAGCACTATTTTCTAAACCTGCCCTAATATAAGACCTACCCCAAAAATAAGACCTAGTGTAAATCTCCAGTTCCAGGAAGACTTTTCAGGGAGCAACCGTGCACCCACAAACACCCCTACACACTCACACCCACTATTTGGCACCATAAATATATAAGACCTACCCGAAAATAAGACCTAGTGTGTTTTTGGGAGCCAAAAAAATTATAAGACAGTGTCTTATTTTCGGGGAAACACGGTAGCTCCATTGCTAGCTTCTAGCTTCCTGAGAAAGAGGGAGCAGCCATCAGCTCACTTGGCAACTAAAGATCAAGACTGTTACAAAAACCAATTAATGGAAAGAACACAACTGCAGTTTTAGTGCCTGCAAACAAAAGCATGCTGATGCATGGCATTTGTATAGGATAGCAACCTTCGGATTCCTCATCTATTTGTTAGAGCCCCAGGGACAGTTCCATTTGATGGATGACTCTGGAAGATGCTCCTGACCTTATTTGTAGCAGACTAGAACTAATGAAGTCAAGGTGCAAAAAAAAAAAACCCAGCAATAGCCTAGATGCTTACAGTGCAAGAAATTCCACATATTCCTTCAGAATATCACCTTATTCATACTCACTGTAAAGAAATCCAATTCACCTCAATGTGACTTGCTTCCAAACAAGTATACTTCAAATGACAGGTGTGTAAAGCAGTTCAAAATCAAAATGTTTCGGGCTCAAAATGTCCCAATTTAAGTTCAAAACAATTTCCCAACCATTTCAGAAGTATTCAGACCTTGCAATGACCTCATTTCAAGCTCAGAACTCAGGTGTTTTCGTTATTTCAAACACTTCCAATAAGGTGAAAAGAGGCAATTCAAACGAATGTCATCTCAAGCTCAAAGAATTTAGAATTTGAAACATTTTGTACACCTACATTTAAAACTGAATCTTCTAAGAATGGGGTTGTATAAATGTATATGCAATGTTCGTTGCAAAATTGTTATTTACTACAATTACAAAAGTCTAATATCTAATCTCCATTTAAAGCTAATGACCATTGCTTAGTATAATCTTGTCATAAATGTCTCATGCAATGGCTGGAGAAACCAACCATCAATTGTGCTGAAGATCTAAATTTTTGTTCTCAAAAAATGGAGAAAGTGGATAGAATTTTTTTTTCTCTTATCCATTAAGTATTCTCAAGGGGTAGGGACAGGATGAGGGGAGAAGTGGGGGAAAATACTTTTTCCCCCTCCTATATTCACCCCAGGCCTTTTTGCCTCTCTCACACATTTAATAAACATGTACAGCTTTACATTAGAAAACCAGCTCAAAATAATTAATTCTTCTTAGTAGTGATTTTGTCTTGTCTGCCCTCAGAACATCTCTTATTGTTTTGCACTACAATTGACTTATAACCACATTCCACTTATTTATTTATCAAAGTGAAGCATCTTAAATGTTTTTTTTACTAAGGAACTGCTTCTCCTTTTTCTGTGAGAGTCCATTCATCTGTTTGTTCATCTTAGTTTGGCAAATATTCATTTGGCAAATATTGTCTAAATATTCTCACTGTATGTTCATGTAATATGTATGTTTGTGTGTTTGTTATTAAAAATTGCAATTACACAGATAAAAACTAATACAAAATGAAAGAATAAAAATAAAGTGCAGAAATAAAAGCAAACAAAAGATAAGAGAACTGTAAAGAAAAAGAAAAGAAATATATAAAGAAATTATGCCCCCCTTCCTCATAACTATAAACAATTGTAGTAATTTATTACTTTCTCTTAAAATAGGACAAATTTTCCCTTCTTCCCATATACCATCTGTTATCTATTAACAAATCCTTGAAGCTTCACTATTTTAGTGCTGATCAGCTAAAATTCATTTAGAATTACCAGGCATATCAACATATCTATTTTAACCTTGATGAAATAAACCAACTTTATATCCCTTCCTTTTATTTTTAACAATCTTAACCTTTAGTCCCTTCAAATGTCCTACAACTTGATTTCAAGAGGATCCACTGGAATCAGAACCTAAATTAATAGAAAGGATAGAAGAGTATGGAAAGGTAGCAGGTTTGAAAATTAATAAAGATAAAACAAAGATACTAACAAAGAATATGTTAGTGAGACGAAAGAAAGAGTTGGAAGAAGTTCTAGAAATACAGGTCGCAAGCAAGGTTAAGTATTTAGGGATACACATTCCATCAAGATGTAGTACACTGAAGGAGGACAATTACATTAAACTCAAGCAGCAGATAGCGACAGATTTGGAAAAATGGAAAAATTTACAACTATCATTGATTGGGAGAATATCAACAATTAAGATGAATGTATTGCCTAGAATTTTATATTTATTCCAGACAATTCCAATTAGATTAGGGAAAGAGTTTTTTGAAGACATAAATAAATCTGTGTTGAAATATATATGGCAAGGCAAAAAAGCAAGAATAAAACTTAAGCTGTTACAGGATGCAAGAATAAGAGGAGGGTTTGCATTGCCCAATTGGGAATTATACTATCAGGCGGCAAATTTGATGTGGGTAGAAGAATGGATAACACTAAGGAATAGTAGACTATTGACTTTAGAAGGACATGACCTGCTATTGGGGTGGCATGCATTCCTTTGGTATAAGAGAACTAAAACACAAGGGTATTTTAGAAGACATTATATCCGAGAAGCTTTGTTTTTAAACTGGGAGAAGACCAAAAAACAACACTATTTGAAAATTCCATCATGGATATCTACTATTGAAGCTTTTTCACATCCAGTAATATACAAAAAGGAACAGAGATATTGAATGAAAAGGGTGAACTTAAATCTATGCAAGCGTTGGAAAAACAAGGTATAAAAATGAATTGGTTCTCATATTTGCAAGTACAATCTAGATTTGATAAAGATTTTAAAATAGAAGGTATTTATGATAAGTTGACTGAGTTAGATAAAATTTTGATGGGTACTGATGAAAAGGTAATTAAAAAACTTTATGGACATTTATTAGAATTTAAAATGGAAGAAGAACAAGTTAAAGAAACAATGATTGCTTGAGGGAAAAATTTTGGATATGGGATTGATTTAGAGAAATGGCAAAAACTATGGTCTCAGAATTATAAAATGACAGTGTCAACTGCTTATAAAGAAAATGTGTATAAGATGTTTTACAGCTGGCACTTACCCCCGATGAGAATTGCAAGAATGTTTAAGAATAAATCGGATAAATGTTGGAAATGTCATCAGATACCTGGCTCATATTACCATATGTGGTGGACATGTTCGGATGCAAAAAGATATTGGACTAAAATCCACACGTGGTTGGAAAAAATGATAAAACAACATATAGACTTGAAACCGGAAATATTTCTATTGGGAATTATACCAGATATTTACAACAAAGAGTTGAAATATTTGATTGTAAATGTTTTAACAGCAGCTCGAATTATATTTGCCAAGAATTGGAAAAACAATAAAATACCTATGCAGGAGGAAGTTATTAAGAAAATTATGGATTGTGCTGAAATGAGTAAATTGACATTTGAAATTAGAGATCAAGAAGATAAACAATTTTATAAGATATGGGATTTGTTTTATCAATGGTTGGATAAAAAGACTTGGTAATGTAATAGATTATATAATTTTGTAATAGAAATTTAATAGATTGACATAAATATAATATAGACATATATAACCATTGGATGAAAGTATAATATAAACTTTATAATAAAATTGAGAATATCTTGTATAAATGATGAAATAGTTTAGTCGTGTATAAATAATTGATAAATATATAAGAATGTTTTATATTGATAATATGAGAATCTTTTTTATAAATTGTGAGTGATGACTATGAAAGGATAACACAAAGGATCTGTAACCAACTGACAACTGTAAAATGGAAGATGGTTTTTATGTTTTTATGTTTTGTTTGTATGTTTGTCTCAAAATAAAAACTTTTTTTTTAAAAAAGTCCTACAACTTGATTTCTGTTCATTTTTTTTTGTCCCTTCTACAATAGGAAAACTATTCAACACTCTAGATTTGGTATTTATATACTTCTTTTAATTGTTAAGATATCTGATAATTTTGTTTGTAAGCCCAGTGTAGAATCTTTTTCATCTCGTTGTAGCCTTTTATTTTTTAAATTCATTTTCAGATTAGAAGATGAACTTGATTAGAATCTAAACTTGAGACTGATCAAGAACAGTACAACATGTTCCTCTTCCATAACATCTTTTAAACACAGTCTAGAGGCAGACATTCTTAAAATAAATGTATGGGTCCATTATTCAAAAGTATCCTTCAATATGTCCAACAATAAAATATTTTGCTCCATTCTGTATTAATAAGTCAAAAGTGTTTTCCTTCATTTGCAATCTTTAGTTTCTTCTCATTCTCTGTAGTGTCCAATCTTCAGCATATCGTATCCTATCATGTTTTTTGAGAATTTAAATCAAAAGCATTTTCCCATGGGTAGGATTCTTATACAGATAGTCCTCAACTTATGTCCCCATAATTTGAGCAAAAAGATGGCTACTCTCACATCTCCCAGAACTCTTAAATTCACCATGCCTTCTCACAAGGAGTAAATGTATGGAGCATTGTGGGAAATCTCTAGTTTTCTCCTTGTCTGGAGAAGCATTACAAATATCCAGTCTACTCATTGGCATTTCATTTCACCATAATTGTCATATTCAGTTAACAATTTTCTCCCAGAAGTCTGCCACTTTGCTTACATGGCAATATCAACCCAGATCAGGTTGCTCTACTTACTAGGTTTTATTTCATTTCAAACCTAGGAGAACCATGACTGACCACAAACAGTTCAGCAGATTCTCTAGAAATTATAGCTTGTTCCTGAATTTGTACCAAAACTGTTCTCTGTTTCATGCATGCCTCAATTCATGACTCACTTGTTAATTTAAACTGTTTTCCCCATGTTTTTATGCCCTTCTTATAAATGATTATTAGCACACCATGCCACAGTTCCATTCAGTAGTCAAAAAGTTTGATCAAAAGACCATCACAACTCAGTATTTAATAATACATAAAAGAATCCTGCTGGGAAGGAAATGAAGAAAATATGAAAGATGGGTAAGAACTTTTAGATACAGAACATCTGAACAAAGGAACTATCAGTCATTATATACTGGCAGTCAAAAAAAATTACATACTTTAAACATTGGTTTTTCTAGATAATATTGAACTGACTTTTGTATAATACACTGCAATTTTCCTGGGTTTGGAAATGTACAATATGAACCAAGAATCAAAATCTCTAATTCAAAAAACATAGTAGCTCTCTATTAATATTGACATTCATAAAGCAGCACATTTTTGTAAACTAACTTCCTTGTAGGAAACAATGCATTTCATTTCTTGTTTAACAAAAGTGTGATATTAAAGACATATCCACTTTAAATAATGCATTTTCCTGCATTATCAATGTATTGCCATCTACAAGAATTAGGCAGGAGAAAAGTTACACAATAATGCAAGAAATTCCATGTCATTTTAATACTAATATTTTAATGCATACTAAGACATAAAAAAATTTGATAAGCCAACAATGGTTTACTAATGAGAGTTCTCACTCCTACTAAATATAGAAAACCCTTTATCAAGCTTTGGCTCATGGAGGAATATTTCCAGCACATCTGTCAATCCCATTTATTATTGAGAAGTGTATGATGTGAGAAAAGCCATTGGGAAATGCATCAGTAAGAGAAATAAAATCTTACTGTGTTTATGGATTTGGTCCAAGTGTGTGATAATATATATAAACTTGCATTATCAAATATTTGGCTGAAAATGGAACTGAAGGTTGATTGCTGCATGTAGCCAGAGCAACACCTAATGGAAATAAAGCGTGCATGAGAATAAATGGAATGCTTACAAATGATTCAACAATGAACAAGGATTAAAATGAGGATACTTGATGTCCCTTGGGTTGTTTAATGTATTTTTGGATAAATATATAAGGAATGCTTGTAGAAATATTGGAGTGTGTTGATTAGAGACATGAACATGCACATATTTTTGTATACTACCACCACCTTGTATGGTGAAACTAAAACGATCTGTAGGAAACATTAGGCTATATGATGTAATGCAGAGTGAAAATTAATGCATCAAAAAACAAAGATGGTTGAATCTTACAGGGAAAAAGGAAGAAGTGATTACAAATTATAAAAGGTAAAAACTGAGCAATCTAAGCAATGCTAAGATATTTATTAAAGATAGGGAGCAATGCTAAGATATTTATTAAAGATAGGGAAGTGGACAGAAATAATTTAAGGACAGCAAATGCTGATAATGGGTAGTATATGGTCTATTCCAAGGAATGAACATTGCAATAAGCAAGAATGGCAGAGTACAACAGCATGCTTCTGTCCACTTTGTTAGGTGAGAGTTGGGTATTTCAGGAAAAAAAATGGATGCAGTGGAAGTTGGGACATTTTAATAAGTGGATATGGTAAAACAAGAATATGATCAAAAGTGAATGGATGCTAAATGAATATATAAATAAATATACTGAGATGATCTGTTTCATAGATTGAATGGGGCTGAATAGCAGAATGGATGGAATGAAATCGAGAGAAAGAAGAGAATTTAAAGAAAAAAAAGCAATACATGAGGTGGTGTACTAATGTAATGAAAATAAATATGGTTTGCAAGACAGATGTGGAGAAGCACAGTGAACAGTGTTGGTATGAAGTATTATATAGTAAATAGTAATGGTATACACTTGCTTCATTTTCTTATTTTATGTCTTTCATTTATTTGATTTAATATTTCTTATTCATTTCTGCGTTGGGCATAATAACACTGGAAGAAATACTACAAGAATCCATGACTCTTCCAATAGCAAAAGAGATTGAGGCTTGCTTCAGAGATAATCTACGAAGCAATTTCTATGCTAGACACATGCTTTATGTGAATTAGCCCTAAACTCAAATGTGTGAAATTAAATGCAGACAAGCTGTATTATGTAAATGTTGTATTATATATAGCAATTACCCCAACACACATCCTACTACTCACTTTGACTGGCTTGTGCTTCATTTCTCCAGGCGGCACTAAAAAGAAGAAAGAAAATATTTAAAAAATATAATTGTCTTTGCAAGGCAAAATAGTAACAGAAAGCAGCAACAGATTCCACAAAACTGTTTTCACTCCACAAACTATGTTTTTGTGGCCCGGAAGTCTGAAAGAATCTAATGCATATTGGAGTTCAGTGACACTTACAGCTTCAACAGCTGACAGTCTGCAAGATTATTTCTTTTGCTCAGTAATTGCAAATGTCGCTTGTTCACTGAGAGTGACAAGTTGCTTTTATCTGCCTTCATCTAGCAGTGGCAATATTGTAGCTGGGAAATCAGGGTTATGCTGTGAAAAACAATCACACAGAAAGGAAGGGCAACTTGGCAACAGCGTGAAATCTAAATAACTATGGCCAATTTACTATAAAAATCATATCCAGTTGCTCAAGCATGGCTACATGACCTTAAATAGAGAAATATAGAATCTTATAATAAACTCTAAAATGTGTGAATTGCTATGCCGGCAGGAAATTCTGTAACCTGGAGCACCAACAAATCTTAAGGACAACATTCTGAGAAAGACTGACATAAGGAGATCTGGCCGGAAGTCATGTGTTGCCCCCAAATTATATCTGCATGTAAATGGAATGATGGGGGGGAAGTTCTTTGGAGTTGTTAGGTTCCCTTTTTCTATGGAGGGCTTAAGGTTAGGTACTTCCCATATGTGACAAACAATACCTGTGGATTTGTGTTTCAAAATAATGTGTGCTTGCTGCACAGATTGGCAGCTTTATGACACCATGGGTCTAGAACAGGGGTCAAACTTGTGGCATCACGTGATGTATCAGAACCTTTTCCCCCTTTGCTAAACCAGGTGTGGGCGTGGCCAGCACGACACATCTGGCCTGCAGGCCGCAAGTTTGACAGCTCTGGTCTAAACAGATGTGTAGCAGCTAGTCAGTCATAATTCAGAGTTACAATAGTGAGATTTGCCTGTAACTTCAGCTCAGTCTGTTAAAAATCAGTAAGTGTTAACAAGATGTTTTTACTTGTTTTCATTTTCTGGAGATGCCATAACAATTGCTCAACCAATCAAATCTCAGTTAACTTTTTAAAGTCATGGTCTATCATGAACCTCAAACTGAATCCCTTTGTCTGTGCCCAAATTTAGAAAGCTGAAACATACACATTTTCCAAGATTATCTTGGTTACAAGATTTTTAAGATTCTGGTGAAATCCTTCTGGAAAGAGAGACAGAATTTCTTCTTGCGACGTTAGGCCATGGTAAACAATGTGCCTTGTAAGGTTATGCAAAGACTGGATTAACTGCAAGAAAAATGACAGAGATAAAGGGTTTCACATTGCATTTAAGAAAACATTTCTTCTTTTGCCTTATATGCATTTTTTAAAGAAACAAAACACATCCATTTATGTAATCTATGTCTGTCCAGTTCCCTATTAGGATTTTATTCTTTATCCTTGTATTATTATTATTATTATTATTATTATTATTTAACTTGGGTCTTCTCATTTGCTTCAGAAGTACTGAAACAAATACTATAAACGAATGATTTTTTCTGTATAATACTGTGTATCCTTAAGTATTCATAGAATCTTGAACATATTTCAGCATCTTACCTGATTTGCTTCATTGGAAGTTACTGAGAGATTGGAACAGGTACTTTCAGTGAGCTTTTCAGATATAATTCCTGAACTAGAAAAGCACTCTTGGCATAATTGCTGAACAACATTCTTTGAAGGAGCCTTTGAAGGAGAGAAACAAATAGTGATCCTTCACAAAAAAATAGGGCAGCAAGTACTAGAAACCTAAATCTGTAGACACATCAGCTCCTTCATATGAAATAGAAGAAAAAAGAATGGAGCTTTGTAAGGTTTTGAATCTAGGAGCTTTCTTTCTGAAACGCTGTGATCAAGAATAGAAGATGCAAATAAGAGTAACATGAAAAAGTCAAGGCAAAGAAGAATAAACTAGAAATAGTGCATCTAAGAAATGGCACAGGAAGAGTGGAGATGCAGTCAGCTGTCAAAAATCTTAACCTACACAAAGGGTGATGGTGTATAACATATTGATGCATCCTGAGGCATCTAGTAACTTGTATTTGGATATAATAAATATGTAGTTCTTAACTGGAGGTGTAAACAAATAATATTTTTGAACGGAGAGGAAAATTGGATGTTGGAGAGGAAAAAGGACCAGGTTTGCTTTTGCCTTGTTCCTCATTATTTGTCTCATGGCATTTAGATAATACGCCCGATGAAAACCTGTTATATTTTTAATTAATGTGTTAGCTATTGACGGAACGTTTTAGGTTTAGATTTATAAATGCCTAAAAGAAGGGAAAGTACCTGGCAACTGTGAAAAGGGGATTAAAACTAGACATTACTTTGTTAACAATAAGCACGGATACAAATCATAAGCATGAGCATTTCTGTACTGTCACTTAAATGTGCTTTAGAGCAAAACGATTGCAGCTGATCGCTGTTCCGCGGCATCCTGCTTTCCCCATATTAAAATAAGCACACACTTACTTTCAGTAAGAACTGAAGCGAAGCAAACACTTCCCTATCCAATGCAGCCATATTTCCCTTCCCATGTGATTAGATACGAAATATCACTGGGAGAAGAGAAAATAAATTGGGTCACGTGGCAAGGTCTGAGGCTGCTTTGCAGTCTGGGAGTTGTAGTTTAATACTAACTGGCTTAGATTAGAAAGTGACTTAAAGCTGCTGGACGAATGAATTGAGTTTGCAGTGGAATTCGAGGAAGGAGACGACATGCTAGTGCCCTCTGGATAGCACTGACTGAACCGCCCCAAATCTTAGACGACTGTTTGTGGGGCTTAAGAAAATTGTAATGCAAGCAATCGAAGGGAATTGATTGCTTACATTTCAAAGTTATTCTTTGGATGGCCGATTTATTTTAAATATGCATCCATTTATATATACTGCTTTCATTCTGAGGGATGATCCAAAAATCCGGATCAATCTTAGATGGCAGCGAAGAAGTGTTCTGCATCTCTTTGCTGCTGTCCGAAGATGTCTGGCTTTTTGCAGTCCCAGATCCAGTAGCCTTACTCTGTATTCTGTTTAATAAATACTTGAATCAGAAACCAGAATCAGAATTAGTTAGGCTAGGAAAATCAATACTACTTAATTTAAAGATCACAAATCTGTATAGCCCTCTAGGTGTCAGTGGTAAAGAAAAGGCAATTGCAGAAGTACTTGATGTTTCTGAGACTACCATATATGCACCAGTACTGCACATCCCCCTCAATCCCCAAGGTGGGCTTTTCTACATAGATGAAGTTGCCATGGCCATGACTATGATGGAGTGTCTCGGTCCTAAGTAATATGAAAACGTGCTGTAGCATTATAGCATTCTTTATTTGATTGCATCTGTGTGTGTGTGTTTGTGTGTGCTTGCATGCATACATAAACGCGTGTGCACAAGGCCAGTGCCTATTTTTGAAGGCTCCCTAATGTTAATGCTATATTAGTCCTCAGTATTCAGAATAGGTATTGCTGCCATGATTACTATGGCTGCAATTCTCTGTACCTTATTGTGAATGAGAACCAATCTGAGAAGAAATGCTAAACTCTCTGTGTATTCAATTACTTTTACATACTTGAAGAAGTGGAATTGTAAATGCCTTCAAGGGTATTTGGTATGTCCAGCCCTGGCAATGCAATTGCTTATGTGACCTCTTTCAACACTAGTTCCTTGAAAGTTCTTCCTTAGCCCACATTACATACAGCAGCATTATTTCGTTTTGTGGCATAATGAGATGTGTCAAGGAGGAACCTTCACACCACAGTCTGTAATATGTGAAATGACTTGGAATCACCTTAAAAATTGGTGATAGTCATATTTTATGTTCTTTCTGATGTGCTAGTTTTATATTGAGGATTTATAAAATCCTCTTAAATGACTGGAGGGTTTTACTGTCAAAATGTCATATGTTTTTCATTTATCTTTGGGAAAATACATTTTTGGGACACTTTTTTTTCTTTTGTGCTAATTAAAATATTCTCCAATAAAAAACATCAGGGAAAAGCTAGCCCTTAAACTTTTCAAAAAGAGCAAGTATTAGAAAAGTGATATTGGAATTATACCACATATAAATCTATGGCTTATTTTTATGCATAAAGTATGTCTGAAAAGAGTTAGAGAACAGGTATTAAAAATATGAAATTTTCTGATATTGATCTTATGTATGATATACCTTAATGTAAACATTTTAATCTACAGATTCTAAGATACAGTACAGAATTTTCCAATGTAAGAGAAGCTTTGAACCTTATTTATGTGAACAAAAATGTCTCATGTTATACTTATTTCATCATGTCACTGTCTTGGCATCAGCACCTTATACATTTCAATGTTTTCTTTATCTATGCAGGATGTATTTTTGAAATTATTCACATGCAAGTTTTATATGTGGCTTTCCCCTGAAATAAATCAAGAATGCAGTTAGTTGAAAAACTACCTAAAGGACTGGGCTCCCCTTTGATAAAACACTGTTTTAAATTTAGTCTCTTTGCAAAAAAAACCCAAACACCCAGATTATATTTCTCTTTCCATTTTTAAAAAAATGAGCTATATAATGTGGGATTCTTTTTTTATAATTTTTGACATCTTGAAATTCATTAAGATTGATCCACTGTGAAAGACTACTTGCATAGATTTCTTTAGGATATTAAACAGACTGCTACAGAGATTATGTAAAGATTTTTTTAAAAAAATAATCTGACTAGAGGAAGGCAAGCATTTTTAGGGAGCTGCCTTGCACTATATTTGCTAGACACCTAATGAGTTAAAATTGATTGGTAGGTCTACAAGCTTTTTCATTTCCAAATTAAAATAGCTTGGTTTGTATTCAACAGTGTCATTCTATTGACTAAGGCAGGGGTCCCCAAACTTGGCAACTTTAAGACTTGCTGGCTGGAGAATTCTGGAAGTTGATGTCCACAAGTCTTAAAGTTGCCAAGTTTGGAGACTTCTGGGCTAAGGCAATTCTGTTGAGGAAATTATTATTATTTTCTTACCTGGGGACTGGAAAGAGAAGTCCTCTGAAAAAGATCTGGGGTCTATGTGACTGAGATAATTGATGGAAAGCACCAACATGCTTGTGGAATACCACCCTAGATGGCAACTTTTATGTGGTTCATTTTCATAGCTTAAATGCATGATTTATTAATTTTCTGAGCTAGACGCTGTACATTATCTCATGACTCCACGTTCTCTGTCTGAAAAAACAACAATGCTCCAAACCCTTGGGCTAGAAGATAAATTCCTTGATTGTATTCAGGCAGAACAAGAAAATACATATTTAATGCTTATAGCATATTTGTATTGGTTGTTCTGCCACGGAAGTTCAAAATGTCCTTCAGGAACCTAGTAGACATTCTGATTTCTTTTTTTAAAAACAGTTAACTAAAACAAGTTCCAAGATGCTAAAATGTATCTAAAAAATGGCCCCACTAGATACTTATTGAACTTTGGGGTTCATTATACTTGTGTAGATGTATCAATTACATTTCTATACCCGCTGTTGGAACTTAAAACTCACCCCTCTCCTAGAAAAATGAAATATTTTAGGATATACTAAAAAGGCAGAATATTTCCTCAGAGAGGCAGCCCCTCCCACCTTTGTTAATGGGCCATTAAGGCCTGGGCCAGTCTATTCTACATAACAAAGACCTACCTCCTTCAGGCAGAGCCATTTCCCTTCATTGCACCACCCACCAAGTTTCAATCAAGCTTAGCACACAGACAATCTACAAAGTTACCCCAGCATCACCCCATGGGAGTCTGACAACCAGTCAGGATACACTTCTTGCCACAGGAACACAAGTTCAAAGCCCAACAGACGACATAAATATATCTCACTCTCCACCTGATGTGGTCAGCTACTCAGAATCACACATGCTTGGTGGTTCTGCTTCACCATTAAACCATCCTTCCAAGCAGAAAGTTTTGCTGAAAATTGGAAATAAGTGCCGGTTTTTGGCAAAACTGTTGTAAAACATGGTCACATGACCACAGGATACTGCAAGCAGCTGTCAATGCAGCCATGTTGCTAAGTGCCCGTCATGTCACCACAGGGCAATTGTTGGAACTTTGGATTGGGATCATAAGTTCCCTTTTTCAGGTAGTTTGTAAATCGAGGACCATCTGTAGATGAAAGCAATATCTATTTATTCCTTAATAAGTGATCACAGTGATGATAATGATAATTTCAATAACAATAATAGTAAGCATTCTGGTTCTGCATTGATTAGAATTTTATGCAATCATGAAAGTTGCATGAACTAGGCTATTTCCCAAGCTAATTACTTATGCAGGGTTCTTAGGAAGATTTTTAAAAAGAGAAAAAAATGATGTATGTTATCCTGGTCCTCTTTGCAGATAAAAATGTCAGTTGTGAAAGTCGTACTCACATTAAACCCTAAGAGTTAGTAAATGAATGAATAATGCATCATACAGCCAGAACTGGACTGCACAATATACTGTAATCTACTTTTAAAAATGCTGTAGTTCTTAAAGTTTAGTCTGTTAATCTTATCACCTCCAGCCTTTGCCACTAGATGTCACTGGTTTCCTCCCCCATGGATCATACAATCCACATAATTTTGCCTTATAATTAGCAAGAAAATAAAACATAATTAATCACAATTGAACAGTAGTGTTTGGATGATAAAATCTGGAAATAAACAACCATGAATGTTGATTCATATAAATAAATGAATGTTGCTATGAAAGCCTCAGGTTTTTTTTTAGTTGTTTTAATTCTCCTCTCTGAAAAAAATGGTTTTAAAATAGTAAATTTAGCTGTTAAAAAAGTGTTTTAGGGCCTCCTACATTGGTAGGCATCTATCCCTAATGAAAAATTAGCCATTATTTTCTTGCTAGATTTTAAATTCGTAAAGGTGCAGAAATGTTGATTTGGCATCAAATTGCCATACACTATTAAGTTGCAGAACTAGAGAATAAAAATGCCCTCTGCGGATGTATATATATTGGATGGAATTTAACTCATGCTCTTCGAAAGTGCTTTTTACAGTCTTGCAATTTTATTGATGAATCCATAACAGTGAATTAGATTCATATAACATCATACTCTTTTCTAAAAGCATTGAGGAGCATATAGACAAAGGGAATGGGAAAGGAGCACAGCAGACAACAACTGAATTATGTCTGTAAAATCTTGGTCAATTTTTATGGTCTTTTGGCATAGTGCCAGTGATGGGATTCAAATTTTTCTACTACCGGTTCTGTGGGCGTAGCTTGGTGGCTGTGGCATGGATGGATGGGTGTGGCTTGGTGGGGGTGGCAGGGGTAGGTTACTGCAAAATCCCCATTCCCTCCCCATCCCACTAACCTGCTTTCCAGCTCCGTTCTCCTGTGCAGGGCAACAAAAGAAGACCCAGCCAATCAGCTAGGACTCAGGAGGCAGAGAATAGATGGGGGCAGGGCCAGTCAGAGGTGGCATTTGCCGGTTCTCTGAACTACTCAAAATTTCCGCTATTGGTTCACCAGAACTGGTCTGAACCTGCTGAATACTACCTCTGCATAGTGAAATCCCAGTTCAGTATTTTCAAGCCTTATTACTTTAAATGAAATATCATTCATCACATGCTAAAGCTCTCCATTGAAACATCAGTGCTTCTTTCAAGTGCTTAATTGTTTTGTAGGAATATTAAAACTAGTAAAATCTATTCTTCAGTCTCCCCCATGTTTTCTTCCCTTAAAAAAGGCTTTGCTTTCCTCCATTCTTAGTTTGCTTTAGAATTTATAGGTTGGTGCTTTTGCAGATTTCTGTTTATTTGCTTTGCTTTAATTTCTTCTGCTGCTTGTATTTCCTTCACTTTGCAGTACCCCTAGCTTTTCATTTTTTCTGATTGGAAATACAAATCAAAAGACTATTGCAAGAATTCCCCCCAGATGCTCTCTTTTGGATTTCAATTGAAGAATAGGCAGTGATAGTAGTCAATTTTTTTTACTACCGCTTCTGTGGGTGTGGCTTGGTGATTGTGGCTTGGTGGGAGTGGCTTGGTGGGCATGGCAGGGGAAAGGATACTGCAAAATCCCATTCCCTCCGCACCCCACTAACCTGCTTTCCAGCTCCATTCTCCTGTGCAAGGCAACAAAAGAAGACCCAGCCGATCAGCTGGGACTCGGGAGGCAGAGAATAGATGGGGGCGGGGCCAGTCAGAGGTGGTATTTGCCGGTTCTCCTAAACTACTCAAAATTTTCACTACCGGTTCTCCAGAACCTGTCACAACTGGCTGAATACCACCTCTGAGAGTAGGTACCCAAGAAGGCGATCTCCCAGTGAAAGAAGTACTGGAATCCTTGACTCCAGTAATCAGAAGGTCAGCACAATAATATTCTTTGTTGATTTCTATGGATGAACCAATGACATGCAGATTGAGGTTCCTCTAGAGCTCTCACATAACTTTGTCCATTGAGTCTGGTCAGTTAATAAGATACTTCCTATTTAAACTAAGCTTTATTTGAGCAATAGGAACTTCCTTATATATGAAACATTAGTACTGTATAAAGTTTAATTTTAGTCCTCTGGTGTTGGTCTTGGCCACACCCAAATTGAATCCATATTGTGAATAAGTGAAGCCTTAGGACAGCCATTATTTCAGACTGTCCAAAACATATTTTAAACTTCCAAATATGCCTATTGGTGTGAAATATTTTCTATATGTAGATTGCAGTATTTTCTGTGAAATATTGGAATGAATAGGAGACCTATTCATTCCAATGAATAGGGATTTGTAATATTGAAATTAGGCTTAGCAGTAATAATAAAATTTAGGTTTAACCTGTCTTCTGTGAAAATTTAAGGAGAACAGTGTTCCACAAATATTCTGGACTCTGACCAAATAAACATTTATAGAAAGTGGCAGCAGATGAAACAATTGTCTCTTTTGCAAATGAGAATATGCCAGATGTTCAAATGGATGTTTTATTCTAACCATAGATCATTATGCAGTTAATGGGGCTTGCTTAGCACAAATTAATACAGGCATTTTGTTTAGTGTGAAAAGCAGTAAATAATTTATTTAGTGTGAAAAGCGGTAACCACTATGTAGCAATTCATTATCTTAATCCCTGTCCCCGAATCAGGAATTTATTATAGTTAGTAATAGCTTTGTCTAAGCTTTCTAAGCTTTTAAAACCTTGTATTGATTTTAAGACTCGTTAGTGGCTCTGGGTAATATATATGAATTAGAAAAGTGGGATGATGCCAAATTTTATATAAAAATTAGTTATCAGCTCTGGCCAGAGACATTGGCTGGGTTTGTACCATATGTTTGACTCAATTAAAATGGGTTGGGCTGTTTGGGGTTCTCTGTATGGTGAAAAATCTTTGTAGGTTGTGTGAACCAGGTTTAATGTGGCTTGTTTGGAATTAGCAAGTCAGAATTGCTAGTAGGCATAAAGTAAAATTCCTGGTAGGATTCCTTGACTGCTATGTACACTGGAAGCTGAAGGTATGGATTCTGAATTGTGTGTGTGTGTTCGTTTGTTTGTTTATATCCTGCTTTTATTATTTTTACAAATAACTCAAATCAGTGATCATATCCAGCACACCTTCCTTCCTCCTCTTATTTTCCTCACAACAACCCCGTGAGGGGGTTGAGATAGAGTGAATGTCCCAAAGTCAGCCAGTTGGCTTTGATCACGATCTCATGTTGTGATGCAGGATGTATAGAAGGAAGAGGATACAATGAGATTCAGGAACTGCTGCACAAACCACTTTATTCCACAACCTGCATCATACCAGTTCACTGGCCATGTTGCTCGGGGATTTTGAGAACTCCCATTCTTAGCTGGAATAATCTCTAAAGCCTTCAGTAGATATAAGTAAATAAAGACAGAGAAAGCCCATCCCATTAAGAACAGGGAAGTTTATTGTTCTTCTTCCTTTCTAACACCAGGTTCTTATAGTTTACATAAGTGAGGATTTTTTTATGCAGGAACCAATTACAGCATATAAAAGAAGGTTAATCTATTTACTTCCATTTTCTCTAACACTGCCATTGTCCCTGTACAACTTGGAAATTCCCTATGTAAAATGAGACTTTTGAAAATTTTCTTCTTGTTTTTAGTTGTCCTCAATCTGAGGCGGGCCATCTCCTTGGGATGTAACATTTTTTGTTTTTCTGTTGTTAGTACATTGAACAAAGAAGCTGATTTCATTCCTAGTTGTCACAATGAGGGTATTATACTCTGAATGTAATTAAAAACCTTATTCAATAAAAGCGATCTTGTCACGCAGCAGAGCTCACATCAGGGAAGATTTTAAAGCACAAGTAGTCCTAACATACACATAATGGTACAATACAAAATTGCTGCCTAACCATCACATCCCACTTAGGGCTTCATTGCTTCTGGTAAAATAATACATTCGTCACACAGGAGTTATATTAAAGATACTGTACATGTGTATATTATATACATGTATCCTGTAGATTAATACAACCTGTATTTCCCTTCAATGCATTTATTTTATGTATGAAGTGAAATGGGAGATTTCTTTGTGAATTCAGTCTAATTTTACTTGATTGTGTATTCTTCAGACAGACACTAGGATGTAAAAGTGAAACGTGCTTCAAATTAAAAACAAGTTATTTGCCTGTAGAAGAAATTAATACAGTAATTTATGCAAAACAAATATTGCTTTTATACCTTTGTGGGAAAATATATTGCAGTGCTTATTGAAAAATGTGTACCCAGAAAATATATGCATCATTTTTGCTGATATGAACATTTATGAAAACACAGTTCTTTATAAGACAACATTATGTGTAGTTTTGTTTAGCTCAGGAAAGCAGTCTCTGATCATTTTTCCTCTCTTTCTTCCTGCTAGGAAACATAAAAATAGCAGTCGTCTTGCTCTGCTGTCTACAATGGAGGTGAGAATATAGTCCATCACTTTCCTTCCTCTCTGAAATGATTATATATTATTTCCACCAAAAGATGCCAACGTTGCTATGCAGAAAAAAAAAGGTGAACTCGTTACTTACAGCAAAAGAATGCATTTCATTTAAGCTGGCTGGCATGCAAGCTAAAACTAAATGATGCATTATACTAGCAGGCTTCTGCTTCTCACCTTTTTGCGTTATATACTAAATATAACTCTAGGTAGGCAGAGAAGTTTAAAATGGCTACTTTTCCATTCAAATTATCAGCACTTCTGTCACTGAGTTTCCACTATCTCTAGCTAGTTCTTTTAGTGCTTCAGAAAAGCATGTTAAATGCTGTCAATCTGCTCTTCATTAAAACACCAAGGAAATTGTTCTTAAATCAAGGAAGAGAATAGGGAATATTAATCTTTGCCCTTTATCTGATTAATAATATGGATGATCATAAAATATCGCAGAATCCTTCATCTGCAGCAACATATGTTTTCCCATTACAATATAGTGTTTCTATCAGTACTGGTGAGCCTTTGGGGGGTAAAAAGCTAAAGATTTCAAACTTCATCTCCCAGAAGTGTTCTGTATGCTCACATGCCAGCCTGCTACTTGTTTTGAAGTAGTGGTTTGCTAATTCCTGTTGCCACCACTCATTTTCCAGGACATCTTATTGGCATCTACTTCCTAATAAGAGAGAGCTTGGTCTACCTAAAAAATAAAATTGCAAAAAGTTCAGTAGCATACACCCTTTGGGAAAAGATAGTCTTTTCTCGCTAATTAACATGTCCTTGTTAACTAACCACTGAAAATGATTACAATATATTTGTACACAACACTGCAATGTTTCTGGATAAAAGAATGTTGTAGTACATTTAAACTAAATGAAATAAAAACATAGGGGTTACAATGTTTTGTGGCAAACCTTACTTCCACAAAAGCTTTGTCTCATCTTCTTGAAGAGCAATGTTTGACTTTGCTTTAAGTTTTTTTTAATTGGAATAGTCAATAACACCCAGTCACTGTGTACATATTTTGCACGTCCAAGTTTTTAGATACATTCCCCGTAAACTGTTAAAAAAGATCTCTGCTGGAGAACCTGGAAAACCACTGTCAGTTTAGACAATAGGTGAAACATGAATCTCTTTTGGTATGAAGCATCTTACATTGGCCTTGCTGTTTTGTACTCCAAACATTCATCTTGGAGTTTCTCTTTGTTTTTTCAAACCATGTAAACGAATCCTCAGTTAAAAAACTTTTCTTATTGTAACTGTTTGGTGTCTATAAACCCACAACATGTACAGGAAAGAATGGCCAGAATGATTAAGTGGAACTGAATCAATGCCCTTAGATAGAGGACAGGATACAGGACAACAGTATTATGTCTTGGGTTTCCTGAATGGAAGTCTGGTCAAAAGGGGTAATGTGCATTCTTCTAAGGCTATTGTTCATTCTCAACCTTAAACTCTAGCCTTTCATATTTGTTTATCTGGGCTGGCCATCTGCTGACATATTTGTTTTTGTTTGTTTCATAAACAATGGTATTACATGCACAATCATTATGCATTTCCTTATCTTTCTCAGTTTATTTAGAATGCTGTATGATTTGTGTCATTGCTTTATTTAGTTATCTAGTTTTTGAGCACTAGATTATGAAACATTATAAAATGTAATCTGTTTTCTTTATACAACAGTAATAAAAATGTTTCCTAATAGAAAACGATTTAGATGATGCATGAAATCTAAATGGCCCATTCAGTGCAGTGTTGAAATTGACTGTGGGATACTGAGTTCAGCCATAATCAGTTCAGGCAAGCCATGTATCACTTAATTTCAGGGCAAAAACAGGATGGGATAATATCAGATTGTAGATTTAAATCTTCATATTGAAGGTGAAAAGTTATTTAGCTTCTTTTAGTGTAATCAAAAGTCTCAAAATATATTTCTATAGTAAATCCATAACAAAGAAATTATTATGCTTAATAATTAACTATTTCCAATATTTAGCCAGTCATTTAAGGAACTTTCTCAATCTGTTCACATTTCTCCTTCCTCTCTTGGTCTTCCTACAATAAAGAAAAAAAAAGGATATGTGTTGGTGTGTGTTGGTGGGGAGCGGGAGTTTATTTTTAATAGCAAAAGCAGTGCCTAGATAAAGGTTATGGCTTGCATTTCTGAGAACATATGCTTGATATATTCTCCCACCGGGCTTCTTCCCAGTATACTATATTGGATAAAAAAGGAAAAATCAAGTTATCAACCAGCATTCTAGGATTTTACAATTTTAGAACTTCCTTCCCATTCTTAATTGTACAAGTTAAATTAGACTTATCTCTTCTTTTACACTATTGGGCAAATTTATATGTAATAATAACACATCTAGCATGCTCTTGAGTTTCTCCTTTAAAATGAAAATGAGGTTTTTACTCTGAAATATTCTAAGTCTCAGATAACAGATAATCAGAGTTGGAAGGGACCTTGTAGGTCATCTAGTCCAACCCTCCACCCTCCACCATTTCTGACAGATGGCAGTCCAATCTCTTCTTGAAAGTCTCAAGTGATGGCGCTCCCACAACTTCTGAGGGCAAGGTGTCCATTGGTTAATTGTTCTCACTGTCAGAAAGTTTCTCCTTATTTCCAGGTTAAATCTCTCCTTGTTCAGTTTCCATCCATTATTCCTTGTCTGGCTTACAGGCGCTTTAGAAAATAGCTCGACCCCTTCCTCTCTGTGGCAGCCCCTCAAATATTGGAAGACTGCTATCATGTCTCCCCTGGTCCTTCTCTTTACTAGACTAGTCAAGCCCAGTTCCTGCAACCGTTCTTCATATGTTTTCGTCTCCAGTCCCCTAATCATTCTGGTTGCTCTTCTCTGTACTTTTTTCTAGAGTCTCAACATATTTTTTGTAATGTGGTGAACAGAACTGGATGCAGTACTCTAGGTGTGGTCTTATTAAGGCTTTATAGAGTGGTATTAGTACCTCCCTTGATCTTGATTGTATCCCTCTGTTAATACAATTTAGGATTGCATTAGCTTTTTTGGCTGCTGCTGCACACTGATGGCTCATATTTAGCTGGTTGTCCACTAAGACTCCAAGATCCCTCTCACAGTTACTGCTATTGAGCCTGGTTTCACCCAGTCTATATGTGTACTTTTGGTTTTTCTTGCCTAAGTGTAGGACTTTACTCCTTTAGAGTCACTACATCAAACAGTGTATTTTGAAAACAAATATAATCTAGTAAATGGAATACCATATGATTTCTCTGCGTCTTATCTCTGGGGCAGGTTTATGAATAAAATCCCAGGTGAAGTATATATTAAATTGTTATATGCATAAATTGTTGTTCCAGTACACTTTACATGTTGTTATGAGGAGAAATATAGCCCAGTTATAAACAATTATAGGATGCTGTCAAGACAGTTCCTCACATTCTGGTCACCTCACAGTTTGACTATTGCAATGCACTCTATATGGAGTTATCCCTGAAGAACATTTTGTAGCTGCAACTGGCAACAGTGGTGTGAGAGTGATGTGCCTGACTTGGCATATCTGTGTGAAACTGCTGATTCATGAGCTGCACTGGCTGCCAATATTCTTCTAGGGGCAATACAAGATGTTGAATTTATCAGCTATAAAGGCCTACATTATACATGGTCAATTATTTGAGGCACTACTTAGCTCCTGAGGTTTCTGTCAGCCTGGTAAACTGTCAAAGTGGCATAGAATCATTCATTCACTCAATAGAAGAACGCTTAGTAATACGTTTTGAAACAACTATACAAGCAAGCCTAATCTCTCTTGAAAAAAAAATACAGCACAGATAAGCGAATACCGTACAGCTCAAAATCAAATCCCAACTCAACAACCACTACCACAACCACTACCTCAACTACAATCACAACTACAACCAAAAATAACCACCAAACCACAGCCACAAATAATCACTATCCCACCAAATTATGCCACAAATGATATCCCCTTACTCATCAAAGACATCATGGAATGTGATCAGAAATGTCCAAATGACATCTTATTTGGTCTTGAAGACACCAATGAATCTGATGATATCACCAAAGTTCACAATATCATAAGCAACTCCAATACAACAAACATCTCTTCTGAAGATATCATTGAAATAACCAGAGATGGCCCTGAGTTCAAATATATTAATGGCTCAGTGGCCCCAAGATTCTGTAGAGTTGTTTGCAAATATGAGTCCAGCAAACGGATATTCATTCATACAATAAATGCCATAGCTAAAACCAATCCCATGCATAACAAACTTCACTCACGACCAGACTTATCCATGCTGCAAAGAATCTGCTTCTGTGAACTCTGCACAGAACTCAAAAAAACATCTAGACAATGGAGAGAAGGACCTATACATTGACTACCGTGCTGATTGTATCAAAAGTAAGTCACACAGCCCACAACTTGGCATCCAATCCTACTCCATCCAATCCACCATCACCCAAAACTAGGCACGCACGCCCCTAACTACCTCAATTCCAACTACAACTGGCCTTAAACGTAAGCTACTCAACGCAAGAAGCCTTGTAAATAAAATACCTGAATTTCTCCTCTTACTAAATACAGCTAAATTCAACATCATATTTATCTGTGAAACATGGCTCAAAGCATTTCTCCCTGACTCTATTACCACAGTAAGAGACTATCATGTTTACCAATCAGATCGTGAAATCTGTAGAGGAGATGGCATTGCTATCTTCTATAAAAAGTCCCTATATCTAAAAAACATTCAAGTTACCCAGGAGCTTTCTCTTCCTGAGACCATTGTCTGTGAACTGTCCTTAAATATCACATTTCAATTCTTACTATATTACAGAGCCCCTGATTATGACATCAAACATGTAAACAAGTTAAATTCACTACTAACATGGGCAACATCCTCCCCACATGCTTTTATCTTTATTGGTGACTTCAGTCTACCTCATATTAACTGGATCCTAAATGAATCTACAACTGAACCCATACATGCAACCTTCTACAATGCTGTAACAAATCTGGGACTGGAACAACTAGTAACCTACAATACTAGACTTAACAACTGCCTCGATCTCATCTTCTGCAATAGTTTGAATTCAATTTATGAAATACAAATTAAAGACCCCTTTTCCAACAGTGACCACAGCATGATTGACTTTTGCCTCAACATACATCCTTACAAAAATTATCATAATGATGGGATCCCCAATTATAACTTCAAAAAAGGCAACTATGATCTTATAGACAATGATCTCTCATCTCTTGATTGGCAATTTCTATTCACTGGATGCAATACTGTTGAAGACCATTACAACATATTTTTACTTGAAGTCAAAAGAGTCTTCAAACTATATGTACCAATAACAACTGCCAAACCCAAAATAAACAAATTACCCATAACAATAAGGAAGCTCCAATCCAAAAAGAAATCCCTTTGGTGGAAAAACAAATCTGGTCACATTGCCAACTTTAAAAGTTGATACAAAAATTTATGCCACCAGATAAAGACGGAATGCACCAATTATCACATTAAACAAGAGGAAAACTTTCTACGCACCAGTTCCACCGCACTTTCTACAATTTTGTAAACAACAAACTAAAAGACTCAAGGTCCATTCCACCCCTGAAAGAACCTAATGGTAAAGACTGCAACGATGATACCATTAAAGCCAATCTCTTTAACACATTCTTTGGCTCAGTATTTGTAAACAGCAATGGATCATGCCCAGTATTTCCTAGTTGAACCACAGACAACTTCAATGATCTAATACATATCAATTTTTCAGAAGGCAATGTTGAAAAAGCACTACGCAATCTAAAACCATCTCTATCTATTGGACTGGACGGAATATGTGCCTACTTCTTAAAAGAGCTATCCACTACCATAGCTGAATCTCTAGTCCCCCAAGGCAACGTTCTAGGACCAACTCTCTTCATACTCTACATAAATGACCTCTGTTATCATATTAAGAGCAACTGCATTCTCTTTGCTGATGATGTAAAGCTATTCATCGACAATACTGCTACCCTTCAAAAAGACCTCGACTATGTATCAGAATGGTCAAACTAATGGCAACTTCAAATCTCAACAAATAAACGCTCTGTCTTACATATTGGCAAAAAAAAAATCAGAAAATAAAATACAAGCTGAATTGTCAAGACCTTGTTGATGATCCAAACTCTGTCAAGGACCTTGGAGTACTCATCTCTAATGATCTAAGTGCTAGAGCCCACTGTAACTACATAGCCCAAAAGGCATTAAAAGTTGTTAACCTAATCCTGTGCAGCTTTTTTCCGGTAATATCACACTACTAACTGGAGCATACAAAACATTTGCTAGACCAATACTTGAATACAGCTTATCAGTCTGGAACCTGCATTACATATCTGATATTAATACAGTTGAGAAACTCCAGAAATATTTCACAAGAAGAGTTCTCCACTCCTCTACTTGTTGCAGAATACCTTATGCCACCAGACTTGAAATTTTAGATCTAGACAACCTAGAACTATGCTGCCTTCAGTCTGATCTAAGTATAGTGCATAAAATTATATATTGCAATGTCCTACCTGTCAATGAATACTTCAGCTTCAACCATAACAATATAAGAGCACACAATAGATACAAACTCAAGGTAAACCACACCAAACTTGATTGCAGGAAATACGATTTCAGCAACAGAGTGGTCAATGTCTGGAATACTCTACCTGACTCTGTGTTTCTTCCCCAAACCCAAAAAACTTTAACCTTAAACTGTTTACCATTGACTTCACCCCTAAGAGGTCTGTAGGGGGCATGCATAAGCGCACCAACAGGCCTATCGTCCCTGTCCTATTGTTTCTTTCTTTTTTCTTATAGTATCAATTTCATGTATTCATAACCATGTTTATACTTATACCTGTTATCTAATTATCACTTGACAAAATAAATAAATAAATAAATAAAATCTTTTGAGATCCAGGAAGAATGCCTTCTTTGTCACCATGCTTGTCCTATGAAATGAGAGATGCAGATGGTTACCACCTTCATGATATTTGGGAAATCCTTTAAGCCAGGGGTGTCAAACTTGTGGCCTGTGGGCCAGATGCCTCATGTGCTGGTCCCGCCTCTACCCAGTTTAGCAAAGAGTGAAAAGGTCCCGATATATGATGTGATGCCACTGTGATGCCGTGAGTTTGACACCGCTGCTTAAAGACATGATTGCTGTCTGAGGCCTTGGGTTACCCCCTTGTTAGAGGGGGTAACCCAACTTGGACAACTAACATCAACACATGTATCAAACACCCCTTGTTAGAGGTGTTTGATACATGTGTTGATGTTAGTTGTCCAAGTTGCCATTTTTTTTCCTGTATTCTATTATTTATGTATTTGTATTTGTTTTTTTTTTTTGTGAACCTTTCAGAGTTACATTGGAATTGAGTGGCACAGCGTATTTTTTGTTAATTTATAAACAAATTCTCAAAGCCTTATTATTTCAGTCCTGATTAGTAAAAATACATTTAGGATTACCAGAGATAAGAGTATGCCTATTTTAACCTTGATCAGAGGTTTAACCTTAATTAAACTTTATATTCCTTCATTTTACTTTCTTCAAATAATGTTCTAAGAACCTGTTTTCTTTTCATTTTTTTCTTTCTCCCTTCTCACAAAATTCTTCCAAACTTTAAAAGGTCTCTTTTGTAAATCCAATAAAGGAAAATTACCCAGGTCATCTTCTTGGTTTATAATTTGAATATGCCTTTTAATTATTAAGACCTTCACTGATTTCTTTTCTATGTCCAGTCTAACATCTTTTGTCATATCATTTCTGTAGCCTATTTTTAAATCCACTTTTAAATCAGTTGCAGTCTTGTCAAGTAAAACCTTTTCCTTTTCCGAACATATTTTAAACACTATCTATAGAGACAGACACTCTAAAAATAACTTCTGGGACTATTGTTTCAATATATCCAATGTTAAAATATTTTGCTTCATTCTATATTATTAATGAAAGTTTGAAAGTTCTTCTTCTGTAATTGTAATCCGTAGTTCCTTCTAGTTCCCTCTAGTGTTCAATGATTAAAGTCTTATTTTTTTTCCTGAAGAATCCAAAAAAATCCATTTTCCCATGGGAAGGGAGGTAGGGAAGAAATGAATAAATTATCATTTTTTTAAAGTTGATATTCTGTGATTTACCCGCATGTGTGTGCGTACATACACATTTAGTTGCTTTTATATTTATTGTTTCACTAATATTGTACATATTCTATATATATATACACACAATTCAACCAAAATATCTTGCTTGGAATAAATTTATTGAAAATTCATAACAATTTTCAAATATAGGAAATATTAAATACAGATAAGGACATACAATGTGTGCCAAACTGAATAAAAATCTGTATTGGCTGTTTTGAGCAACATTGCTTTAAGCTCTTTATTTAAAGTGATAGTTTCATTGTTTGGAGAGAAAATCATCAATCTTGCAACAAGAGTAGTCCCTAGAGTGGAAAGCACACTTCTGATCAATAAAATAAAAGTTTTTGTGCAGGGACAATATACAAATTCTAAAAAAGTATATGACTTCTAACAACTAAAGCACTGTAGAATTTCTTAATACAGTTTAAATGTAATTTAAAGTGCTGGTTAAGCTCTATGAGACCTGAGACTTGGCTATCTAAGACAGTGTTTTTCCCTCACAATTCTATACAAGATTTAAGATCTTAAGACAGCATTTATTTAATCATATCCTTAGGGAACTTCTAGATGGCTATTCCTAAGCTTTGGAATTCCTAATGAAAGCAGCTCAGACTTCCCTTTTTCTGTTATCCTTCTACCAACAGCCACAAATACTTTATTTAGAAATGCCTTTGATACGTGAGCAAGTTTTAGTGCTAACTTGGCAATGGATGATGCTGATTACTTTTGTTTTGATTCTTCACTGTGATTTAATAGCGTTTTAATTGTGCTTCCATTGCATTTTAATTAAATTCTTTTTATTGTTAATAAGAAAGACAAGAATGTGGAACATAAATCCAGTCAATAAACAAATATCTGCTTGTTATGTGTACATAATCAGCCAAGTAGACATTTTTGTCCTTACATCTATAAGCACAGCAATTCTTGCTGTCTTAAATCCTATCTCATTCTTCAGTAGCTTGTACAGATTAAAATTTATGTCTTACATTTACTTGGAAGATTGATTTTGCAGACTGTGTCAGTTTCAATAATTTGATTAACTCCCATGCTTTTGACATAATCTCTTTTGGGATGAAGGTCATGCATTCATGCCTTATCATCATAAAAATTCTGGCAGTTTTATTGCTTTTCTTTTCTATGTGCAATGTTTATTATATTGTGTAATTGGGAATATATTTTAGATGGTGGTGGTAGTGGTGGTGCCTAGAAATCATATTTCTAAATTTTGTCATGCTAGGTGGCCATTGCCAAAAAGAGATAGCAGAACCTAAACTTCAAATATGATGGATGCTATTTAAATGTTGCTCATCTCATTTTAGGTTGTGTTTTCATGTTCTTGTGAGTTTTATTTATTTATTTATTTTAATCAAAAATGGACATGAAATTGATTCTATCAGCTGAAAATCAGAAATGCATCTAGAGATATTTTAAAATAAATGATAATTTTTAAAGAAAAGGATTTTACTTCAGATAGGCTTCTTGATATTTCTGTAAGATGATGAAAGTGAGAGTGAGATGGGTAGTACCTAAATCTGACAAATAATTAAAAGACAATCATGAGTACAGAAGACGTGAATCCTCTTGGTACAGAACTGATAGGCTGTTGTAATGAGACTCATTTTGCTGGCAACAAGATAGCACACATATGCAACAAAATAATAAACAGGAAACCAGTTTAGAGAGAAGGGCGAATTTCTCTTGGTTTTGTTCATACCTTGTATAGACCTTACCGAATAACAATCCACGTTGTGTTTTCCTAACATTTTCCAAAAAAAATATGTGCAGTTATGTAGCTTCTGAATGCATCAGTAGTTGAAACAATTGAGAGAAACAGGTGAATCAATTCTACTACTGCATGCAAATCAATGCTGAAGCTTCTGTGCATAAAACCTCCCATGACTTGTCTTCTCTGATCTTCATAAATAAAAATAAGGATACTGTAGGTAGGGGCCTTCCATCCTGCAAAAAGAAAGAATTTGATATCAACAAGACATTCACTTGATATTCATACATATGAACAAGAGAGAAAGAATGACTCAGATCAAAACTGAACATGAGTAAAGGAAATTCAAGGTTCAAGGTCCTGGTGCTGACATACAAAGTCCTTCAAAGCATGGGTCCGGGATATTTACAGGAGCGTCTCCTGCCGGCATCGAGAGCCAACCGCCCTGTGCAGGCCCACAGGCAGGGGCTCCTCGGGGTGCTGTCTGCGACTCAATGTCGCTTGGCGGTCCCCTGGGGAAGGGCCTATTCTGTGGCAGCCCCTGCCCTATGGAACCAACTATCCCTGGGACTCCATTTGGCCCCTGACCTTCGTACCTTCCGCCATGATCTGAAAACCTGGCTCTTCGAACAGGCTGGGCTGTGCTGACCTCCGGGGGAGGGTTAAATTTGGTTTAGGATCTGTGGGTTTTTGAGGAATTTGGCTTGTAATATTTAATACTATTTTAGGTAATTAATTTATTGTCGGTTTTTAGTTGTTAGCCGCCCTGAGTCCCTTTGGAGAGGGGGCAGCATACAAGTCAAATAAATAAATAAATAAATAAATAAATAAATAAATAAATAAATAAAAATAAATAAATAAATGAATGAATGAATGAATGTATAATAATTTGTGTTTCAAATTTTCCTAATTGTATTTCATGTATAAAATCACAGTAGTTTCATTTATGGTGACTGAACTGTGACACTCGGCAATAAATACATGTAGCTACATTGATCTACATGTGTGACATGACTTTGACATCTATGTTAGATGGGCAGATGCCCATATTGAAAGCCACAATGTATACTGGTGGACCAAACAATCAAAAATGAAAATCCATTCTATTTACTGTATACAATCTATATATACAAAAGTGAAATACCACTCACACATCATCACAAAATCTCCAGAACCGTAAAGCCTACAAACTTGAAATTTGGCACGTATGTTCCTCTTGGCTTCTAGGTGCTCACTAAGAAAGGATTTTTTGAAATGACCATCAGAGCATTAGTATTTCATATATTATTATTAACACGCTCTGATGCTAAGGAGTTCTACTCTCCCTCCCCACCTGAAAAGAAATCTGTTCCAAATGCAAACACAGGCAGAGGAGAGGAGTTTCAGTTTCAGTTTCAGAGCACTAAGCAGCTTTAGTACAGAACAGTTGAGCTAAACCACACCCAGGCTCCTTGCTGCTGCCTTCTTGCTCACACAGCAAATGCTGTTTCAGTTTTCAAATAGCCCTCAACTCTCTCACACACTGACAGGAAACTAGCCAGATGAATACTGATGAATGCTGGTAGGCAGAGGCAGAATTTTTTCCCCTTATTTTCCTCCCCCAAAATTAAGCTCGACTACATAGTTATGTAGCGAAGCACGGGTAATGAGCTAGTTCTTTAATAATAACAGTTGTCATTATGACTTTGTTTTCACAGGGTAATGCTTTTATGAAATAAGAAATGTGTATAATGTTTTATCAAAGAAATGCCAGTGAATTGAGCCTAATCTTTAGGTTATAATGGATTATATCAATGGTTGATTACAGGTTTGAATGTCATTGGTTAAGTTTGAACTGTTCTTGTAAAATGTCAGAAATGATTGGTTTAAAAAGTGCGGGAAAACCCTGCACTCTGATTGGCTGGCAACTGCGGCGGCTGGCTATAAGTAGCAGCGCAGTCCAGCCAAATCGGGTCTGTTATGAGCTGTAGTCACTAATAAACTCTTCACTGAAGTACTCCGCATCTGACTCTTCATGCAAATCTAACACTGGCGACGAAGGTGGGGTCCTTCCCGAAGAGAAGACAATGCGGAGAAGAAGCCGAGAGAGATGGCTGTGCTGAACACTCCCCAGCACCGTTCAATCCGATGGCAGAAGACTGGGACTCGTATGCAGATCGTTTCCAAATGTATTTGGAGGGAAACGATCTCGCCGACATTTCTGACAAGTGGAAGAGGGAGGTCTTTCTTACCCACTGAGGTCCGGCCATTTTCAAGATGGCGAAGACATTGGCGGGAGCTGCAGACATGAAGGTAATGGACTGGCCCAATTTAGAAAAGTTATTAAGAGCCCATTACGCGCCACAAGTATCGTGCCTCATTAAGAGACATGAATTCTACCATCGGGATCAAGGGGAAAGCAAAAACGTTAATGACTTCGTGGCAAGTTTAAGGGACATTGGGGGTGCATGTGAATTTATCAACTTAGAAAAGGCCATGCACGATCGATTTGTTCTAGGCCTAAAAGATAAGGTTTTGCAGAGCAAATTATTAATGAAACCTAAGATCATGTTTAAGGAGCCCATAGAAGAAGCTTCTTCAGCGGAAGCTACCAAGTCCTCAGCAGCAGCCATGAAGAAAATTAACAAGGCATAAGCCATCCTGACGTGGAAAAATCCACAACAACCCATTGCGAGCAAATAGATTCTGATTCAGACTGTAGTGAGGTGGAGGAAGGAATTTATAGACTCAGAATGGAGAAGAAAAAAAAAGACCTTGGAAGAAAGAGGCAAGACTTTTATTGCACAGGTTGTGGGGGCACCCCTCACTGAATGCAAGTTTTTGATACCATCTGCCTCCGTTGTAAAAAGAGGACACCTAGCAAGAGTCTGCAAATCATCCAGAACTCCACCAAGCAGAAAGAAGTTTCCTGACAAAGATTTCAAGCCTAACAACTTCAGTGAGAAAATGGGGCAACACAGAAGCAAATGGGAAGAATGAAACTCATCAAACAGTCACCATTGGTCATTCTTCACCCTTAAGAAGCAGAAAAGTACATGTGAAGGTACTAATTGAAGGAAGGCCTTGCCAAATGGAAGTGGACTCAGGCTCTATTTATCTATGGTGTCATGGGACACTATTCACAGGCTACTTCCCAACATTCAGAAGAAGCATTTCCAGAAGCAAGCACTGACTCTTAAAGACTACCAAGGGAACAAGATTCCAGTAGTTGGAACAAGAGAATTCATCGTGAAGTTCAAAGGCCACACCAAATGTTTGCCCCTGACCATCGTGGACAAGGACCCCAAGTTTGCTGGGACTTGAGTGGTTCAATCCACTAGGCATCGAGGTGACTGGCATCAATCACGTGAGCAACACTGAATGGGAGGAGGCCCTGAAGTCTGAGTTTCCAGAGGTCTTCAGCGACGGATTGGGCAAGTATATGGGGACCCCTATCACTTTCAACCTAGATCCCAAGGTGCCCCCAATTCGCTTAAAGCCCAGAAGGGTCCCATTTGCCTTAAAGGAAAAAATTGATGCACAATTAGATAAACTAATAGCTCAAGGAGTTTTAGAGCCCACTGACCACTCCAGATGGGAGACACCATAGTCACACCAGTCAAGACTGATGGGTCAGTGAGAATCTGTGGGGACTATAAGGGGACATTGAACCATGCACTTCAACAGAGCGCATATCCAGTTCCAGTGGTGCATCATTTATTACATTCACTTGGCAGGGGTACAGTCTTTGCCAAATTGGATCTGGCCCAGGCATATCAACAACTAACAGTTGATGATGCCACTGCAGAGGCCCAAACCATTGTGACTCATAGAGGTGCCTTCAAATGTAAAAGGTTACAGTTTGGAGTAAGCGTGGCACCAGGCATTTTCCAAAGCCTTATGGAAAGGATGCTCCAAGGACTGCCAGGGGTAGTGCCTTACTTTGATGATGTGTTAATCTCTGCTGAAAATGACACTCAATTACAAGAGAGACTCAGAGAAGTCCTTACCAGATTCAAGAAAGCGGGTTAAAAGTCAAGGAAGAAAAATGCACTCTTAGAACTGACAAGGTTGAGTTCTTGGGCTACATGATTGACAAGCATGGCATCCACCCTACAGATGCCAAGGTTCAAGCAATCAAAGAAGCCCCTAGACCAAAATGCAAAACAGATTTGCAAGCCTTCCTTGGACTTATTAACTTTTATCACATGTTCCTACCTCAGAAGGCAACCATTGCAGAACCATTACACAGATTACTTGACAAAAGTCTGTTTGGGTCTGGGGCAGGAAGGAACAATCAGCATTTAACAGTATTAAAAGACTAATCACGTCTGATGCTGTACTCATACAGTTCTCTGAGAATTTACCTGTTGTACTGACTTGTGATGCATCCCCTTTGGAGTGGGGGTTTGAGCCACAGGCTTCCCAGTGGGAGGGAAGCCCCTATTGCATTTTACTCGCACCTTGACCAAAGCAGAGAGGAATTACAGCCAATTGGACAAGGAAGCATTGGCAATTGTTGCAGCTATCAAGAAATTTCATGAGTATTTATATGGGAGAACATTTACCATTGTCACAGATCACAAACCTTTGTTAGGCATTGTGGCAGGAGACAAACCTACACCCACTATCCTGTCACCAAGAATGCTGAGGTGGACTGAATTTCTTGCTGCTTATTCATACAAACTTATCCACAAGCCTGGCAAGGACATTGGACATGCTGATGCCTTGAGTCGTTGCCCACTTCCTTATCACAAGGAGGACTTTGAACCTGAGGCACACACCTTTTTCCTAGAAACTGTTGCCAAGCTTCCAGTACACACTGCTGAAATTGCCAGAGAGACTGCCAAAGACACTTTATTGGCTCCTATTATAGGCTGGATTAAGAAAGGTTGGCCTCTTCAAGATCTACCTCACCTTGCCCAACCTTTTAAATCCAGGCAAACTGAATTATCTGTATTAAGAGGATGTATTTTTGGGGTAACAGGGTGGTTATTCCTGCAAAACTGCAAAGGAGGTTTTGGAAATGCTACATGAGGGTCATCCTGGTATTGTAAGGATGAAGGGATTGGCCAGGAGTTATGTATGGTGGCCAGGTATTGACAAAATGGTTGAAAACTGGGTTGCATCTTGTCCCAACTGTCAGGTAGTCAGGCCTGCCCCACCTCTCGCCCCCAAACAGGAATGGGAATGTCCTAGGGGCCCATGGTCTAGGATTCACATTGATTTTGCTGGCCCTACCAGAGGGCACACCTTCCTTATTATAGTAGATGCATATTCCAAATGGCTAGAGGTAATCCCTATGGCATCCACCACAACTGATGCTGTCATCAAGCAGCTTAAAAGCTTTTGTAACCCACGGGTTACCTGATGTTCTTGTCTCTGACAATGGCCCTCAATTTACATCCAACCCTTTTGAATCCTATCTAGCACAACTGGGTATCAGACATGCCCTGACAGCCCCTGGGCACCCTTCGCTAACGGCCGGGCTGAACGAATGGTACATTTTACCAAGGAAAAGCTTCAGCAATTGGGTCCTGGGGACATCACTGAGAAAGTTGAAAACTTCTTAGTGTTCAGCACATCACTCCTAACCCATCAACTAACTTATCCCCAGCAGAGTTGTTGATGGGTAGGAAACTTAGGTCTCCCCTTGACCACCTTCATCCCACTTACGCACCCAACGCACCACTAGATTCCACTAGCAAAGTTTGCACGTTCAGTGTGGGTGATTCTGTTTATGCTAAGAACCTTATGGGTGAGCCTTCATGGATTCCTGCTGAAATAACTCAAATCACAGGCCCTCGTTCTTACAGGGTACAAACAGAGGATGGAATCCTCTGGAGCAGGCACATTGATCAGCTTAGATCCAGGTTACCTCAGGAACATCGCAATTGTTCCTCTCTAGTTCCCATACCTAATGCTTTTCTAGGGGAGGGGAGGAACATGAGGATAATCAGCAAACAAGAATCAACCCCATGTGTAATGAGCCATTACTACAGGAACCATCCCAAAACCTGTCACAATGCCAAAATCCATCCTTACAAGTGGAAGATTGCACATCACTACCTGACTTGGGTGCTGACATTGGGCTGGAGATGGATTGGGAGGAGAGACCAGATTCTAACAATCAAACAGGGTCTTCTTTCACAGGAAGCCCAACTGGGAAAATGTCAACAGACACATTTCCCCTCTCACTGGGTGAGAACGTTAAAACTTCTGAACCACGAAGGTCTCAACGTACACGTAAGAGCCCCACCTATTTAAAAGAATACATTAGATAGGTTGGGGTTTGAGTATGGACTGAACCTAGTGGGGAGGGGTGTTATGTATGCAGGTTTGAATGTCATTGGTTTAGTTTGAACTGTTCTTGTAAAATGTCAGAAATGATTGGTTTAAAAAGTGCGGGAAAACCCTGCACTCTGATTGGCTGGCAACTGCGGCTGCTGGCTATAAGTAGCAGCGCAGTCCAGCCAAATCGGGTCTGTTATGAGCTGTAGTCACTAATAAACTCTTCACTGAAGTACTCTGCGTCTGACTCTTCATGCAAATCTAACAACAGGGTAATGCTTTTATGAAATAAGAAATGTGTATAATGTATTATCAAAGAAATGCCAGTGAATTGAGCCTAATCTTTAGGTTATAATGGATTATATCAATGGTTGATTACAGCCCAAACACACAATTGCCTTGTAGCAATTCCCTGCCTGACAGATTACTGATAGACTTTTACTGAAAAGAGTTCACTCATACTGTAATAGTGTAATACTCCATTTCAGATACATTCAGAATTACCAAAAAAGGCAGGAGAAAGTGCTTTTGTTAGAAAGATATTATATGCAGTCACATGTGAAACTGAACTTCTTGTATCACCTTTCTTTCAGTTATTCATTAGAACAGGGCTTCCCAAACTTGGCAACTTTAAGACTTCAACTCCCAGCATAACTGGCTGAGGAATTCTGGGAGTTCAAGTCCACAAGTCTTAAAGTTGCCAAGTTTGGAGACCTCTGCATTAGAAGAAGACATGGATGGCCTTTTTTTTAATTGGAGTGGTCTTTGAACCACCTTCATAAGCAATCTGAACATTTATTTGTTACTGACTTTATAGCTACTCCAATCAAAGCAACTCTGGCCAATTTACAATTCCTTAGTACCTTAATAGGGTTAAAACATGCAATATATATAAAATCCAATCAACAACCTATCCCAAGAGTGCAACTTCTACAATTACCACCAAAGATACTCCAAAAGAGCTATTTCTTAACATTTTTCTTGACACTGGTTGGAATAGTGCCATTCTTATCTCTGAAAGTAGTTTTTCTTTCAATAGGAGAGCAACCACCACTGGTAAGGCTCTTCCTCAGTCCCTGATGACATTCCCTACAGGTTGGGACCCCCAACAAGCCCATTCTTTTAAGTTTCAGTTGGACAGATGCTATTAAGAGAAGATGGTCTCATAAATAGCACAACTTAAGCTATAAAGGTAGCAATTGCTCCTAAAAGCTCACTGGAAACCTGTGTAGCCTTTATAGTACAAATATACTTACTAACAAGATGCAGTAAATCCTTTAATGCTCTGAATGCTGCATTCCAAATTGGAGTGTCCCCATTGATGGTCATTGCCTTCAAAATGACAGGTGTAATCAGGTTACATGATTATGCCTGCCATTTTGAAGACAGTGATGGTAGCTATAGATGCCTCTAATTTTGCAGTAGCTGCATCATCCAACAGATCTTCAAGGACAGGACAGAAGCAATGTAGAACTAAGGAGAAATTTCCTGACAGTTAGAACAATTAATCAGTGGAACAATTTGCCTCCAGAATTTGTGAATGCTCCAACACTGGAAGTTTTTAAGAAGAGATTGGACAACCATTTATCTGAAATGGGGTTTCCTGCCTGAGCAGGGGGTTGGACTAGAAGACATCCAGGATCCCTTTCAACTCTGTTATTATGTTCCATGCTGACAGCAATAGTCATATAAAAGGTGAGAAGGGCATGAATACTTCTTAGTCTAGGAATTGTCCAAAATTGGCAGCAGGATGAAGCTGTACAAAGTGTCTCCTGTCTAGAGTTTTCCTCTGCTTATTTAGCATTGACTCCAACAGGATCATCTCAGTCTCCCCCCACCCCCCACCAAATTGTGAACTCATTTTGTACAGAGGAATAAACCAATGCAGGATCAAAAGTGGAAATTATCAGAATCCACAGTCTTCTGAATCAACAACCTCTCTGTTTTTCTGGGATGGAATCTAAGCCTGTTTCTCTCCCCTCCAAAAAAAGCTATCCTGGTACATGGTCTAAGAGACATTAGATTAGCTGAAATGATCCAGCAATAGAAATGTAATAGAAATATTTTAAAAGTGATATGCTTAATCAGTCTTTTTCTGATTAGTTCTTTTCTTAATTGTGTAAGTTAACACTTTTATCTCACCTTTCTTAAATTTTATAATGCTTCCAAAATTGTTTCAAGTATTCAGCTGCAGTTTTGATTAGGTGACAATTTTGTGAATATGTGTAGTTTTAGCAAGCAATACCTAATAAAGATATCTTTCAGAATTGCTTCATCTTAGCAACTGCTCAAATACTTGCAGAGGTACAAGCAAAGGATATTCCTTCCCTAATTCTTAAGAAACATGTGCTAGTTTCCCAGAGTTTCACTGTAGAACATTAGAAAGAGAACTTTGGTTAAATATTTCATAATTTGGGAGCTCTTAAAGATTCAAAAGCCTGTTTTCCATGTATGCCTGCCTCAGCTGCTGATACTACTGTTGTAAAACAATCATACTTTATTGCTGTCTTTAACTTCAGCTTGTTCTGCTATTTAAAGGTTACATGTCCAAAAGCTGGGATTAAGAAGGAAATGTTCAACAAGTGTTATCAGGTACTGATAAGCAACTGCAATTTCTTATTGATAAACTTCCAGCTAATTCCTATGCAGGCAATTCCCATGGAGAAGTGAATTGGTTTTATATTCAAATCAGCTTGTAAAGAATTATTATATGGAAACTGGAATAATTCTCCTGCCATACAATATAGCATGGAATAGCCACAGCAGGACATTATTGGGACAAGGAGAAATAGTACTTTTAATGACCATTACAGTACACGCAAAGTCAAGAGAGATACATACTGAACTAGAATGCTGAATGGACAATTTTTGTAATAGTGAACTGAAACCTTCTTCCATGTCTAGATCAACCTTTAAAATGCCAGAATGAAGCCATCTTCTTGGCTTTGTCACTGACCAAAAATAAGCCATTATCAATACAAATTTCTGATGGTAGTTATTATACCAGTAGATGGGACCAGGCTGAAATCACAAAGCACCATTTTGGAAGTCTAGTACAATATCAGTTCACTGAAGCCATGTGCAAAAAGAAAGCAGATTCCTGTCATTGTGACTAGAACTGTCACTAGAATTCCAAATGACTTCACATTTTTAGAGTGCATTACATCAGCTCTCACTCTACAGCATGCGCTGACCATGCACGGTTTAGCGAAGGAGAAAAAAAAGTTCCGATGCATCACCTGACACTGCCGTGACGACGTAAATTTGACACCCCTGAAGTAGTGGACCCAATCCAGTTTAGTCTTTTTTGAGATCAACCAAGGTTGGCTACGTTCCATCATTTGCTACAACCACAACAGATGGTACCACATTTATGAAATGTTCCCATAAACACTCTCCTATATTATCCTTCTGGCCTCAGGGAAAGACCTTTATTTTCCAAAATATTTAAGAGAAAAAACAAACATTTGTACCAATTTTAAAACCTCGCTCTTGCTATTTCTTGCTATTTGGAAGGAACTGTTTACTGTGTGTACTTCACATGTTATCCTTGCTAATTATGATGATTGTGTTTTTTTCTGCAGTGGCTTTATTACTTCTTTTTAGGAAATGCTGTAACTGAGGTATTAAACTGATGTAGTTTAGAAGCATAACAACATGGATTGAAACCAAAAAAAACCTAAGCAGATATATCGCTGTGAAAGTTGGACTATAAGGAAGGCTGAGCGCCAAAGAATTGAGGCCTTTGAGCTATGGTGCTGGAGAAGACTCCTGCGAGTCCCGTGGACTGCAAGGCAATCAAACCGGTCAGTCCTAGAGATCAATCCTGACTACTCTTTAGAAGGCCAGGTGAAACTCTTTGGCCACCTAATTTGGCCACTTAATTTGAACTTTGGCCACCTAATGAGAAGAAAGGACCCACTGGAGAAGAGCCTAATGCTGGGAACAATTGAGGGCAAAAGAAGAAGGGGACATCAGAGAATGAGGTGGCTGGATGGAGTCACTGAAGCAGTCGGCGTGAGCTTAAATGGACTCCGGGGGATGGTAGAGGACAGTAAGGCCTGGAGGAACGTTGTCCATGGGGTCGCGATGGGTTAGACACGACTTTGTGACTAACAAAGCAGACATAATGAATCTATATATTGTTAGTACATGCTCATTTCCGGACTCTTGTATAAGAGTAAAGCAGCTTTCCCAACCTGTCACTCCATCTATTCAGCACCATCCTCCACAATTCTCATCTATAGGGGCCATCACCATGTGGGGAAAGATCTAAGAGCTACTCATGTGTAAATAAAATACATTTGGGTGTAATATTGAGTACGCCTTCATAGTATTGTTGTGCCAATTTCTGAATAAACATAACTTACCAGTGTCTGGTATAAGAAAGTTTTGGGAAAAAATATAGAAAGTATTAATACAGGTAGTACTCGACTTATGGCCACAATGGAGCCCAAAATTTATGTTGCTAAATGAAACATTTGTTAAGTGAGTTTTGCCCCATTTTACTACTTTTCTTGCCACCATTGTTAAGTGAATCACTGAAGGCCGCAAAAGGGGATCACATGATCCTGGGACATTAAAACCCTCATAAATATAAGTCAGTTGCCAACTGTCTGAATTTTGACCACAGGACCATGGGGATGTTGCAAGGGTCTGAAGCATGAAAAATGGTCATAAGTCACTTCAGTGACATTGTAACTTTGTACGGTCACTAAATGAACTACTGTAGGTTGAGAACTACCTGTAATTCAACTTCTTTTCCTGTTACTACATCTCCTTGGTTTTTCTTTCATTTTGGGTGGTCCAAGGCAGCTGACTCGATAAAATCTTCGAATCCGGGGCAGAAACCCTCAACAAAACGCAAAACAAAACTTTCTGTGGCCGGAACGGCGTGTGCCGTAGCGAATCTATAACCGGGAGGACCTTCTTCCTCCACCAGCTATTAAAACTCCCACATCTCTTAATTTCCCATCTTTCCAAAAGTGGCGCTCTAAGCTCTTTTTAAATAAAAGGCGGGGTGGGGGTGCGTAAAGCGTAAACTTTCCTCCGCATCCGATTTCGTCTGAGGGCATGGCGAAGTAAGGTGAGAACTTCCCCTAAGAGTGGGAGTAGGAGGAGTTGGGGGGAGAGCTGTAAAATTTAGGGAAACCGCAGCAGTTTCCCCAGCAACGGCTGTAGAGGGATTCCGCATCCAGCCGTCCGCGGCGTTTATCCTGGCGTGAAGGAAGAGCCGCTTACAATTTACAAGGTGGTTGTTGTTGTTTTTTGTTATATGAGCGGCTCTTCAGATGCGCTAACGATCTTTATCACGGGGAAGGCAGTTAGTTCCAAAAGAAAAGAAAAAAGAGAGAAGAACAACGTGGAATGTAGAAAGAGCAATAAGTTAGCGATATGTTTTGGTTATGGTGGGGCGGGGTGAGCAAGAGAGAGAGAAAAGACTTTTTCTTTCTTGCGGTCTCAGCGCCTTGTTTACGCTTTCTCGAGGCGCGAAACACGCGCTGGGTCCTCGCCCGCCTAGAGCAGCGAGGCGGCTCCCGGGGGCTTTCTTTTTGCACACCGACCCCGAAGCCCGCCGCCTCCAGGGGTCTTTAGGAAGGGAGAGAGGAAAGCAGGAGCTGGCCTCCCTCCCCAGGATCGGCGCGCAGGTTTGCCAGGACAGACCCGGTGAGTGTCTGCTCGGGAAGTGATGCCTCCCTGTGGAGGAGGATTCTTACTTCCACGCTACGGAAGCAACAGAAGACCGAACCTACGGGCTTCTTTCCTTGCTGGTTCTCCCAAGGACCGATTCGCCGACTTGCACGCTCCTTTGGGGTTATTTATTTTTCATTATATATATTTTCCGGGAGGTGCTGCTTGAGTTCCGAAACCCGAGTGGGCGGAGACGGGCGGATAACTTAATCCCTCCTTCTCTCTCCCCTTCCACTTCTTTTTTTTTCATTATTGCTAAATGACTTTAAATTAAGAGCGTAACCGGCTATTATGCAGAGGCTGAAGACGTGCGGTTAAGCGTGAAAAAAAAAGAGCGAGCAAGCGAGATCTGGCAGGCTCTTCCCACTTGTTTAAAATCCTCGTCTCAGGGACTGGGTGAGTTTGGCTTTTGAGTCATCCTGGGAAGAATGAAACGCTTTTTGTTAAACGAATGAACGAGGCATCTCCGGGCTTGGGGAAGGCTTGGATAATTGAGCGCGTTGAATTCCGTTAACAGAATGTTTACTCCTTTTTTTTTAAGGAACAATCATTTTGCATTCTGGATAATAGAGGGTCAGATTTTGCCCTCTCTTCTCTGATTTCTTTCATTTCTGCCTTCTTTCCCGAAATTTCCCCTCCTGCCAAGCAACTCTCCCAGGGCCCAAAGGACTAAACTGACGCTTGAGCCGGTCTCATATATTTTTGTTTGTTGGTAACAACTGTGGAGTGTATTTATAGGCAGTGCTGTAATTTTGTGGTGCAGAAAGTTTCAATTTTGTTCAGCCAACCATTTACCACAGACCCAGGCACTCTATAATGTTCCGATGAGAATAGATACAGGTTACTAAGGAAAAGAGTCAAGTGCTGGGAGGCCCTTGCAGAGTTGGGTCCACAACATTTTGGCACCCACACAGAAGGTGGTTTTTTTTAATTATTGTATGATTGGATTCATGCTGTTGGGCCGCAGAGACAGCTGTGCAACCAGCAAATGTGTGCTTTTTAATCTCACGGATCTGCTTGGGGAAGTGGGACAAATTGGACGGATGAATTCTGGCAAATCACAGCAAGTAGAATGTGAATTGGCTGGACCATACTCTGGTGCTTGCAGTGGCTTGCACTCTCCAATAACTTCTGCAGTGGGATTGCCAGCAGTTGTCAGATATGCTGGCATGCATTCTGTAGTGTCCTGGATGGATTTGTAAGGAAAAAAAACTGATAAAGCTTTTCCAGGATGTAGGCAGTGCACCCTGGAATAGTGCTCAGCTGAAGTTGGAGAGGTCTAGACTCAGAGCACTCTTGGTCATGGAGCTTCTTAATAACTCTGGGCTGGTCCCTTTTCCTTTGATTTCTTTGAGGATAAAAATGATGAGTGTTCTCATGAAACTACTCAGAGGAAAGGGGAACCAACAAAGCTGAAATTCGTTGTTAAAAACTAACCAGTTGTCTGCTAAAAGATAAGCAAAGCTATTAGTTCGTCTGCTGCCTTCATATTGGTTCTATGTTCTGCATAGTTATACAGTAATGACTAGCTGGAAGGCAAGTGGGTTCCCCCATTGCTAAATGCAGGAGTAAGACACCTGTATGCATAGGTCTACCATAGAAGCTAAGTGTATAAGAAAACAATATCTGATCTCTTGTAAGAACTCTTTGGTGACTATTCCCTTCTGTTATATGCTCCTAATTAACCAGTGTTGTAGATTAGGCAGGGCAAGCATATCTTTATTCAATATGTTCCTTTAGAAGTTGCACTAAACCCCACCTGTTCTCTTTTAGGAAATGTGTCCTCTTTAACAAGACCTTTTTGGGTTGAAGGAAGACTGATCTGTATGACACGTCAGCTCTACTTTGAGTATGATCTATTGCTCATTTTTATTTACTTGTTCTGTGCCACTAAATCAATAGATGCCAAATCATGAAAATTTACAAAACAGGCATAGCAGTTAAAATATTTATTAAATGCCAATAAATGAAACCATCAGTAGCTAGAGTTAAAATAATGCAAGTATAAAGGTTAACGGTGTTAATGATAAATAAAACAAATCATGCAAAAGCAGATAAAATGCCCATAGTTAAATTAATGCAAATAATTAAAGTCTTGAGGACAGGGATGTCTGATGGTGTCCTCTACCTACACCAAGCTGATTGGAAGGGCAACTTTAGACCCTCTTTTTTTGGAAATGCATCAAAAGTAATATTTTCTGACTTACCTGTTATGCTTTATTTCATTATAGATAAATGATATATTGTGGACAAAAACACCTTCAGCTAGATACTCTGCTCTATGTCAGGAATATCCTTCTCCTTCAGTCACTAGTTGCTGCCTTACACATTTTTGAATTAAAACCTTGATGAAACAGTGAAACATTATAGAATTAATTGTCTCAACCACCTGTGTTGTGAGTTTAAGAATTTTATTTTATTCTCCATGCTTTTCAACACTTAGAATCATCTGGCTCTCTAGCTCTGCAAGCTAAAATATCATGATTTTATCACTTTATGGGCAGCCAACAAATTTAATAAATTATTACATGGAGCTCAACTCGCTCCTTTTGTTTGACTAAACCAAGTAAGAGTGTGGATTGTCTGAATCAATTCTTGGTTAAGATTGGATGAAGGCCAATAAAATTAGATTTAATCAAAACAAAATAGAGATACTGCTCAGAAGACTAATTAGTCAATGGTCAGCTATTCTGGAAGATATTGCAGTAATGCAAGAACATCAGATTGGTAGCTTTAAGGATCTGTTGATTTTGTCTTTGGATCCGTCATGCTTTGCCATACAGAGGCAGAGGTAGCCTTAATGGAGTGTCTTATATCACATCAGATTGATGCAGGAACTGCTTCTGTAGAAATAGCTTATGCCAGTTAACTTCCAGGGTGAATTATTAGAATTTGCCGCACAGAATATGCCTCTAAAATTGCATGAAACTATTATTAGTCTAAAATATTACCACTTTTGCAAATTATATCCAGGTCTAGTTCAAAGTTTTAATCTTTAATCTTTCAAGTACAAAGTGACTGGCACCCTGATCCTCATATTTAACTCCCGTGATCCTGTTGTAATTGGCTATATATTGTATTTGTGTACCACTGTAAATGAAATTGAAGAAATAAGCACTTTTTCAGTGAATTTAGAAAGGAAGGAAAGAAACAAAGAGGAAACAAAACTAAATGGATATGTGAAAGGAAGAAGTAGCTAGATTAGTTCACCAAATTGTCTGCTATAACATCTTGCCTGCTATATCAAAACTAGTTCAGCTTCAACTACAATAATACATGGGCAAACAATCGATACAAACTCAAGGTAAACCGCTTCAAACTCAATTGCAGAAAATATGAATTCAGCAACAGAGTGGTCAATGCCTGGAATGTTCTACCTGACTCTGTTGTTACAGCCTCAAACCCTCGCAGCTTCAATTTCAAACTGTCTACCGTGGACCTCACCCCATTCGTAAGAGGTCCATAAAGAGGGTGTGCATAAGTGCACCAGCGTGCCTACCATCCCTGTCTTACTGTCCCCATTTATCTTTATTTACTTCCTTTGTTCATGTTTATGTTCATACCTATACTTGTTATCTTGTACACATTTGACAAACACATTAAAATAAAATAAAATAGATGGGGAAGAATAAAAAACAAGCAAAGCTAGATTAAAGCATTAACAACAGTTTACTACAGAGGTAAAAGGGTCTTTCTAAGCTCTTCTAAAAGCTAGTCTTTAGGCTAACCTTAGAAGGTAGCCAGAGCTTTCATTAGGGATGGTTGCATCCTTTTGCAGCTCCAACAATTTATACCACCTGCCCAGTTGTGGTATGCTATTGGTTCCGGCACGGTTCGGCCAAACTGATAGTAAAAAAAGCCTCACATGATCAGTTGAGAGGAGGAAAAAAAGCCCTCAACAATCTTCTGAGAGGAGAAAGAAAAGCGTTTTTATCCTCTCAGATGATTGGCTCTGCAGGTCTCAGCTGGTGGGGAAAGCTGCATGCCAACGTTAGGCAAAGCACATCCACCAAGCGACGCCCACCGAACTGGTGGTAAAACAATTTGAATCCCACCACTGCGCCTACCCTCTACCTAACAAATGCAAGACATCCCTTCCTCCAATTTACAGTAGTGGTTGGGAGTGGGGGAAACATTTTTTGTTAGAAAAGGGTTAGGAAAGATCTGTGCTTGGTCCACAGGCTGTGGTCAAATACAGATGCTGCTGATGTTGGGACTGGTAATGGTATTATCTAGTATACATGAAGGCAAGGAGAGATGCAACAAAGGAGAACCAAAGATATTTGGTTCTTTGGGGAGAGGCAAAAGCAGAAATGAAAAGGAAACATTTTTGCCCCTTGCTCCTTCAACTGTAGCAACCTTGCTTGGGTGTTTGGCATTAGGAGAGAGAGGCAGGCAGGGTGACTGAGGGGAACCTACCAATAGAAATAGTGATATTATTTAAGTTGTTCCATAGGGTCAGTATTCTCCTAAGGCAACAAAAACAGGTTGGCTATTGGGGAGGTTTTGATCTCTCTGGCAGGCAAAGCAAAAATGATGACACAAATATAGGTTCCCTCTGTACAACATTTTTCCTTTTGGGGGGAAGAATGTATCAACTACAGTATCTTCCATTAATAACTGCTTCCTATATTGGTGCTGCACTCCCAAATGGTGCTTGCATCAAACTGTATTTCGGATAGGTAATGCTTCCAACAAAAAGATAGCAACAACAAATCAACAAAAAGGATGCTAGGCTGAAACTCTTCTGAATTAACTGAAACTCTATTGATTTTTTTTTCCTACATAGAAAATATTACTCTCTCAAAAACATCCTCTTTCAGCCACTGTTACTTCTGAACATTCTCCATGCTTGCTAGGTGGAATGAAGTTTTTCACACTCAAAACTCCTTTTGCCTTGGAGCAGGGGTGTCAAATCTGTGGCGTCACGGCGGCATCACATGACATACACAATTTCCCCCTTTGCTAAACCAGGCATGGGCGTGGCCAGTGCATGACACATCCGGCCCACTGGCCACAAGTTTGACAGCCCTGCCCCAGAGGGTTTGAGCTTGAATTTGAATGTCAACAAAGCTCTGTAATGCAGCAGGTGTACAAGTATTTCCCATGATAAGAAACCTGCCTTTTTGCTTTTGAAGCAAACTAATCTAGAGGTATCAACCTTTACAGCTTACTAGTTTTGGGTTACTTGTTGAAAGCAGGATGAGGGAAAAAAATACATTGAGAGCACTGATAAAAGCATGATCTGTTCCTGATTTTTCTAAGGCTGATTTGCTGAAGCTATTGAAAATGTTTCACCGTGATTGCAGTGCCTATTTGTATTGACATTAATCAAGAGACATATGCAAGTTAATCAATTATACCAAAGTTCTACAGTAATTTTAATTTTAATAACATCCAAAGATTTGATATAACCCTTCTTCTAATCTATCACTCCTGAATTAATTTTATTAACTTCTTTGCATCAGTTAATATCATTTTGAAATCTAGCTTACTAATTAAACAATATTAGAAACATGCTGTAATAGCAGGAAAATATTAGTAATTTAAGAACAGGACTTGGTGAACTTCAGTCATCTCCCTGTATTCTACTGGACTTTTATTTTCCCTTAGGTTTTCTTTTCCACATGAAATTATGTGATGAAAATGGAGCTGTATAAATACCAACTGTGTAGCTTCTATTTTTTGGGCTTTTGAACAATGGATTTCACATGCAACAGATAATATTTTTGGAGTATCATTTGCATAATGTCATATGCAAATTGTTTTTGTGTGATACCGTAATTATGCAAGGGTGAAATTGATAACAAAAATAACAGTTGGCATCATTTGCATTACTTTCATGCTTTTTCCCTGAAACTACTTTTTTTAAAACCTGGGTTTGTTGTACTTACCCACTTTTTCTGTCAACTAAATCCTGTTAAACAAATAGGAAGAGTAAGAATAAGAGATTTCAGTGTTCATTGTGTCAGCTCCGTAACTTATTCATGTTCCATACCTCTAACAGAGATTTTATTTAGAGAAGTTAGCTATACTGATTTCTTTTATATGTATATTTGATTTATATTTGATCCCTCAAATTGTTCTTTGAAGGCTTACAAAAAAACAATGGTTATTTTTGCAGTACACTTTTTAGTGAAATTGCTGTTAATGTCAAAAGCAAGTTAGATTATGTCCCTTTCCTCCCTCCCTCCCCTTATTATCTGACAGAGCAAATATTAATCTTGAAAATCCACGTTTGGTTTTTTTTAATAAAGGCTGATTCCTTATGTGCAAATTTTACTTGACTTTGAGTTTAACACTACAATACCACAAAATCACAGTGATTTCCTATTGTGATTAGAAATTTTAGAAATTGTAGCCCTGAAAAAGACCCAGCAAGCAAAGGATAACTTCTAGTTCTGTCCAATCTGAAAGTTAGGGTTCACAGCTTCAAAATAAGTGAAGATACTAAAGTAACTTGCTATCGTATTAAAATAATCATTATCATGTATTATATTATCATGATGGAGTTTGTAATAGGAATCCAGATTTTTTTTTCAATAGGACAATGTGGGGTAAACAGAAAAGAGGGTCAGGTCAGTTGTGCTACTGAGGAAATTTTATATATCACTCTATAAAACAATATAAAGCTATATCTCTTATTTATTTAGATACAAAAAGTTATCGCAAACAGAGCAATTAGGAATTGACTTTATCAATGAAGAAATAGAATTTTTAGCATTTTACATTTCATATGGGAATTGACTGTGAAAAATTAAAATAGAAGTATAAGAACCTCAAAAGGGTTACGTGGTAAGTAGTTAAGTGAAAATAGCTGGCATAAGTGCATGATTTAAATAGATTCAGGATTAAAACCAAATTACCTTAGAAAGGCTGAAAAGCTGCTTGGAAAACAAACCTGTTGAGATAAACAGATACATTCCTCTAGTTTCATTTTGTATAGACCTTTTTTTCTTCCTTTTTTTGACTCACTCTAAGCAACTGAAAGTAAATCTTTAATACCAATGAAATAGGGTGGAAATTTTGTCCCACTGTCATATTTATGTGTACTTGTGAGTAAAAGAGGGTTTACTTGGGGGATAACCAGACTTGGGTTCAGTCCTGCTTATGGAGAAAATTGAGCTTCCCATATCTCTTACCACTGTTCCAATTCATCACTGTACTTGGTCTTAGCTTCCTCTGGAGCAGGGATCTCCAACCTTGGCAACTTTAAGACTTGTGGACTTTAACTTCCAGAATTCTGGGAGTCTTAAAGTTGCTAAGGTTGGAGCCCTGTGCTCTGGAAGAAGGAATTTCTGTTTATTAGCAACAAGTGCCTTTGCAGAAGTGAATCCCAACATAGATAGATAGAATACTTTATTGGCCAAGTGTGATTGGACACACATTTGTCTTGGTATAAATACTCTCAGTATACATAAAAGAAAAGGTACATTCATCAAGAGTCAAGAATCATAAGGTCACTTAATCACTATCACTTAATGATAGTCATAGGGTACAATAAGCAATCAAATCATACTAGGAAACAATATAAATCGTAAGTATACAAGCGACAAAGTTACAGTCATACAGTCACAAGTGGGAGGGGATGGGTGATAAGGAGTGATGACAAGATTAACAGTAATAGTAGTGCTTTGTAATAGTTGAACAGGGTTGAGGGAATTATTTGTTTAGCAGAGTGATGGCTTTTGGGAAAAAACTCTTCTTGTGTCTAGTTGTTCTGGTGTGCAATGCTCTATAGCATCGTTTTGAGGGAAGGAGTTGAAACAGTTTATGTCCGGGATGTGAGGGGTCTGTAAATATTTTCACAGCTCTCTTTTTGACTCGTGCAGTATACAGGTCCTCAGTGGAAGGCAGTTTGGTAGTAATTGTTTTTTCTGCAGTCCTAATTACTCTCTGAAATCTGTGTCTGTCCTGTTGGGTTGCAGAACCAAACCAGTTATAGAGATGCAGATGATAGACTCAATGTTTCCTCTGTAGATCTGTATCAACAGCTCCTTGGGCAGTTTGAGCTTTCTGAGTTGGCACAGAAAGAACATTCTTTGTTGTGCTTTTTTGATGACATTTTTATGTTAGGTGTCCATTTTAGGTCATATGATATAGTAGAACCTAGAAATTTGAAGGTTTCTACTGTTGATACAGTGCTGTCTACTGTTGATACAGTGCTGTCTACTGTTGATACAGTGCTGTCTAGTATTGTGCTGTCTAGTGGTAGTATGGGAGGGTTTCTTCTAAAGTCTACCACCATTTCTACAGTTTTGAGTGTGTTCAGTTCCAGATTGTTCCGGTTACACCACGAGGCAAGTTGTATAACCTCCTGTCTGTATGCGGATTCGTCGTTGTCTCAAATGAGACCAATCACTGTTGTGTCATCAGCAAAATTCAGTATTTTAACAGATGGATCGTTTGAGATGCAGTCATTGGTATATAGGGAGAAGTGGAGAAAGCACACAGCCTTGGGGTGGGCCCTGTGCTGATTGTACAGGTATTGGATGTGATTCTGCCTAGCTTCACCTGCTGCTTCCTGTCTGTTAGGAATCCACTTAGTTGGTTTAATTTACTTAGAAGAGTGTCTGGAATGATGGTATTGAATGCTGAACTGAAGTCTACAAAGAGGACCCTTGCGTAGGTATTTGGAGATACAAGGTGTTGTAGGATGTAATGCAGAGCCATGTTAACAGCATCATCTGTCGATCTATTTGCTCGGTATGCAAACTACATGGGATCTAACAGTGGATCCGTGATGGTTTTCAGGTGGGACAGCACTAGCCTTTCAAAGATTTTCATAACTATAGATGTTAGAGCAACTGGTCTGTAGTCATTCAGTTCTTTGGCACTGGGATGATAGTAGAGCGTTTGAAGCAGTAAGGAACATAGCACATCTCTAGTGATCTATTGAAGATTCAGGTGAAGATGGGGGCCAATTGGTCAGCACAGACTTTTAAGCAAGAAGGAGTTTTATCTTGTCTGGCCCTGGTGCTTTTCCTGGCTTTTGTCTGTGAAATAGATCTTGCACTTCTTTTTCTATGATCACCAGAGGTTGTGAACCCAATGGATTGGGGCCAGTTGTAGGAGGCTTGGTTGTTGTTGGTGTGTTTGAGATGTGGGTTGTGGAGATAGGTGGCTGTAGTTTCCTTTCAAACCTGCAGTAAAACACATTCAGATCATCTGCTAGTTGTTGATTTCCTTCTGCCTGGGAAGGAGGTTTGCTGAAGCCAGTGATGTTTTTAAAGACATGTTTGCTGGTTCATTTGTTGAGAACTGATTCCTTAACTTTTCAGAGTCAACATTGCCTTTCTTGGGATAGTTTGCAGAACGCATTTGAGGTAACACTTGTCTCACCTTTTCCCACAATTCCAGTTGTCTTCTTGTGGCAAGAAAATGATATTGCTTCAAAAAAAGATCCCAACAGATAGCTGGAATCTTCAAATATTAAAGATGTGAAGTGGGGAGGGGGATTATCCTATGAGCAGTAGAACAAAGCTATCCATACTTGCTGAAAGATGAGTTCTGATTGGCTAATAGCTGTGTTTTTTCATTATACAGGAAGGAGAGTCAGTTGGTTCTCTGCCACTACAAATGTCTTTTGCGTCTTTTATATCAAATCAAGCAGGGCTTGGTCCCTGTAACTTTATCTGTTTAACTTATGTGGGTAACATAATTTCAGACATGCTTAACATTGTCATTTAAAATATGTGGTCTTCCTGATTTTTAAAGTAAAGACCAAAATATAAGAAAGTGGAACAAAATAAAATCTATAAATCACTAGGAAAACAAATTATGGTTTTAGCTATGTAAGTAGAGCTAAACTGGGAACGGAGCTTTATCTTAACATTTGTTTTTACAGGGGTGTCAAACTGGCGGCCAGCGGGCCAGATGCATCACACGTAGGCCACACCCACCCCAGCTCTGCAAAGGGAAAAAAGTCACAATATATCATGTGACAGCAACGTGATGTGGTGAGTTTGACACCTGTGTTTTAGAATAATGATTTGAATGCTAGCCACTTCACCCCTGTCTAAAAAATACAATGAAAGCCAGCCAAAATACTGGATATGATATTTACAAGGATTTTACATGCCAGCATCCCATAAGTCTTCTACAAATTTTCAGAAAGTTTTAGACTAAACTTCCACAGTTCCTGATATAAATATCAGACCATATTTCCTATTGCTGATAGGATCTTCATAAATGATTTAATGAGGGAATAGAATAACTCGTTAAATTTGAGGACACTAAGCTGGCAGGAATAGCCAACACCCCAGAAGAATCTCAACGGACTTGAACACTGGGCCCTATCTAACGAAATGAATGGAGAGAGAAAAGTAACATTTTACACTTAAGCAATAAAAACCAAATGCAAAAGTAGAGAATAATTGCAGAGAAAACAAATAAACATAGATGATTAGGAGACTAGAATAAACCACGAAGAATGATTGCAGGAATTGGGTATGTCTGTATTTAATGAAAAGAAGGACTAGGGATGACATGATAGCAATATTTCAATATCTGAGGTCCTGCCACAAAGAAGAGAGGGTCAACCAATTTTCAAAAGCAAAAAAGGCAAGACAAGAAGCAATCAATGGAAATTAATCAAGAAGAGAAGCAACCTAGAACTAAGTAGAAATTTCCTGAGAGAATAATTAACCAGTGGAACTGTTTGCCTTCAGAAGTTGTGAATGGTTCATCACTGGAGGTTTTTAAGAAGAGATTGGACCTCCATTTGTTTAAAATCTCCTACTTGAGCAGGGGGTTGGATTAGATGACCTGAAAAGCCTTCCAATCTATGAACTTGCTAATAGAATGCCCTGATTAGCAGCAGTAGACCCCAGATAACCTCAGTTATCCTTGAGTGCATCTTTATACACTTGAACAGGTGAAACTCCTTGTTGTACAAATATGTGATGAAAAAACTTTACTGTTGCCTGGTTGCCTCACCTGTGGGAGGAAAGAAACCCATTTTCATTCAAACAGTGATTGTTGAGTTTGTCTTTTACTCTTTCCAATGCAGCTTCCTTGTCTGTTGATATAAATTATTCCTTGAATATCATAAGCCTATCCAGGGTCATAGAATGCTGAGTTTATAGGTGCCTCTTGTAGCATTCACCTTGTTTGGAAGTCCAGCCAATTGAAATGTTCTTCTCCTTGTGGCTGCTAGCATTATTCCTGCTTCTGAAGTGGGAGGAGCTTCCTCCTTCTGCCTCTTCCCTCCTGCAGCTGAATGTTTTTGCCACAGTTAGCTCGGATTCCTTAAAGGGCAGTAGTTTGCTTCTCCATATACCACAAAGGAAGGGAGCAGCATTTCCATTACTTTAAAGGTGAGTGTTGAGAATATCTTGATTTGGGGCATTTTTGTGTGAATGACTTTTTAAAAAGTTAATCTTTGAAAAAGTTTCTAGCTTAATATGCAGATGAAAGAACCTTTTACATTCAACTTGTCTTTAAAAAATTAGGTTATTTTAGCAGCAATAAATGTTTTCAAAATAAAGTTACAGGTTTGAATTTTCCCATTGAAGTGAAGGTTGCAATCTTGTATCTACTTATCCAGAATGAGACACATTGCACTCAGTGGGATATCTACATAAAGAAATACATAGAGTATATGTTTTGCAGGATAGAAGATACCATAAAAACAATGTGGATTAATAACTAAGAGCTATTAAGAGGTAATATATAGTTTTGAATATGATAATTATTTAGGCAATTATTGTAAGTACAGTCTCCATGGCAGCCTTTCCCAAATGGATGCCTTCTAAATGCATTGAAATTACTGAAGTTAATTAATCAAAAATAATATTTAGGTTATTTTGGACTCCCAAAGTAATACATTTGAAAGGGTAGAAATCAGATTTTTTTATGCTGGAAGTGTAAAAAAAATGAAGAGTCATTGATCATATATGGTCATATGATCATTTAATAACTTTTTGGGATTGTGTATTAATGTATATTTGTAGATTTATGGGAAAAAATTTAAATGTTAAAAATGTGAATGCAATGTTGAATTTTATACCAAAGCTTTGGAATTTGACTTTTTATAAGGAATTATAATTGTATCAATTATTGTATTAAATTGGAAAAGTGATATTATTCCAGGTTTCAAGGAATGTTTGCTGGAAATGCATGATGTATCTGTTTTGGAAAAAGCAATATTTTCTAATCAAAGGATGTAGCAATATGTGTCATTATGGTGGAGATTTTGTGGTATCTCACAATCTTATTTTGCTTATAGTATTCAATTTGTTAGTAAACCATTAACTTTTATACTGGTAAGTATAAAATATAAGATTTTGTTTGTATCTTCAATTTGTATTTTTAATTTTATTTTCTTGTAATATTAAAGATTGTTGCTTAAGAAAAGTAAAGATATTAAACATTAAAAAAATCTAGCTTTTGGCTATTCCAGATAAAGTAATGGATGTGGGAATACTGAGTGACCACATTAGCAGCTGATCTTTTAAAATTAGTTTCAGTTATCCAAGTTACCTTTAAAGCATAAGCAATGAGGGTTAATGGTAGCTCAGCATGCACAGAAAACAGCAACTTGGTGAAAACAATTTTGGGAAGCATTTTGTGTTGGGTATAACAATGCTTAATGTTGTGTTTTAAGAGTTTGGATTAGAACCCTACAATTTACCACTGCACTCTCTTTAGTTAAGAAAATAACATTTTGAAGAAAAGTTTACTGGAAAATTATATAAAAAAAGAGTGATAGAGCTGTATTAGTGATTGTTCCTCTAAAGCATGTCACATTATTTAGCAAGGTTCATTTGTAGTATGCAGTAAGACCAGGTTTAGCTGTGCTTATTAATCTAAAATCAGTGCTAAATAGTGAGTGGACCATGATGTATAAGCAGTGGCTAAGCCAAATCAAAAATAATTTTGCATGCTTTGTAAACCCTACTCTGTTTACATATCTTGGAGTAAAATAGTAAAACTGGTAGAAATTATACTTAAATATGGTGGCTGCTAGAGAAATATTGTTACTAATCAAATAGACTGTTGCTTAAAGAATGCAATTGTGAATTGCAGTGCACTTGAAAATAACATGGGGTAGATTATAACAAACATCCATGTTTCTGCACTTCCGAAATCCACCTGTACTTAAAATCCTTAATGATTCTTTATAAATAGAGAATGCATAAATCAACTGACATTTAAGTTAAACTTTATTAATATCCTTACTATAGCTGAAGACTAGGGCTAAATATATAATTACATGGCCTATTAAAAGCTGCACTTTTGCCATACAGGAAAACTTCGGCTATTATGGTTTAGACAGTCTGTGTATCTATTGCATTAAGGCTCCTCCTAAAATGTTACAGTGAGTTATGAAGACATTCCAGAACATCTTGTGAGACTGACTGGTAGTGGGATAGGGATGAACAACAACAAAAAACATTGGATGACTTTTGATACTACAAATGATAATAGTGATTAAAGATTAAAATATTATTCCAGGATAGATGCTCATGAGAGCATTACTAATTTGTTTAGGAGACAGGTGTTTCTTTTTCTAGTCAGAAGAGGCTGATAGTGTTGGCCTGGATGAGTGCAAACAAACTTCATGTAGGTATGATGGAGATGGTGTCGGGACTTTAAAAGTCTGTGCAGCTCCCAGCCTTATAATATTTGAACATTGCTAAAAACATGGTGGTTCTCCCAAGACATGGGATGGATTGGCTGTGGACCATGGTATGGTTTAATGCAGTTTAATCTGGTTTAACATTCTGGTTGGTTGCTTTCTCTTACTTTTTTTTGGCACAGTCCAGAAGAAGAGCCTTTTGTTGTGGTTCTTGTGCTGTGGAATATCTTGCCCTCGAAGTCAGATCTGCATCCACTCTTTTGGCTTTCCAAAATGCCTTGAAGTCATTGCTGTGCCAATTAGCTTCTGGTCCCAACGGGGCTGTGGCACTTTGGAGGTGGTTAATGGAGTACATAGTACTCCACTCCTTCCTTTGCTTCCCTCCCTCTGTATCCTGTTAGTTTTATTTTAATTTATTGTTAAATCTAAGATTCTTACTTATTGTTTTAATGTTTTATAGTGCATTTGATTCAATGTCTGTAAGCTGCCTGGAGTTGCTTTTCGTGAAAAGGATGGTATATAAGATGAATGAATGAATGAATGTGTAAACTACTCTTGGTTATCAAGGAGTCAGTTGGTCTCAAAATTAGATTAAATAAGTAGTCTGCTAGCCTGGATGGAGATATGCTTTGTATTTTTATCTGCTGAGTCCAGAAATCCTTTCCCCCTTTTCATTTATGCACTAACCATATCCAGTGAAGACAGGATGCAAAGCTGAACCTGGATCCAAATTTAAAGGAAGTTTGGCATTTGGTAGATCTGGTGACCTGTTAGGGCAGCACATCATTAATTACACAATAAACTGTTGCATTTTTGTTGATGGAGAGAATCTTGTTTAGCATATTCTGTCTCACAAGTAAAGGTTAATGCAAATGGTTTGGATGCATTGAAATCTATAGTATATTGTTTCATAAAATCAGTTCCGAAATGGTTTCAGGTATGCATCTTTATATAAATGTACTTCTCAGGTGGTGTCATATATTATGAATCTCTTAATAAGAAGCAAGGCAACCTTTTATGGACTTCACAGTTGAGTAGAGTTGGGTCTGGTCTTTGGAAAAAATAAAAGCTGCAAATTAGATGAGAAATTAAAAGATGAAGGCAACAGAAGCCATTTCTATAGCATTACAAAGAAAGTGTTAATGATTTGAGTTTTCAGATATCCTATATAACTATAAAAATCAGGTTGTGCCTTTTAAAAATATATATGATGAAACTCATTTCAAAAAAACACCATTCTGTTTCTCAAGTAGCAGTCATCTACAGAGTAAGCTAGTTCATTTTTGAATTCTATGTAAACTATAGTAGAGTCATTTTGAGTCTTTTTCCTGAATTCAGTAGGCATGTATAATGCTCAATTCAGATCTCTTTGCTCTTTTGCTTTCCTTTTTTGTAATTAGAAAATTTGCCTAGAACTATCCTTTGAGTATGAGGAGAAAATAAAAACAAAGCTTGGCAATCAATATACAAATTATTCTTGGAACAGATGGAAATGACTTCATGTACATAGTGATGTATAGAAGTGTAATGGAATGTGGGAATGACCTTGAGGGACAAGGAGAAAATATGTTGTCTGGGAAACAATCAGACCAGAGGGAAGAGCCTCTTGTTCTTAATGGAAAAAGAAGTTTAGGAAGGACCTGCACTAATTGATCAGTCTGTTAAAAGTAGTGGCAGGATTTTTTCAGATTTGCAAAATTCTGTTAATGTAGCTGTATAATAAAGTACAGTAGACTTAGGTCACTTGGTCATGTTTCTTGTCAGGCTTACCTGGAGGGCTGATGAGCAATGACTGACAATAAATGTTTAAATCTTCTCATATTTGCTCCATGAACTCATATGAAAAAGTACATATTTTTTAAACGTACATTTTTATCAACATGTAACTGGAGACTGGAAATTATCATCTACCTATAAACAAGAATTTTTATAATCATATCAGCAGTAAAAGATGGACTAGATTTGGAAAGGAAGCAAGCAGCAGGTTGTAGCTTCTTGACTGCTAAATGGATAGAAAGAATTTATCTTTAATTTTACAACCCATAGTGTTGATTACTATTTTTTAGTATTTTTTTAAATGACTTCTAATATCTTTCAAACCTTTTTTTTATTATTTGGCAGAAGGACAATCCACAGGCAAAAGAAAAGTGAAATAATCACCTAGCTGGTTAAAAATCAAGAGCCGGTGGCCAGAAGATTAAATGAAAACTGTTTTTAAATGAGAAGAGGATTTACAATATATACTCAACTTCTCATAAGTAAATTACATTGACATAATAGGGATTAATCCCTTAGCATTTGAAGTCTGAATTAATGAAATCTTAATAAAAGTAATAAGGTCCAGGCATATCATTAAAATATTCAGGACCATCATTTTTTTAGAACTATTTGTAGGCCAATACTCCTTGAGCCTTTATTTGCAAAATTGTCCTAGCATTTTTAGTAGCAGAAGAATCCCAGGCATACTGACAAAAACAATGTTGCAATGTATGCCCACTACTTTCCTAAATGTGATGTAACTTGCATGCATGCATGCATGAAAGGGGTGGAGCTTACAGTGTGATGCTGCAGAGGAACGCTTGAGCTCCTATGGACACCACTGGTCAGCCATATTACAAAACCATCCTCCTAAAGGATTTCATCTATGGTATTTTTAAAAGTTAAAAACACTTCATGGATGGAAGTGCTTCATGGATGGTTTTTTTTTTAACTTCCCATCCTTATTTACAGCCCTGAGTTTTCCTGGATGTGTCTCATCCAAGCACTGACTGGGCCTGACTGCATTGTTTGGGGGATCCGTAAAAGATTAGTGTTGTGAACTTTCTGAAATAGCAAATACTTGGCTTTATTAAATACATTAAAGGTTTACATATTCTAGCAACATTTGAAACATGACTCTGCTTTCCACTAAGAATGGCCAAGAACCTTTAAATTGGTAGTGAGACATATGACTTCCCTCTCCCTCTTCATCATACCAAATTATATTGCAATATTGCAAGCATTTTTTATTTGTATATTTTGGGATGATACTGGAAAACAAATTTGCTATGTGAGGGAAACTAATATTTCTTTGGTTGCTATGAACCCTTTATCTCTGTGTCTCTGTTGATAATATAGGTTGCAACTGCTGACTCTCAGCTGAGATCCCAGATCTAACAAGGGCAGTTTCTTTGTCTTAATCCAGATTACATCTGAGAATAACTAGCACAGTGACACTGTTCTAAATTTGAAATGTAGGTAATAAAGTCTTGGTAATTTGTTAAGAGAAGGAGAATTTCTTATCAGGACTAGATAGGAAATGATGTGTCAGAAAGAAAAAAAAGATTGCTTTTCTTTCTCAGCATCTGGTCTAGCCTTGGGAAATTCCTTGTCTTTGCAGCAAATGTTGTAATGCTCTGTGAAATTTGATTTAGTTCTGCCTCTAATCTTCAATTTAGTTTTCATTTTATAATTCTGCCCCTTTGGGTTTCTTACCTTGGAGATAACTGCACTATTAGGCAGCCTGTTCTGGTTAGCTGTAATAAAATATATGTTTTATTTGATCTTACTGTTATGGTCAGTCTGATTTAACATTGTTTACTGAATAAACTAGTTATTTTATTGTTGTAATGACAGTGTAAAGAAGATTTTCTTTAAGGAGAAGTAAGTGTAATTTCTAGATTTGGACAAATTATTCAAAAACTTGCAATAAGACCAGCTGTTGGTTTAAGTAAAAATGTCCATTTTCAGTAACTGATTTATATCTGTTCCAAATGTAAGGAGATGAGCTATTTGAAAAATAGCAATAAAAAGTATGTTATTTGACAGTTTGTTTTCTGATTTGCTGATGAATTATGTGTTTTGCTTCTGAAGCTTTTTTTTATAAAATATAGTGCCATGACTGACTTATTCATTAGGTACAATAGGCCTAAGGTTCATGAAAATGTTTACTCACTTTTTAAATGAGAAAGAAAAAATGAACTAGAAGTTATTTTCAGTTATTTTGATAAATAATTTATTCCCAGGCCTTTTAATTAAAAAAACCACCAAGAAACACAAACACTTAGAACATCAAACCAATTATCTTCTTTGTAACCTATAGGCCCAATGTGAATACTAAAATTTAGTAACTTTGATGACAAACATAATAATCACTTGTTGTGGGTTAATTATTATTACAAAAATGCATATATTATTTACTGTTCCCTATTTCTCTGTAAAAAAAATATTGGATGTGATGCAAAATATTTTTAATACTATTATTTTCACGGAAGGAGGATCTACAACAGCAAAAGTGCCTAAGACCTACAAAAATAATAATGTGGTCTTGATTAGTGCTATGTGCATATCAGTGAAAAAAGATAAGCCTTCCTGTAACAGGATCTGTATTAATGAAAAACATCAAAACCACTATCACGCTATCCACCCCAAATCAAAGCCTTCCACCCAGGAAACCATGTTATTTATAATTCTAGCATTCCGAGTGAGAAATAAAAATTTCATCATCCATCCAGTTCTTCTGAACTTAGTTGAACCTTCTAGTTGTATTTCCCTTGCTTTCAAGATAACACAGGTTTATGAGTGATATGGAATTTCCTTGTTTTGAACATCAATACTGTTGCAGGATGATTTGTACTGGAGATGGGGAACTTCTGACCTGGTCTGGCTTGGTCTTCCAGACTGTCTATGAAATCCTTACTTGGGCAGTTGCTGTTTCAAGAAGCTGAAATGAATAGTGCTTCTCTGGGTCACTCACATTTCTCTAGGAAAAGAGACAGGCAATCAAGCTTGAGAGGGAGGGAGTATGAATGTGAGGTATGCTTAGGTAAAAAGCTGGCAAGATTTTGCCCATCTCTAAGTCCACCTTCATCTCTTTCTCTTCTTCTTTGTCTTTGTTTTATGCCATTCTACTCAGTTACACTGGTAGTCCTCGACTTACAACAGTTCATTTAGTGACCATTCAAAGTTACAATGGCACTGAAAAAAGCAACCTATGGCCATTTTTCACAGTTACAACCTTTGCAGCATCCCTGTGATCATGTGATCAAAATTCAGATGCTTGGCAACTGATTCATACTTATGATGGTTACAGCATCCTGGGGTCACATGATCCCCTTTTGTGACCTTCGGACAAGCAAAGTCAGTGGGGAAGCCAGATTCACTTAACAACCATGTGACTAACAACTGCAGTGATTTACTTGACAACTGTAGCAAGAAATGGGGCAAAACTCACTTAACAAATTTCTCACTTAGCAACATAAATTTTGGGTACAGTTGTTGCCGTAAGTCAAGAACTACCTGTTTAAAATATCAATTGAAAACCAAAAGTAATCTTATAAAAACCCAGTGAAATATGTACATCTCCCTTGGTTGCTCTTCTAAAGGCAGAGAAAATGGGAGTGTGTTGCCCTGAGCTATGAGTACTTGCAGGAGAAGACCTAAGTGCTTATAAAAGATACAGTAATAGACATAAAAAGAGCTTTTTGAAACCCTTTTCTTTGATATCTAGCTGAACTGTGCATAAATGAAATGCTAAGTTGCATGGCTAGCAAATTATGAGAATTTTCTTTTGTACCAAAACATTCGTCCAACTTCATTCTTTTGCAGTGCTTGAATGGAGAAAACAGATTTCAATTGAACTCTGGTAAGGCAGAGTGTTGTGGGGGGCATCTGTACCCAGGGGTTTATCATCTTTGGTCTTAGATGGGGTTGCACTATTCCAGACAGATTGGGTGCATAATTTGAGGGTCTTCTTGGATTCTGGGCTCCTGCTCAAAGAGCAGGTGGAAGCTTGGCCAGAAAGGCCTTTGTTCAATCTTGTGTTCACTCTTCATTCAATTTTGTGTACACTCTTCATTCAATCACTCATGCCCTAGTCATTCCCCATTTGGATTATTGCAATGTACTGTGAGGGGATTATCCTTCAAAAGTATTTGGGAGCTTCAGCTGGTGCAAAGTACAGCTGTGTGAGCTATACTGTGTGAGCTATACTGCTCCACAAACTGCATTGAGTGTCGGTTTGCTTCTGGGTCCAATTCAAGGTGTGACATAAAAACCTACATGGCATAGGGTCAGGCTACTTAAGGAAACCAGCTTTGTCCCATCACATGGGACAGTCTGTCCCACCCTGGCCAGGCAGGGAAGGTATGTTGTGGACCCATCAGTTAAATGATTTTGACTGTCAGGGTTTAAGAAGAAAGCCGTTGTCCCCATCCAATTGAATATTCTCCCTCAGAGGTGAGGAAGGCCCCTACTCTCCTGGACTTCTGAAACACGCAGCCTTGGGTAGGAAGCCCAAGGGAGCATACAGTTGTGAGGTTGGCTAGTTCCATGAGAACCCACCTTTTGCCTTTTCAACAGATTTTTAGCAGAGTTAATTAATTCTTGCCTACTTAAAGCTTAAATTTTAACTCTTAAATTTTAATTTTTTATATAATGTTTTATATTACTATGTTTTATTCAGTGTTTTACTATATATCACCCAGAATCCCTCCTTGAGGAACATGAAAGGGTATAGCAGTGTGAAATATTAAACAAACAAACTTGAAGGTGGGGGAAAAGAAAGTTTGGGGGAATTTTGTCTGTCTTTGTACTTCAGCTCTGCAACTATTTAAATCTTCCTTCCTTCCTTCCTTCCTTCCTTCCTTCCTCCCTCCCTCCCTCCCTCCCTCCTCCCTCCCTTCCTTCCTTCCTTCCTTCCTTCCTTCCTTCCTCCACTGGTCTTACTTTGAGGTAACTGAGGTAACTGAACCAACTGTTTAGTTGGTTTCCTATGGCCTCCAACAATTTTTTTAACTTTCTGCACTTGATGTTTACACTTTGTCCATACCCTCAGGAAATATTTAACCGTCAAATCTTCATTGCACACAATATCGTACCATTTTCACATGTGACACATTTTTGCATTGTTGGTGTACACCTAAGATGTTTATTACCAAAGCTGAATAGGTTGTGAAAGACTGTCATAAATATTCTGAAGCTGAATGCTCTAGAATTTGAGTCTTTTAAATTCCTGATGAAAAACTTGCCTACAAATAAATACTGCTATAATTGACAGTAGAGAAAAGGTACAGTGTATAGATAGCCTTGACTTGTAACCAAAATTGAGCCTGAAATTTTGATCATAAGTCGTTTTAGTTCTAAGTGGGGTTGCCACACAGTGTACTCAATTTTATGACAATTAAGTGATTCATATGGTCATAAGTCCTAATCCAATTTATCAAATGAGCTTTTCTTCCAGAAAATGGCAAAAAAAGTCACAAATTGCAATCACATGACCCCGATTACTGCAATTAGTCATAAATGTGAGCTGGTTGCCAACACTCAAAATGCAATTATGTGACCCTAAGGCTAATGAAGCAGTCATAACTTCGGAAATGGCTTGTAAGTATTTTTTCTTTTTTTGAGTTCATCATACCGTTGAACAGTGGTCGTGAGGCAAGGTTACCCTGCATGAAAAAGAAACAACTAAGTACAGGTAGTTCTCGACTTACAACAGCTCATTTAGTGACCAAAGTTACAACGGCACTGAAAAAGTGACTTATGACCACTTTTCATACTTACGACTGTTGCGGCATCCCCATGGTCACCTGATCAGAATTCAGATGCTTGGCAACTCAGTTGTATTGATGATGGTTGCAGTGTCCTGAGGTCATGTGATTGTGTTTTTCCACCTTCCAGCAAGCAAAGTCAATGAGGAAGCCAGGTTTATTTCAACCATGTAACTAATTTAACAACTGCAGTGAGTCACTTAACAGCTGTGGCAAGAAAGGTTGTAAAATAGGGCCTCATTCACTTAACAACTATCTGGCTTAGCAACAGAAATTTTGGGCACAACTTGTAGTTAGAAGTTGAGGATTACCTGTAAGTAAAAATTGTGGGAATTGTTACAACTGGTACAAATGTACTTAAGGATCTTTATCCTTTGTTTTTACATATAGTAAAAGATAATTTCATGACATATACATAAGCTTAACTTTTTCTGCAGTGATCAGTTATAGGAGGAAAAAAAACTAGCAATATAGGAAGATTTTTCCTGAACTGGTGTGCTGAGAGGGAGAATTTGATTGCAATTGTGCTTGAAGAAGCAAGGCATAATTGTGTACCATTGTGCCAATGACCAGTCAAGTTCTATATTGCTGTTTAATTAAAGGAGACTGGGCTGGCATTTAATATTTTTATACAATGGTGAGATTCATAGTTGAGCAAGCTTGTGTTACAGATATAGATGTAACCAGAATTGTGTGTTTTTGTATTTTCCCCCTATTTTTGATGGAGAATGAATGTAGGGATTTTAGTTTTAAAATAATAATAAAAAGCTCTAAGTTATTATTGCTAATGGATTATAAATTAATTTTCCTAAATTTTGTGAAACCATGTGTGAAGGGGATCTGGGGAGGACATAAAATAGATGTGAGAGCTGAATGCCTATCCCTAAATTAACCTAAGACTCTGATGCCTAGTTTGGTTTTAGAATAATATATTGTTCATTTCAAACTTCATTGTAATTTAACAAGTCTATAGGGACACTTGCACCTTTTTCTTTGTCAATTATTTACTTTTACAGTACTAAACATGCTATACAGTTATGTGTTTCTATCAGGATGAAGTGGGCTATCTAAGGGAAGGACATTTTCTACCCAATGAAAGTAGAATTTATTGAAGAGAATTTAAGCAGATCTAGAGCCAGCACTTTATTGGATTAGCCTTTTTGTTTTAAGAATCTTTGCTGTGTTTCTAGAGAAGAAAAACCTATCTGAGATAGTTTTTAAAAAGGAATTTATCTAGTATAAATTCCTTAGATTATTTGAGGGACCATTTCTTGCTGGTCACATCTACCTGACCCCACTAGAGCGGGGAGGCAAGGAATGTTGCAGGTCCTGTCCCATAAGGAGGTACATCTGGCAGGACCCAGAAGAAGGACCTTCTCCATAGTGGCTCCCTCCTTCTGGAACATCATCCTTCTAGAAATTAGACTGACCCCCACTTCAACATTCATTCAGATGGCTCTGAAGTTTTGCCAGTGGGGGTGGGGAAGCCAGAATAGGATGGTTGCCCATTAAATGGTTGATCTGAGTGTGTGTTGTCTCTGAAGGGAAGGTGGGTTTTTTATTTTATTATTATTTTGTTATTTTACTTTTTATTATTTTAATTTTTCTACGTTTTATTATCTGTAAGCCACCTAGAGTCGCTATGTGTGAATAGGCAGCTATATAAAATATCAAAATAAAATGAATAAAATAAAAATTTAACCTATTGTAATAATCACTAATATTTTGATCTACAGTCTTTTGTAACATCTGAAGAAAGCTGGGAAGTACAGAAATCATTATAAATCATTATCAAATACCACTCTCTGGTAGCTTTTGCCCTTTATGATTGTGGTGACATGCAGACCACAACACATATGTTCTTTGTGTCCTGATCAGTGTAGCTTTGAGGACCTCATGGCAACGCAACAGAATGCAATTAATGTTGCTAGTTTCTGGGCAAAATCTGTTTAACTTGCACATATTTTAATCTTTATTTTAATTTTAAGTTTTATATCATACAGTATGCCTTATATCATCATGATGCTTCTGACATGAATAAACAAACATTGACAGTCTTTGGGTTAGACCGAAGCTTAGTCATATTTAGAAGAAGAAATGGATTTTGGGTTGATCATGATCCACTAACTTCTCTTTATTTGTACTCACTCTCATCCTGATTCTGGCATATAAATTGCATGTTTGACAAGATGAAAATTCTGTAGAAATGTAAAACCTTCCAATTGTACTCATTATTATTATGCTTGATTATTACATATTTGAAGTAAGATGCTGTACCTTTCCACCCCAGGCCAGATCAGTGATGCCCTCTCCCTGATGTCCCGGTGTTTGGATGCGGTACGGATCTGGATGAGTAGGAACATGCTCTGACTCAACCCAGCCAAGACTGAGTGGCTTTGCGTATCGGCGTCTCGGCCCAGTCAAGACTGTCCATCCTTGGCCATAGGGGAGGTGTTACCCCTGTGGATAGGGCTGAATCTGGGGTCCTCCTGGATGTACGGCTCGGTTGGAGGAGCAGGTGGGGCTGTCGCCAGGGGGCCTTTGCCCAGCTCCGTCTTGTTCGACAACTCGCCCTTTTCTGGACCGGGATGCCCTATGCACAGTTACTCATGTCCTTGTCACCTCAAGACTCGACTACTGCAACGCTCTCTATCTAGGACTGCCCTTGCATACCATCCGAGATTGCAACTGGTGCAGAATGCGGCCGGGTGGTGATGGGAGTTACCGGTTCTCCCATGTTACCCCCTCCTGGCCTGCATTGGCTGCCGATTGCACTCGGGTGAGATTCAAGGTTTTAGTTTTGACATTCAAAGTCCTACACGACATGGGTCCCCAATATTTGAGGGAGCGTCTTCTTCCAATAGCTAGTGCCGGCCGCCCTGTGGGCTCATACACAAGGACTCCTCGGGTTTTATCAGCGGGTCAATGCCGGCTGGTACTTCCCGGAGCCTTCTGTTGCGGCCCCGACCTCTGGAATCAACTGCCTCTGGAGCTCCGTCTGGCCCCTGATCTCCGCACCTTCCGCCAATTAAAGACCTGGTTGTTTGACCAACCCGGCTGTGACCCTTCCTGGGGGAGGGATGGGTTTTTAATGTATTTTTTATTGTCGTGTTTTATATTTGGGCTTGTTTGGTTTAATGTCTTTTTAAATATTTATTGTTCTGTGTTTTTAGTTATGAGCCGCCCCGAGTCTTCGGAGATGGGGCGGCATACAAGTTCAAATATAAATAAATAAATAAATATATTGTAAGGTGAGGTTAGTGGATGGAAACTGGTTGAAACAAGCTTCTTATAAGCGTAAGATGTGAATCAGAAATTTCAGCCCATGATCTTTATTATACTATTTTGTATGACAGCACAGACAATTTTGGAGCTGCCTTCTAAGTTCCTGCCTACCACTGATGATTAAAAAGATATACAGACCTAAAATTCCCAGAACTTTGACCCCAGAACTACATTAAAATCAAAACAAAACCAGTTTGGGTGACCCAAATCCCCTTTGGCATGGTGACAGTCCTAGCAAGTTATCTAAACTGTAAAGGAAATTTCCACTGGTAATGATCCAAAAACTTGGTATAGTATTACCAACTTCAGTCTTACTCATTGGTATGTAGTGATTTCACAAGGAATAGATTGCAACATTGCTTTACAGTAAGAGAAAAACTCTGTGCCTTTGACAATTTTCAGCAATTCTTCATTAGATCCAGAGGGGCCTTAATGAAAGACCTGGGCCTGCTTTTCTCAGTGTTCCTTAAATAAGGGCCTTGGTGGTGCAGGCTGCTAAATGCCTAGCACTTAAGTTCCAGCTGCCTGCAATTATTGTAGGCTCAAATCCCACCAGGCCCAAGGTTCACTCAGCCTTCCATCCTCTAGGGATAGGTAAATTGAGGACCCAAGATTGTTGGAGGCAATAAGCTGACTTTGTAAAAATGCCGCTTAGTAATAAGCAGGCATATACAATGGAATGAAGGCTATTGCTGAGCACATTGGGTTGTATTCCAAAAATTGTAAGCCGCCCTGAGTCTTCAGAGAAGGGCAGCATATAAATCTAATTTTAAAAAAGTGGGATCTTTCCTAACAGGCTCGGTTGTATTGTCAGTACTTAGGTGGTTAAGCATGTTGCAGTGTAAAAAATCCTTAAGAGGTAGCTACATTCAGTCTGGATAAAACCCTTTGAACAAAATAAATGGCATAGCTATATATATAGGTAGGTAGGAGAGAGAGAGAGAGAGAGAGAGAGAGATACAGCATTCCTCTTCCTTACTTCCTTTCTTTTTTATATGCCCTGATTTCTGGACACTTATTACAAACATGGGTTTCTAAGCCAGTCTTCTTTCTGTTTTTTCCAAAGGATTCTAAATACTGGCATATTAACATCAAAAAACCAGAATGTCTCTTAAGGATGAAGTTAAAATGAAAGAGGAGCTTTTTTTACAATTAATTAAACAATCTCAGAATAGTGATGATGGGAAGAGGGAGTTTATTTTGATGCAACAGAAGCCAAGTGAGCTTGCCTTACGACCAGTCTATCATATATTGTTTGTATAACATGTTCAAACCTCAATTTGTCTTTGTTGTTTCCACTTTTGACAGGCTGAATTCTGATTCCTGAGGAAACAGAAGCATCTTCCAAGCCATTTAACCTCAATATCCTCATGCAAATCCTTTTCCTCATCCCCTTCCGTCTAAACTGATGACGTGGACTCCATCATAGCTCGAGCTTTCCAATTTTAGAAGATGGGCTCATTCCGAAAACCCCGGCCACGTTTCATGAGCTCCCCGGTGCTGAGTGATTTGCCACGATTCCTGGCAGCTCGACAATCTCTGCAGTTCAGATCTAACTCTGCCTGGAACAGGTGAGAAACATCCAGTCAATGTATAGCTGATGTCTTGAGTCTTGGAGTTAGAAGGTAAAAAGTTGCTTCAGATTGTGCAGAGTCTCTTACATGATGATGTAGTTGTACATTGTAGCTGCAGCATATTCTGGAAAAAGATGCATTTAGGAATTGGAATTGTCCACAGAGATGATGTGTGCACTCAATAAAACATTTTTCCTCTTGTATTCAGAATATTTCAGAGCCCTTTTATCCTTATAATACTCTTTGCCATTACTGGATTTCTTTGTGTCTTTGAATTCACAAACTATCTGTGCAATTTGGTGGATATCTCACCAATTGTATGTATTTTGTGGGAGTGGAACACTTTTCTAAGTTGGTGTGCAAAGGAAAAGATATTGGATTAAATGTGGTTTAAAGTTTTCACAAATGCCTCAAGGGAGTGACTGAATAAATTTGAGTAATCAGTCTACTTTTGTGAGATAAGATGTTGTGAGAACTTGACAATATCCTTACAGGGATTTTTTTCACACTAGAGAGAGTTCTGTGTAGGTGGGTCTTGGTGATTTTAAAGATTTTAAAGTTACAAAAAAGTATTGGAGTATGTATTGAAGATGATTTGATGGCTACAGTTCATTCTACTTTTATTGCTTGGTTAACTTGTCAAGTTATGGTTTAAAATTCTGCAAGAAGAAAAAATTCCAAACATAGTTTGTTGATTCAGATGTAATGGTTATCAATGTAGTGGTTAGAGAGAGAAAAAAAGCGAGCTCCCTCAAGGACATTTCTCATTGTATCAAACAGTGATTCTATGCTGTACAACATTTACTTATGGCCACAATTGGGCTCAGAATCTTAGTCATTAAATTAAATGGTCATTAAGCAAGATATCATTTCATTCAATGGCCACAGTCCCAGTTCTTCCAGTTGTGATTGTTAAGCATCTTTGCAGGTTGTTAAATAGAATGCTGGGGAAAGGGCTTGGACCTCCCACTACACTGGGAGACCCAGGCCCTCTCACTATCTCACCATGCCCAGGTCCATTTACTTTTGCATTCTGCAGCTGCTGATTACTGAGGCCACTTGCTCCATCCTGCAAGTGGACCCCATTCTTGTGAAGGTTCAGAACAGGGGTCTCCAACCTTGGCAACTTTATGACTTGTGGACTTTTAACTCCCAGAATTCCTCAGCCAGCAAAAGCCAAGGTTCGAGACCCCTAATTCAGAAGGTTCCCTCTCCAAAATTCCCAGTTTGGAGAAGGGACCTTCCAAATGATCTTGAGAACAATGGCATTCGCTGGCTTTTTTTGTGTGTGCCAGATATGAGATTTGTTCCTCCAGTGCATGCATGAATTTTGCCTCAGTGTATGGAAGGAAGGGTGCACTGTGGGAATGAACCTAAAATCCTCCATCCTCCCCTGCATATCCTTCCCTGCTGGCTTTCCCATTGACTTTCTGGGGAAGCCAACAGAGAAAATTGCAAATGGCAATCACATGACAACAAGACAATTGACATATGTTTGTAAATGCAAACATATTACCAAAAGTCTGAAATGCAATCATATGACTGCAGGGAAGGGGGACAGCATGACCATTTGCCAAGCTATCATAAATGCAGCTATTAAACTACTGTAAGTTGAGGCCTACCTCTATGTGAATTATCATGAGATCAGTGACTAGAAGCACAGTCCTTTTTAAATGCCTGCAGTTAATGGTGCAGAGAGCATTTACAAATTGTTGCAGACAGCAGTGATTGATTCTGCTTTCATCTCCCCCTCAACTCCACACCACACGGTCCTAGCTGAGAACTGTAATTGGCTTGAAAGTGGATAGTTAGTACAAATATATTTATAGATAACTGGATTAGTGAAGAAACTAGCAAAAATGTACTTATTTTCTTGAATTCTGTTACCTTGGTAAACATTTTTTCATGTTTTATGGGAGGGAAACCCTGGGTTAATTCAGAGATTGTTCCACAGTGATTTGGCCATGCAGCTCTACAGAGATAAGTTTTTGCATCTTGTGAAACATAACACTCTGTCTCTTCTTTCTTTCTTTCTTTCTTTTATAAGAATGTATTCTTTTGTGGTATGCAGTGAAGCAAACTGTGTTTTAATTTCTGGCCTTTGTGTATGCCTGGAGAAGTCAGAATACACAACGGCCAAAATTTCCAGAGTTGATTTTAGTTTCCAAAGAAGATGATGCAATAGTCACGGCAGTGCTCTGAACTGCATAAGGGCAGAAGGAAACAGCGGTGCATTTAATTTTGGCTAGCACATGCTTGTATTAGTCTCTTGATATCTGTATAATTATATTTCTCTCCACAGCCGTGGGCAAAGGAGCCTAATGATTCCATGGGGGGTGGAATGCAGAAGTCATTTAAGGGCAATTAATCTGCTTCTCTACTCACTGATATATTTACATGGTTCTTGACTGCAGTTTCATTGCTTTGTGTAAATCAGGCAATGACATTCATTATTTATGACTGCCCTAACCTTCTCCTTCTGTTTGGCAGTGTTCAAACAGCAGTGATCAATGTGTTCAAAGGGGGAGGCTTGCAAAACAATGAACTCTACATCCTCAATGAAAATGTCAGGTATGTGGATTTAACTAAACTGGATTCAACAGCCTTCTCATGTTGGAGCAAAAGTAATGCCGAAAGCTTTGTACTGTGGCAGTAGCTTGTGCGTTGGATTCTTCTTTTATTGGCACAGTAAAGGAGACTGAACTATGAACTCTTTTTATGATGCTAAAGCAGTGCAGAAATTCACAAGAGTAAAAAAAAGATAATATATCGATGGGAAGCAGGAGAATGGGTTTAGGTCCTTATTCTTCTTGTTACCAGGTGATTTCTCATAATAGTAGCAGTAATGGATGGTAGAAATCAGAATTTGATCCAGTTCCTCCTCCAGCAAATTCTTTACATGCTCCAATCATAGTTAAGAAGTGGCTATCAAAAAGGGTATTTTTTTCAGCTTCCTTCTGTCATCATAATATTAAAGGAACTCAGGACTGGGAAACTTATCACCTGTAAGAATGGCTTATTGGTGGTTGGCTGGGCTGTTGTTGCTGTGGTAGATGTTGCTGTGGTAGATACACATGCTTCATATTCTTAGCTGACAGAGCAATGATGCTATGTGATGCAGCCATTTGCATGTAAGCAGGACTGAGATGGTTTTCTCTTGAATTTTTGCAAGGAGTTTGAGGGGTTTTCTTTCCCTATCACTATTATTCTGCAATTAATATATGTGGGGTCAGAAATGAGTAAGTTGCACTTTCTGGGGAAAAGATTTAAGTGAGGGTGAGAAAGGTTCTGTTTGATTTTCTCTGAGTTGGTTGAGTTGAGCGAGATGCTGCATGAATGCTGCTGCTTTGTAAGGTTATGCTCTAAATAAGTGGCATAATAGAAAAGAACTAGCCTTGAACAGGGTTTCTCCCAGATGGGCCTATGCCTCTGCTTTTTTTTTAAAAAAAAGTTGTGAGGTGTTACAGATGCATCTGCTTTGATGGTTGGTGGTTTTGGAAATGAGATGCAGTAGGTCTGCTCTTCGAAATCTGGATGGAATCATATTTAGGTACTGAATTTTTGTATATGAAAGAGAGGAGGTGAAAAAGCATGTGTGTCAGAGAGATCACTATGCTGTAGGTGTAGAATATTGCAGATTTCAGTGTTCAGTTGGAAATAGCTTTGCGAGTCACAGAAGTTTGAATAATGATGAAAACAGGCACAGATCATGCAATGAATTTATTTGAATGGTCTGATCAGATGTACTAGCACAAAAAAGATTAATGTCTTGATGGAGCCTGTTTTGTGTTGTGGTTAAGGCACCAGATTAGAAGACAGAAGACCATGAGTTCTTCATGCCTTAGCAAAGGAGTGTCAAACTCTATTTCATTGAGGGCCACATCAGCATTGTGTTTGACCTTGGGGGGCCGTGGGGGCAGAGGCACATAACCAGGGTGGGCTCGGCCGTCTTGACATCACTTGGGTCAGGTGCATGTGGCCCTCCCAAGCTCCATTTTTGCTGGCAGAGGTACCACAGGCTGGTCCTTCTCTGTTTCTAGGATGGCTTTGTAGGCCAGAACTAAGCACTTTGCCGGCTGGATTTGGTATGCAGGCCTTAAGTTTGACATCCCTGTCTTAGCACAAAGCCAGCTGGGTGATCTTGAGCTACTCATTCTCTCTCAGCCCTAAGAAGGAGGTAATGGCAAGCCATTTTTGAAAACCTTGTCAAGAATACCACAGGGACTTGTCCAAGTAGTCATCAAGAGTCAACAATGACTTTAAGGTAACATAAAACAAAAACAAAGGCATGGCAATAGGTAAGAGTTTTCTCTAGGAAATTGAAACAAACATTAGTTTGATTATAGCTTGAAATCTGATAAACACTTAGAATGATCTCCTTTTTCCCCCCCACTTTCGTCCTTCAATTCCATGAACTTGTTTAAACATTGTCAAGACCGAGAAAGTTAAAATGTTTTGACAAAAGATTATTGGTATCCTCCATGCTTCTGATTGATAAGTACTCAGTGAGTTAATTAAGAACAGCTCTGACATTTTCTCCAGTAGCACAGATTTATGTGACTGATTTAAAAACATCTGTTTAAAGCATGCAGTTTTGGCCATAAGATCTTCTTTTGAAAATAAAAATGAAGCCTTCATAAAGGTTTTTTTTTTGCTTTTTGTATCATCTCAATAAAATAGCCTTCTTCATGCTCTGACAAATGGCTTTGTAAGTTTCTTCTGAAATCAGACCTTTCATTCTTATGGATAAAAATCTAACTGCTTTAATGCATACTTTAAATAAGAGGCCTGGAAAGGAAAGTTGTTAACAGCAGCACATTCATTTTTTTTCTTTGTAAAGGCAATATTTGTTTCTCTAGCTATGCAACTGCCTTCCATGTAATAAGCAAATGCATATAACTAGTTTGCTTGTGTAGAAGAGGCAGAAATTTCAATTGGATCAATCAGCTGTCAACAAAACCACCAATTAAACATCTTTTAGCATAATTTCCAGAAGGATAAATGTATTGGCACATCTCATCAAACTTGTGTATTTCATTTTGAAGACAAATGAATTTTGTTATGTGGATTAAAGTTCACTTGATGCATTAACTAAATTGGGCTCCAGATCACAAAATCCTACGTTTAATAAAGCTTACTTTGCAAGGATGCCTGATTAGGTTTGTTCAGTGGATTGGTTAATTGCTGGAGTGAGAAAATGAATAGCAAGCGTATTGGGTGAATGCCTGGAAGGTTTTGATCATACAGGATTAGGGAAGGAATTGGTGGTTTTAGTTTACATAAGTTTAGAAAGCAAATTTGTTAGTGCAGTGAATGGGATAATTTAAAAAGGAGGAAAGAAATAACATTGTGGAAGAATGGCTGCCCATAATTTGAGAAGCACTATGGGGTGGAAATTGAGGACAGGAATTCAGAATTCTTATAAATCTCATGTATTGAATTAATGTTGGTACTATAAATTACTGGGTGCAGCAAGGAGAAGAGTGATGTCTCAGAGTCTCAGCTTCATGACAAACTGTAATGGGGAGGTTGTGTCATAGTAGCAACATACTACTGCAAAATGATTTCTAAATTATTATTTTGAAGTCGTAAGATGGGGTTTATTTGAAAGTTCCATGGGTTCATCCTCCTTTATTTTCAGATATTCAAAATCAGTTACACCTCAATTCTGCTTGAAAAGATTCAGATTTAAAAAGCAATATTATAGTGATTTACTTGAAGATAAATTGTTGAAATTGGAATTGTGTAATGTTTGTCATTGATCAGAAAATGACGAGGGTTTTCTGAAGTGGAATGTTGCTGAAAATGTTTCTCTTCTAGCACGGTCATTGAACCTTGTCTTACAGATTCTTGTAAGGATTGAAAAGGTCTCTTCATGATTATTAGACATTAAATGTGTGTGGGATGGGACATCAAAGCATTACAAGTTAACCTGACAGGAAAAAGTAGAAATCTTGGTTTTGCTTTGCTTTCTAGCCCACTCAGAAATAATATCTAGGAATGTAGGAGATGGTCAAATCAGATCTTACCTTCTTTAGAAATTGAACTTGTTCTTCCTTGGCAGGAGTTAAGTTTGAAGACGAAAGTCTTTTGATCAAATTCTTGCTGCAAAATTTGTCTCATACAAATAAGTATTTCTGATCCAGATAGTTAATGTGCTGCAAAGAATGCATTGTCAGAATATGATTCTAAATGATTCATGCATGTGGGATAAATCAGATTAAAAAGAAATGAAGCTGGCTTTGGTTAAATATAATGTTATACCAACTAACAGTTTGGTGTTCCACTAACTTAGGACTCTTTGTCAGCTACCAAATGTGTCATGGGAAAACATGAAAGAAATAAAATTAAACAATACATAAGTCTCAAAGTATCTTATTAGTCACTTATGCATTTAGAGTTCAGTAAATATCTATTTTCATTTATTTTTATTATTTTATATTATTTCATTATTTTACTTTATTTTATATTATTATTTTATTTATTTTATTATTTATTTTCAGTAAATATCTATTTTCTATTACTATTTTCTGGAAGTGTTTTCATGATAAGTGATCCATTTCTTTCCAGGCAGTTGTTGAAGAGTGAGCTTGGATCCTTCATCACAGACTATTTTCAGGTAACATTTAGTTCTTTAAGTGGATAGATGAAACAATGAAATTGGACTATCTTTTGGTTCAATCTTTATGCTGGCTTTCCTTTTTCTTGTCCTTTTTAAGAAGCTGCAAGTTCTTGGATTTTGAATAGAAAGCTAGCAAGTGTTTTGGCCAACATAGCATAATAGCAAAGTTAAAACAAAGCTGGACAAACTTATTGCAGAACTACAAATGGATAAAGTTAGTATTTCTTTTCTTAAAATGGTAGGATTGTATTACATAAAAACGCCCCATTTAAGTGGCTAATACTATAAGGGTGACACTTAAAAAAAACCTCTTGAACAACTGGAAAGTGGGTTTCAGAAAATACAAATACAACTAGGGAATTTTCTCCGCTTCTGGCCTCAAAACCGCCTCTTTGCCCCCAGTGCATGGGTGTATGTGTTGCTTAAGTTACAATGCTCACAACTCATGTTTCTGTTCTCCACATTCCCTTCATCATTCTCCTTGAAAAACTTAAAAGTGGAAATGTACTTCAATGCCTAATGAACATTTGGGATAAATAATATACTCAAGATCTTTTTAGATAATGGCTGTTAATCCAAGATTACCCGCTTCCCCTAGAGCAGTGGCCCCCAACCTTTTGGGCACCAGGGACCGCTTCTGTGGAGTGAGTTTTTTCCGCAGACCAAAAGGGGCATGGTTTTGTGTGCTGCCTGCATCCTGCGGATGGGTCTTTGCTTTATTGCACAGACCGGTTTCTGGCATGCTGCGGATCTGTGCCAGTCTATGGAACCGAGGTTGGGGATCTCTGCCCTAAAAGACTCTGGAGCACCCTTGAACATTATAAAATCAAAAATAATAAAGAGATTTGATCATAAGGCATCATGAAGATGTTTCCACAATCACAGTCTTTGAAGATATTCCACCTTTCAATAAATATTCAACTGACAGTTTAATATTTCCTGATCAGAAATACCTTATGTGATTTCTTGTACAGTAGGGATAATGCATTTCTCCAAATCGAGTTAAGATGGTCTACTTCAGTGGTCACTGAGAAGGGACCATCCTTGACAATAGCTTCCTTTGATGAGTTTTCGTTCCTAGGAATTCATGCTATGATGCTAGCCCTTCCCCACCTTTTTGAAAAAAGCTACCTAAGCAATGACATAAGATGTACAGTGCAAATACCCATTCTTAGCACTTAAATGTGGAATGCATGTTAGATAAGCTGTCAACCCACATAATTCCAGCATGTACTAAAATATGTTGTGCCTTTGAAACACATGAACAGAAATCTCATTTAATAAGCCTTTCAGGCAATGTAGCATTGCTTTTTGAAAGCAGAATAGTCTGCAGAGCAACAATAATTCAAACACTGGAGTTGAGGAAATGCATGAGTCAGAGTGAAATTATTATGTACCTTTTAACTGATAAACAGCCCTCAGAAATCTTAAATTTAACCACAGAAAAAGTTTGGGTCTACAAGAGTCCAAAAAAATGTGTGCACAAATTCATGGCTATCATTACTGTAGAAAACAGCCTCATTAGTGAAAATGAAACTTTTGAAACCAAATTATGAATAGGATGTTTCTTTCGTCCACCTCTATATTGGAGACCTGTTAGATTTCCCAGAAGTAACCACAAGGATTTCTAAAAATGAAGACTAACTTATAATTTCTTCTTTATCCTCAATTCAGTGTACACTATTATAATGCATTTCTTGTAATAGCAATAACTTATGCAATATTGGCTCAAAGGTTATGTTATATAGTTTGCGCAATACACTCACACACACACACAATTGACACAAAGTTTTCACACACAAACGCACTGAATTTCACTGTATTTTATTATTTCTTGTCCCAGAAACAGAAAAAAACCCCTATACAATTTATAACCTTACTACTTACTACTGCATACTAAGTAATGAAATAAAAATAACTGGAGATTATAATTCCAAGCAATATCTTATAGTGTGCCATTTTGTAGCACAAATTTAAACCAGTCCTATTCAGGTCAAGTGAATGTCATGATAGCAAATTAATAAGTAAATGTTTTAGTAGATTCATTAGTGAGAGCCAACTTTAACTGGCCAGATTGTAGGTTACAAACACTCATTAGTACTTGATTCTAGTGCACATAATGGCACAAAAACAAAATGTTATTTCCCCCAGTGACTTGTTGCTGTAATTTAGGCTCTGCTTACTTCTAGATTTTTTTTCCAAAAATAAGTCACCTAAAACAATAATAGAATAAACACTGAGCAATAAATCAACATTATTGAAAATCATGGCTTATGATGAATGGCACGCTGGTGAATTTCAACTTATTCACTACTCCTCTAGCTTGAATTGTTAAATAAATTGGGAATAATTTATTGGCACATCAATTGGACTAGAGATGTTTTGGCTGTTGGTCTCCATATAAGCCATAATTTGTAAATGAAAAAGGAACCATGGTTTATAATACTGGCTTGTAAGCAGTGAGATAAAGCCAACATTTCTGATGCAGGCAATGCGCTGAAGGGATTTGTTTGACCTCTTGTATTAACTGGGAGGAATGAAACATAATTAATGAGCCAAGTATATGAGCAGCTCAATTACAGTGATGATTCTTTAGAATTCTGGTTCATTCTATGTGAAAATGGCCAGTGTTTAGAAATATTAGTTCTTTTTTCAGCATAAAAATAATGGAATTGGGCCAATAGAACTAAGCTGAAGATTCAGCCCATTCTGAACATCAACCCTAATATTTTCTCTTATCTCTGGGAACAAAAAGTACACAACCCAGATCTTACACAAATATAACAGATCTAATGAAAAGATGGTACTTGACTTCAGCTAGCAGTAAAATTGACTGAGATTGTGGAATGATGTAATAATAAACCATGATATATGGTTATAAGCATGAATGGACATAAGTTTGAAGCTTTTGCAGATAAGGGGAAAAGAATGTAAGTTTGGAGTTGCAGCCATTATAGTTTACTTAAAATTCCTGCTTCATGGTTTGATTTTGGCTCATAATGACTAAATATAGTTTGCTATTATGTTTGAACTGAACTGCTTATTTGGGGAGCTGTTAACTTTGTACAAAAAAAAACCCATATAAAAATAATTTCTCTCACAAATGTTTTCTTCTATCATGAGTTAGATGGACTGAAACTCATTTTTATTAAACATTCTTAAGGATCCACTTTCTATTTATACCTGCCCTAATCTTAGCTGTAAAGGAGAGTTTAATAACACATTTGAGAACTGGAATCTCATCTCAGAAATATAAACTTAATCTGAGTGAGAGAGGCATTTTCTTTTTCTACTACTTTAGGGAGTTTTTTTATAGTGAAAATATTTCAAATTGAGTTACAAACAGCTCACATTGTGAGATATTGTTCTTTCCTAATTTAATTCCATTTTTAGAAACAAATAGTTGAGCCTTGGTTATGGAAATTTGCATGATTAACACTGCTGACCCTACATTTTTAATGCTATCATCCAGTTTAATGGCATTTTACATCTGTATATGCAGATTTAAAACTTGCTTTAATTTTTCCAACTTATTTACAAAGTGGCTCCTCAGGTAAGAAAAGTTGAGTTTACCCATTAATTGCCCTAGTTATTTTTTGGATAAATGGTGGCACTAGGAAACCCTGGGTTTTTTTACATTTAATTGTTCAAAGTTGTACATATCTCTCATAAGCAGTGAACTTTTCAGCTAAACCACTGACATCTGGAACATGATATCCAGAAGAAAAGTAAAGTGTTATCAGTTACTGGTTACTGTTCCTCATATGCTGGAATAATGTGTAAAGAGATTCTTAATATCTTGTTATTTAACAATCTGGAAATAACCTGGTTGCTTAGTCTTTACGTGCAACAGAAAGTTTCAAATGACAAGCTTCACGTATTCTATTAAACTAAGGGTTTTTTTCAATCTAGTGGCTTACATTTCACACTGACTACCTAATCGATATATGGTAATACAACTTCAGAACTTAGGGTTTATTCAATAATTCAGTTAACCATACTATATTTAAGCCCAAAACATAGTTGCTGGGTTCACAAATCAGATTTAGCTGAAACAAGGAAATAAAATTATGACTTACCTTGAGGTGTACATCTATTTAACTTACTATTGTTTTATGTTTAAATTCTGGTAGATGAGACCTTGTAGCTCCTCAAACTTTTCTTTGTGTTATGATTCTTCAGTCTGGATTTTTAATTCGAGGTACTTTGTTTTTCTTTACCCAAGTTCATAAGTTATTACAGTGGGGAGTAAAGGGAGAATCTCTGGACAACTGCACAACTGGATAGAAGCATTTTTGTCAAACAGACAACAAATGGTCAAAATTGGGAGCGGCCTATCAAATTCTGTACCTGTCAACAGTGGTGTCCCCCAAGGCAGTGTTCTAGGACCAACTCTCTTCATACTCTACCTAAATGACCTCTGTGATCATATTAAGAGCAACTGCGTTCTCATCGCTGATGATGTAAAGCTATTCAACACCACAGACAATACTGCTACCCTTCAAAAAGACTATGTATCAGAATGGTCAAACTAATGGCAACTTCAAATCTCAACAAACGCTCTGTCTTACATATTGGCAAAAAAAAATCAGAAAATAAAATACAAGCTGAATAGTCAAGACCTTGTTGATGATCCAAACTCTGTCAAGGACCTTGGAATACTCATCTCTAATGATCTAAGTGCTAGAGCCCACTGTAACTACATAGCCAAAAAGGCATTAAGAGTTGTTAACCTAATCCTACGTAGCTTTTTCTCTGGTAATATCACACTATTAACTAGGGCATACAAAACATTTGCTAGGCCAATACTCGAATACATCAGTCTGGAACCCACATTATGTATCTGATATTAACACAGTTGAGAAAGTCCAGATATACTTCACAAGAAGAGTTCTACACTCCTCTACTCGTTGCAGAATACCTTATGCCACCAGACTTGAAATTCTAGACCTAGAAAACCTAGAACTACGCTGTCTTCGGTCTGATCTAAGTATAGTATATAAAATCATACATTTCAATGTCCTACCGGTCAATGAATACTTCAGCTTCAACCATAACAATACAAGAGCACACAATAGATACAAACTCAAGGTTAACTGCACCAAACTTGATTGCAGGAAATATGACTTTAGCAACAGAGTGGTCAATGTCTGGAATACTCTACCTGACTCTGGTTTCTTCCCCAAACCCCAAAAACTTTAACCTTAGATTTTCTACTATTGAACTCACCCCTTTCCTAAGACGTCTGCAGGGGGTGTGCATAAGCGCACCAACGTGCCTACCGTCCCTGTCCTATTGTTTCTTTTATTTTTCTTATATGTATTCATGTATTCATAACTATGTTTACCCTTATACTTATTATCTTGTAAGCGATTGACAAATCAAATAAATAAATAAATAAAAATATAATACATGGCATGGTTTGTGAGAATAACATAAACAATTGTTTATGCTAGCATTTTGAGAAATTTGAGAAAATGATTGCTTATTTTGCCCAAAGATATATTTATTGAATCTGAAGTAATTGCTAAACTTCTAAGTAACACAGAGAAAGGCCTTTTGTTAAAAAGGGACTCAGACTTCTATGCACCATATAAAAACAAACCATGGATTATTTTAAACATAGTTTCTATTGAGTAATTTTAATTGAGTTGGCATAGTCTTTCTAGGCGTTCAAAATAAAGATTCTTGGTAAGAAAGCACTGCAAAGGCATTGATGCATTTCTCAAAATGAGAATAACTTCTTCCCCGTGATTGCTATATATTTAGACCTTTGTGCATTTTTACCTGCATTCCTTTTCTTTTGATTTGTTGTGAATTTGCAAGAAAATAGTTGCTTGGGTAATTGAACATAATATTGCTCACAAATTTTCTGTTTTGTTCACTGTTCCTCTGTGTGCTTGCTTGCAGAAAGATCCCCCATCAGCCAATTATTTTCCATCAGACAAGGAATTCACAACTATTCTGGATAGTTATGAATTATTCCATGTGCATACTGTATAGGTAAACTGTAGGCAGTGAGTACATCTATCACTTGAAACCACAAATACTTCCCATAAATGTTAGAGGAATAAAAATTACTCATATGATTCATCTGCCTCTTTTTCACAATGGAAGTATTGCTCATAACCATGTGCATATTTTATTACATAAAGTTCTGTCTGCATGCATAACCTCCAGGCTTTCCCAAACTGGTGTATCCAGATGTGTGTAGGATTTTAATTCCTTGAATTCTTATGACCACTTTGTCTGGGAATTCTGAGAGTCCAGAGGGCACCTTGGACATGACTATACAAAAGGCTACTATTATATATTATCCCAGAAGGCAGGAAGAAAGATTCCAGTTGAATGTTAGGGGGGAAGAACATCTTTAACAGTAAGAGTAATTTGAAATTAGAATCAATTACCCAGAAAGATGTTTTTCTTGTTAAACATTTCTGATTTAATGGTAAGCAGAACCTGAGTAAGTCTCTGTCAGGGATGGTTTGATGTAGATTTTTTTGCACTCAGCAAGGGTTGGACTTGATGACCCGACCAGTTCCCCAATTCCATGATTATAAGTATTGTAGTACACTGGCAAATTACACTGGCTACCAGTCTGCTTTTGAGTGCGGTTCAAGGTGCTGGTTGTGACCTTTAAGGTGCTGGTTGTGACTACAGATCCTGTCAGTCAAAGAACTCTGACAGTCAGGATCCAGAAGAACCTTCTCTGCCGTAGCACCTGCCCTTTGGAACATCTTGCCTTCCAGGGTAAGATCTGCCTCGAACCTCCTATCTTCTGTAAGCGCTTAAAGGCTTGCCTTTCCAAATTCGCCTGGCCATCCAATTGAGAGTTCTGGAAGTGGCTGCTAGATTGACAGCATACTCCACCTTCCTTCACCTCTCTGCTCCCCATCCATCTTTTTTTTACTAGTCATATCAATATATATTGTTTTGTTTTCTTTCTCCTTGCTTGTTTTATTATATTTTATAATTGTTATATATTGTTGTTATATTGTTTATTATTTATTTAAGAAAATTTGTATGGCTGCCCACTCACTCTCAGTGACTCTGGGCAGCTTACAGAAATAAAAACCAATTTACAAACTATTTAAAAAAAAATCTCCTATCCCCATGGAGGCAATAGTCAATCAAACAAGCTACTTGATAGGCTCCATCCCACTCTGGGTTCTTCAAGTCTGTTGGCAAAACCTGGTTTTGTTGTATATTTTTATTATTTTATTCTATTTTACTTTCCCTTTGTTTAATCTTTCTTTTTATTTCTCCATATTTTATGGTTGTGAGTTGCCTAGAGATAGACAGCAAATAAATTTTATATAATGATGATGATGATGATAATAATAATATGTCAATGACTGCATTTGCTTAGCTTCATGTCTTATTCCTTCTCTGCAGAAAACTTTAGGTTGCCAGTTCCTTGGTAGAGCTATGTGAATATTCTTAAACCATATACTGCAGAATAACAATATTAACTATTGAATATGTTAATGGGTTTTATATCTATTTAGTTTCCAGTGAAACATGAAAGGAAATGCTGGTAGATCTTGCCATAAGCATACATTAAAGTAACTAAAAAAAAATCCACAAATTTCAGTGAAAGTTCACAGGGGTCTTTTTTTCACAGAGGTGAAAAAACCCTGATGGTACGACTTCTTTTTCCTTCAGTACAACTTTGTGAAAGTGGATTTTCAGCATTTTCTTCAACAATGACTAAATATTGAAACATTTAATGATCAGAAATCTTATTGTAAATAAAATGATATTGCATGCAAGGCCATACATCCCATTAAACCAATTATTATAACTGCTGCATTAAATATCAAGAAAACAAGATTGTTATTTAAACAGCTTTTTCATTTGTTTCCCTTTTAAAAAAAACAAAAAAAAAAGATCTGAAGTGTTCCTCTTTTTAAAAAAAAGAAAGTAAAGTTTTGCAAAGTGGTTTGCACTGATGATGTAAAATAGAGAGTCAACATTGACTCATTCCTTCTATTTTTTGAAGTTCAGAAGTGAGTATCAGTTCTTACATAACACAATTAATACAAGAAGGAGTTGTGTCTGGGGACAGTCCCAACGTTTTTAATTGTACAAAACATTTTTAGGAAACTCCCTACCCTAAGGGGAGATTTCAAAGTACAGTCAGATATACAATTGGATTGGAGCCATCACTTGAAAAATGGTAGAAGAATAAAATGGAATAAAATAAAATAAATAAATAAATAATAAAATAAAATAAAATAGCTAATAGCAAATAGGGACATTCCTTCATGCAGTGTATTGTTGCAAGTCTTGGTTGTGTTCTAATTTTTAGCATACTGGAAAACTGTAATATTGTAATATTGTGTTGTCCTTTTAAATTCTGTACAGTGCAGATCCAGAGAGAACAGTCTCTGCACTAATTTCATAAGAATTTAGTTCAGTTGTTTTCTTCCACCAGTGAATGTTTTTACAGCATTGGATCATCAAGGTATTTGCAACTGAGATATGCCACATGATTGAACATCTGCAGAAGGGAGACTGTTTTAGCTGATCATATGCAGAAATGCCTTTCTTTATATGTATTTTCCACATTTATTTGGCAACCCAGAAATGTATGCTCTTTGAGACTTTCCAGAGCTAAAAGTAAAATATAAATATAATATTAAAATTCAATACAATGATTAAGGCACAATAATAGCAATAAAATACAACTTGAAAATCTTTGGGCAGAAAAGAAATGAGTCTGATTAGGAATTGAGATATTACAGCTAGAGCATGTAAAACTTTCATTGGCCATATGTGTTTTGACATACATGATCTAAAACCAAGATATGTTGCTTATTCAGTAGATTGGGTAAATCTATTTGAAATAACATTTGTAGAAACATCATTTGTATCTTTGAATATTGAAAATCCAACCATTTTCCCCCCTTTTTTCTTTTTGGCAGAACCAGCTTCTTGCAAAAGGTTTGCTATACATAGAAGAAAAAGTTAAGTTTTGTGAAGGCAAGTATAGAAATTGACAACTTTGAGAAGGGCTCTGGATTCCCAGAAAGCTTTGTGAATCATCTTCTGAAGTTGCTAAGATGAATTCGTAGAAAAACCAACATATCAGAGTCACGTGGCTAAATATTCCCAGGTCCTAATATGTATAAGTAACACAACGAAGTCATAATAATAGCACTGGATAGAGGTTGTTTAGAACAGAGAGGAAAATATCTTTCCAATTAAAAAGCATGCTTTAAACATCTATTTATCAATACCATTTGTGAAAAAAAGAAGAAATAGCTAGCTTGCTATGTAATATGTGTATCATGTAAATTATCACATGACAGCATTTATCTGTATATATGTACCATTGATGATAGATGTCTAGCAAATGGCTACAACCAACTTCACCATCAAATCAACATTGTTATGAAATACTATTAAACATTGTTCATATTTCTGCAGGGAAAGCCTGGCTTGTGCTTGAACATTATATACTGAGATCAGTTATGTAGTGCCTATAATTCTCAGTGTTCACCAGAAATCTTTTATTATGTTCCACATGGTTTCTTCAATTGGTCTCTGTAGGTACAACTAAAACCTTGTGGATACAGTGTAGTGGCTGGTCACTTTCAACTTTGATTATAGTCAAAAGTTTGAAAACTGTTGCAACATCAAGGAGTTGGACTAAAACAGTGGTCCCCAACCTTTGCAGCTTGGTGGCCCAGCAAGGTGGGGAAGGGGAACTGGGCTGCACCAATGGTGGACCGATGTCGGTGCACAGCTCAACTTGTGCGAGTGGCAGGGCGGCGTGTGTGCACAATGCAGCTCAACTTGCGCACATTGAGCTGCATTTTCATAATATATGTGCCAATATGCTAGCTCACTGCTTCTGCAAGACAAGCTACACATGCACCGGCCTGTTGGTCAATAGGTCACGCCTCTAGTCCACGGTAGTAGACTAGAAGTTCTCCAAGGTCTCTTCCAATTCTGTTAGTCATTTGAAAGTTAATTCCAAAAGGTTTGGGACATGCTCCTGGTTTTCATAAAATATAGCTTTATCTTAGATTGACATACAGTACACAGGAGAATATTACCTAGGCCATAACAGTTTTCAGTTGCCAGTCTGCCAGGAAGTTGTATTGGTCTCTAATAGTTCAAAAGGAAGCAGGAACCTGTGGAGAAATAAATTTATCCTAGTTTCTTAACCACAAAACCATTCAGACTTCTGACCAGATAAACTTCAATTGTTGCACCTGTTTCTTCACTAGTATAAGCTTTCTGTTTTATTGTTTTTCTGTTAGTTGGATTCAAAAGAAAGGGAAAGAATGAAAAGAGAGTTTTGCAGATGGTTATAAACATTGCATGCAATATTTTTATAACTTTTTTTAAAATACCAGAGATACTCTTAGCTAAGACGTCAAGAAGCAGATGTGATGTGACACCTCTAGAACCCATCAACTATATTGTTAAATTCCAATTCTCAAACTAATTTCTAATTGAATTAGGGTTCCCTTGAGGGAGACTTTTACAATCTTAGTTTATTTTTTAAAAATAAAACTTTATTACGGTTCAGTGGGGCATAGACTGCTAAGACTGCAATTGTATGAGTCCTTATTTGGAAACAAGTCTTAACAGCAATGAGTAACATCTGCCTATAATGTTGCAATGTGAGCTCACACAGTAATTTGGAGTGTGTGCTCATCTGGGTCCTAGGCCATGACAATACAGCAGCCAGAAATTTGTGCTTCTAGATTCTAGATTGGAAATTAAATCTGAGTTTGACAATTCTTTAATGGTAAATTTCTGAATCACTCAACTTTATGTGGAAAATTTAGTTGGTGCCATTTATGGCTGCTGAAACTTAGTTTGGGAGAAAATGAGTGATTCTTCAGTTTCACAATTACTGAAAAAAATGTAATGGTTAGTTTTTCTGGCAAGGGGCCTGAAAAAATTTGTAAAATATTTAGACCAAAGGAGTTATATCTGTATTGACAGTGCATCATGCTTAAAAATAGTTATTTCTTGTTTTGCCAAAAGGCAATTACAAATCCTGCTTAAAACCACCTGAGTGTATGTTAAAGGTAGGCCTTGGGCTACAATGACAATTGGGAGTGAAATTTCCATTGTAAGTGATGGCAGTTGCAAAGCATGATATCACATGAATGAATTATGTAGTAATGGCAATTCCTCAGTTCCATTTGCTATTGTAAGCTCAGGACCACATGAGTGGGAAGAGTCCCAGGCTGGTGGGTGAGGTGATGGGGTTCTGTGAGCAGTGGCACTGGAACATAGGCAGGTGTGCAGATGCTGCAGGGCCATGGGTAATACCTTAGACAGATGCTTTGGGGTGTGGGGGAGTGCCATGGGCAGGCCCTATGGAGTACAGATGTGTGTTGTGGGGAGAGGTGCTGTGGTATAGAGTGAGTGGAGCAGCAGGAGCTGCTTCTGATTTCCTACTGGCTTCCCCAGTGACTTTGCTTGTAGAAAGCTATCAGGGAATGTTGGAAATTGCAGTCCTTTTACCACAACTCACTGCAACAACCAGAACTCTGAGGACTGTTGTAACTTTAAATAGTTGAATGAATTGTTGTGACCTAAGTAGTAGTGTATTATTTATTATTTATTTATTTATTTATTTTATTTTATTTTATAGGACTTGTATGCCGCCCCCTCTCCGTGAGGACTCAAGTGCTCACAATAAAAACACCACAACAATAAATATATAAAAAACAATTAAATTTGACAAGCCCAATCAATAAAATAGTTAAAAAAATACATTAAAATACATTAAAAAAACCCCAGGAGGTCAGTCCAGCCCAGCCTGTTCAAACAGCCAAGTCTTCAGACCGTAGCGGAAGGAGCAGAGATCAGGGGCCAAACGGAGCTCCAAAGGAAGTTGATTCCACAAGGGGGCTGCAACAGAGAGGCCCTCCCCCGAGGTACCACCAGCCGACATTGTCTAGCCGACGGCACCCCGAGGAGTCCCCGTCTGTGCGCACGACAGGCATTGGTATTTGATGTTGGCAGGAGACGCCCCGCAAGTACCCCGGACCCAAATCGTAAGGACTTTGAATGTTAAAACCAATACCTTGAATCTCACCCGAGGGCAACCGGCAAAATGCAGCTCTCAGCAGGAGGGGTGTAACATGGGAGTATTGAGAAACTCCCATCACAACCCGCGCAGCCGCATTCTACACCAGCTGAAACCTCCGGATGGTATGCAAGGGCAGTCCTAGATAGAGAGCATTGCAGTAGTCAAGTTGGGACGTCACAAGTGCATGAGTTCAAGTTTTTATTATGATTTCAGAAATGAATACAAAGGCACAATTAACATGCTAGGATCTGACTTCATTGGAAGAGGATCTGACCAGTCTCCGAAAGATTTTAATGGATGTTTTACTTTATAACCAGCTCTGAGAAATAGAGTGAGCAGACAGAGAAGTATTCTTAACCGTATGCATGGGGATAAGATGGTAACAAGGTTTAAAGAGAAACTATAACTGTTTATTTGAATGGAATTATAGTGTTCCATAGTATGCATGCACAAATGCTGACCACAAATTTACTCCTCACTTCAGGTTAAGAGTTGCTGAAAAATGTTAGAGGAAATCCTGTTTAATGGGTTTTGAAATATTAATGCATACAGTACTTGCTAACAGGTATTTTCTTTCCTGGTGAAGAAAAGGTTTTCAGAAGCAATAACTTTATGGATAGATCCAGTATAGTGGTTTTTGATGCTATGTAAAATTATATTAGTAAAAATATAAGGGGTGCATTCTATTTGACTTGTTTTTTTTTCAATCTGCATTCTTAATTTAGCATTAAACTACTACTTTGTTAAAACCTGAGCATACATTCAGCAACTCATGTTAGGATTACTCTACACTCAGCATCTCTGTCCTTGATCTTTCTGCATTGGAAATTGTATAAAGGTTCTATTCATATTCAGTCACACATAAATAAAAGCCACTGTATGCAGAGATCCATGATAACATAGGATTCCTAACCATTTTGAGATTTATGGTTGTGTTCAAGAAACAACTAGTAGAAAGTCCCTTGAAAACTTACTCTCAAGTTCAGGATGTAGGTGAGAACTTTGGGAATAGGTCTTGTCTTCATAAACCTCACTACATGTTTAGCCTCCAGATGACCTTATTGTAATAGGATTATATCAAATGTAGGCTTGATTCATAGGCTGTGATGTTGGACAAAGTGTTTCCAGTCTTACCACCATCTCTTATGAAATTGGACCTGGTTTTCTCTGACCACTGTCCTTGTTGTACCCTTCACACAAGTATGTGCCTCATTAATTGATATATTTGTACAACTGGGAATAGAATATTAAAATTCCTTGTACTGAACCCTTTTGGCATTTTGGGGGGTACTGAAATGTTTTTTAAATAGAAAGGATTGGGGATACCTTATAGATTATTTTTTCATGAAATGAACTATTTTTAAAAATGCTCTGAAAGTTGAAACCTGCTAAATTTTTACTGTTATTTCTCTCTTTCTCTCTCTCTCTCTCTCTTCTCCTCCTCCTCCTCCTCTCCTCTCTTCCTCCTCTCTCTCTCTCTCTCTCTCTCTCTCTCTCTCTGAGAATGTCCACATTTTTAGTTAAAGGTTAATGAACTTTAAACAGCAGGGGCTTTTTGCTAAGCATATTTTTTTCCTTTTTAAATAAATCATTTTTTATAGTTTTCATATGACGTTACCCTGAGGCAGTATGGAATACTGATTATCCCTCAGAAAAAGTCAGCACATTGTTTTATTTTGGAAGGAAGACAAAAAGAGTTGGCATTACTGCCATTTGTTATAATTTATGTATCTGCAGAATTTTTATGCTATTGGTTTCATGCAATTTTTGTCAAGGTTACACAAGTGCATAAAAACCCTAAAATAGAGATTCTCAACCTTTTTTTTCCACCATGGAGCCCCTTTAAATACTTTTTGTGGCCATGGACCATCAAAACTTAACTCAAGATTTAAACCATGTTTCTTTCGTTTCATTTTCTTCACAGACCACAGGTTGAGAACCACTACCTTAGAAAGATAACTATAAAACCTACCCTATCCCCGAAGATATCTGGAAATAAACAATTTCCGACCTTTCTAAATAATTAAATGTTGTGTGGATTAGAGTCTTCTGGAAAACTGTCATGGATGGTCCCATTCAAATCTCCATAGGTCACTTCTACAAGTCAGGGACATATCGCCAAATCCATAATGCCATTCCTCTCACTCTTCTGATCTTTCATGGGAAGAGGTACTTTCAGCATCCTCATTTGCAGCAAACAAATCAGATGGGTCAATTCTACTTTTACTAGTTCTGCAGACATCCAGACTCTATGTCGTAAAGGGCTCCATAGGTTAAAACCAGCATTTTGAATTCTACTTGGAAATCTATTGGAAACCAGTGAAAGACCAACAAAGCCCTGGTGGTTCTTACTCAACATATGGCAGTTAAATTTTGAACCAGCTGCAGCATCCAGGAAGTCCTTAAAGGTAGCTCCATATTGAGATCATTGCAGTTGCAAGTGAGCCTCCTTTGTGAAAATTAGTATTTGGAACCTTCAGCTTCTAGTGCATGGGTATCAAAGTCCATGGTGTCACATTGCCATCACATGGCACTTTGTGATGTTTTTCCCATTCGCAGAGCAGGGGTGGGCATGTGATGCATCTGGTGGGCATGTGATGCATCTGGCCTGCAGGCCACCAGTTAGGCATCCCTGTCTTGGGGTGGCCATCAGATAGAAGTGGTTTGTCCTTGCTTACTTCCTGGATTTCCCAGTGTAATCCATAAACTAGTATTCTCAGAAGTCTCCCATACAGGCATCAACCAGGTCCAAACGTAGTTAGCTTTTCAAGACCACGCAAGGTTGGCTAGATGTGCCACTTATCTAGGCCTCTGCTGCTTATCTAAAAGACACCTAGCAACCTCCAGTAATCTCACAAAGCCAAGCAATGGATTTTATTTGTACTTGGAAATGAGAGTTGCATATCTAATAACAACATGCTTGAAAGTTGGCCTAATGTTCATTGTATTTTTTTTTAGGAGAAGATCGTATCTATGTATTATCTGAAACTTGGGATCACTTCTTCACAGAAACTCTTCCTACATTACAGGCTATATTTTACCCTGTTCAGGTAAAGCTAGTTAAATATAAGCTCAACAGGGCAGAGAAAAACATTTCAAACTTGCCCTATAATTGAAGGGAGACATGAAACTTAAATCTATAAAGGAAAACAATTTTAAACTTTAAGAATCACACATTTCACCAGAATTGTTCTTAAGCTTGTTTCTCCTGCTATTGATATGGTTATAAAAGTCTTGACTAATTTAAACCACCAACCCCGTTACCCAATAATTATAAATCTACACTCTGTTAAAGGATAAGTTATTCCGGATCAATATTTTGTGTTATTGTTAATTTACAGATCAATATCCATTGTTAATGGTGCATTTTAGTTTTAACCACCTGAAGACATTGTAATTGGACAATACACTAATGATAAAAGTCTTTGTCTCTAACCTGACACTTTCCAGAATAACAAAATTCCCAGCCAACCTGGCCTGAGATTTCCTCAAGGACAAGATTTTGTGCTTTCTTCACCTGCTTTCCTCTGAATTTTTTGATCATCTTCATTATAGCCTCTTTTTTTCTTACTGTTGTTCCTGAGTAGTTGACCTAGAAAGAAATCTAATTTCCATGGTTGACTCTTGAATTTCAAATTATGATTTGTAAAGAGGAAGCCAAATACTTGATAAGATTCTATGAGGCATACTGTATATTAGAGGCAGCATATTGCAAGGTAAAATTCCCCTTCCCATTTTCTGATTTTAGAACTGTCTGTTCCCCTAGAAGCAGAGAAATTATGAAATGTATTTATATTGGCCTCTGACTAAATTGGCTCAACCCACTGTCCAATATGCCCAAGTATTTGTATGCCATAGTTAACAATCCTCACTGTTACACCACTTTTTACATAAACGATTTTTGCATTTGAGACAAGTAGAATACTCCGTATTCATTATCTCAGTAATTATGCTTGGCACTCTGAGATAAAAAAAGTAATATTTTTCTTCCCAAGGAGCTGAATGAGCTCAATAACAGGGAATTAATTAGAAGAACAAGAAAATAATATTATCTATGCAAGAGAAGTAACCGATGGGACAGATTTCTTGTAGAATGAAATTCTTAAGAAAGTTACATACTATTTCTGTGCTTTTCCAGAGCTCCCTTTAACAATCCACCACTAACTGATGCTATTTTTCCCTCTAGACCAAAAATATCAACAGGTAAACATCACTACCTTATGCAAGGCTTGTTTCAAAGTGTTTGAAACACTTGTTTTTCATATTACTAGAGAGAATGTAAATATTTGCTTCTTGCTATAAGAATCTTGATTTCCCATGCTCTCTCTCTTTTTTCTTTTTCTTTTTCCTGTTATTCCCTTCCCCTATTCCTCCTTTTTATACTTGCAGCAGATGATGAAAGGTATGTGTGGCTTTACAGGCAGGTGAACGTGCACATTTGAAAAATCTTTAACTCCTGGGCTTTCAACAATATGTCCATGGCCATGAGTGTCAGTGTATCTTGCCATTCCTTTTTGACCTACCAGGATTCCTTCCCTATCTGATTTTACCTTTTGCTTGAAATTTTTATTTTTTAAATGGGAAGCTGCAATGTAAAGCATGATCTCCAAGTATAAGAGGCAGAGAATATATTAGAAAGTCAGAAGAAGTTATTAGGACAAATGAGATGAAAATCAGTTTAGCTTCTGGTAGATGGTCTCAACATTCCAAATATATCAACAGGCCCAGGAAGATTGGGGCCCTAAATCAATCATTTTTTCTATCTATTACATTTGTAGGCAGACTAAATCATAAAGTCCAATCTTCTTTAGCATCTGTCCTAGGGCAAGATGTTTGAATTAAGGACGGTCCGTTCATAAGCATCTTTATGGCTTTGGATTTGAAATGCTGGTCAGCTCTACCACGTACTAAATAGATTACAACACGGTTCGATTCTTTGAATTACCTTCATTTTTGCAATCTGTTAACATGCTAGATTTTACTATGTATATAGGAAATGATTCACTCAAAGTTGTTGTACCTTGATGGATGTGATCTGAAATTACATTCTTTTTTTCCAACTCATAATATTGCTGTTGCTTTGTTGATTGAAATGCTGTCCTGGATTCTTTTTTATCTGCATTACTGTTCAGACAAGTGCTTTCAATTTTAGGTAAATACAAAAGCATATTGAAGCATACCGGTTCCTAAGACAGAGCTCAGTAGCATGTCATTTGAAACCTTCCTCCAATTTGACAGAAAAATAATTGAGGTCTTTTTGGCTTTTCAACCAACTGTGACTCCATTTGATTGAGCTTAGCTGATTGTCTAGCCAAAATATTATGGAAAAATTGAAAGTTGTTTCTTGAAGTACAGATAAATGGATGAAAGCTTCATATTATAAGAGATGTTTTCATGCAGTGTGCTCTCTTTCATACTTTTCCTTCATAAACGAACAGTAGGATAAATAGCACAAAAGAAATGTGCTATTCTAAAATTCTTGAGTATAGCAACCAAAAAGATGCTGCAATGAATGTTATAATGATATGAAATTCAATGATTATGAATAACACATGTGTACCATACTATAATATTTCCCAGAGTAGTTATCTGAGGACTATTTAGAGGAAGGTGCTTGAAAAAATTGTAATATAATATAAAGGGTCAGTGACAGAAAAAAATTGATGCTTTGCTCTTCATCTACAGTAAATTGATGATGCTTTGTTCTTCATCTACAGTAGATTGCTGCTGTACAACTATAGGTTGGCAGTGGAATTGAATTTAAATTATAAAAATGAGCCAATATGTATAGGTTAAATGAAAAATTCTATATAAATTACTTGGGCCAAACGCGAAAGCAAAGCCAATTAATTGTAACAGAGCATTCCCCCCCAAATAAATATATTAGGAAAGATTTCATATCATTGAAAGTGAAGAGCCAGGCAAACAAAATTTGTTATCATTTTGACATGAATTGGTGGGTATGGACAGTTCTAACCATTCATAGCCTCCCATCTTGTCAATGTTCCCCTATAGATGAAGACATAACTGTATTCTTAATGTTGCTGGATTGTGGATACTTACTTGCTGAGATGTTCCTTCTTGGTATTTTTTAAAATTTGCACAGTAGGTTCGTTGTAATACAACAGAGATTAGATCAAGCTGAGAATAACCATATCTGTTTCTGCAGAAATTTCATTCCTTTCTCCCCGTTCCATTTATTTGCCCATAACCACACCCTTTGAATCTTAAGGAGAACAGCCCTTTTTAAAAGCAGGAAATTTCTGGCTTCAGAGCCTTTGGCTTGTGTTCTTGTTTTGCATTTTGATGAACTTGTTAGTTGTATCATTAACCCTATTATGAATTGATGATTAACGTACATTTATTCCCTCCAGCTAGAGTTCTGGTTCATTAGTTGGGGATATCTAAACAATTCCCATGGAGAGCATACAGCATGGTTGATTTTAGCTATTAAAACAAGAGTTGTAAACACAGTACTTAAACAAAGGTTGAAAGATATGGTAGCTTCATAGGCTTGGCATTAGCCTTTTAAAGATGGTAGCAGAAAACAAAAACACATCTTTATTTTAAATAACACATACGTTTTTAAATAAAAACTTTATTCAAATGCTATATATTTTATCTCTTGGAGTGCTATTAAATATCTGAAATTGGACCACCAAAGACAGCTTAATAAATTAAGCCTCATGCTTTAAAAAGTCCAAGATACATAGTGAAGTTTTTGTGGAACCCCTTGAAAAGAGTGCTGCTTCAAATATGCTTTTCCTATCTAGCTACACAGTGATCCCACTTTCCCATTCTTAACAACTGTTTCTACAACTGCCTTTCTATCCAGAAACTGATTATCCAGGGGCAGCATAAACACTGTGTTTCTTTTAATTTACAATAATTTCTCTGTCAGGTTATGTTCATGTACCAGCTTGTTCTCCAATTCTTTTATGATACTGTGTGGCATTACTGCCCTAAAACATAACATGTTTCCCTGAAAATAAGACCCTGTCTTATATTTTTTCCACCAAAAAAGGCACCAGGTCTTATTTTCAGGGGTTGTCATCCACTGACTAACTTTACTTGCAAGCGTCGCCCCGAGCCTCCTTTTCTCTGTCAGGGGCCTTCAGGAACTTCTTCTGCAGCCAGCAAGGCTTTCCTGAAGGCCTCTGTAGCCAATAACAGAGCTCCGGATTGCCAGCCTTGCTGGCTGCAGAAGAAATGGGCCAGCAAGGCATGTGTCAGGGTATGCGAGGCCTGGCTACAACTGTCCAAAGATCAGTAGTAGGGCAGCTCCACCCCACCATCCCCATCCTAGCTTAATTTTTACCCACGTACTCTGGAATGGGTGGGATCTTAATTAGGGGTTATTTTGGGAGTAGGGTTTAATTTTGGGTGCACATGTAAAAATCAAGCTAGGACTTACTTTCAGGTTAGGTTGAAGAAACAGGGTAGGGTCTGCAAATAGGGTTGAACAATGCTAATGGATACCATTTTTTTCTCTCCATGATGTAGGGTCAAGAATTGACCATTCGTCAGATTTCCTTGCTTGGCTTCCGAGACTTGGTCTTATTAAGAGTAAAGTTGGATGAGATTCTTCCTCTGGTCCAAAGTAACCTTCCACCCTCCATTATCCAGATGCTGCTGATTTTACAGGTGGGGAAGGGTCTTGTTTTCACCTATCATTTGTGATGTTTGTGGGGGTGGGAAAACATTTCAAGGCTGAAATATTTTGTTCCAACCTCTCATTAGAAGGTAGTGATGTTGGAGCAGCATGTTTTAACATTAGCATTAATATTTTTAGCCTGTTTTAATATTAGCAACCTTGAAATATATTGTACTGACATCCAAATATATTGCACACCACTGTTAATGAGCATTAGATATACTGTAAGAATGAAATTATTGCTTTCCAAGCAGTTTATGAAGCAGAGAATTGCCTTTGGCCTGGACCCGCAAATATTGGCTCCCTATATATTGAGGTCTGTCTCACAGAAAGACATTGATGATATGCCTACCTCCTCAAATGCCTCTATTCCATGCTGTAAGCATGACTCTTATGGAGAAAGTCAACATGATGCAGCCATAATCATGTGTGTTGGGCAAGGTATTTTCAATTAAGAGGGTTGGATTTCTGACATCAGTCATTCATTGATTAAGTTTGAGCTATCTAAAATATTTTCTGGTTTTCTGAATAATGAAATTAATACGTTGCAATATAGGGTTTTCAATGACTGTTTCAAGGATAATACTTTTGTTTGTTTGTTTTATCATGTCTGAGCTCTGGCCATGAATTTTTGCCTTCTTTTCATTTCCTCACAATTACAACTCTGATAGTTCTAACCAGCCTCCCACCTTGCCAATGTTCCCTAGTTACAACTCTGACGATGGGAGAAGGAAAAAGGCAGAAACATCAGGAATGCTGTCTTAAGTTGCTGGGATAATTTGGATTCAGAGAATTAAAACATCCATCACTTGCCAATTGGGTCACAAGTCCTGGGGAGAGAGTTAATTTGCTTATATTCTTTGACTTGTTGGAATGGCCTGCTTGAGCTATCTGCTAAGAGCATTCAGTAGGTTGTTGTAGAACAACGTTTCTCAACCTTCAGCCTTCTCACTTGAAGATAGGCAGACTTCAGCTTCCAGAATTCCCCAGTCAACTTATTGGTTGATATTAAGAAACACTGCTATAGAAAATAATATAGCTTATAACACCTACTTCATAATCTAATACATAATTAAGTTTCTTTTCTTCAGTCAATTAGAAAAATAAAAATGGGCAAATGAAATGTGTTGATTTGCATATCCCAGGTATTTGACAATAGGTATATTTTGTTTATGTTTCAGGGAGTCCATGAACCTACAGGTCCCACTAAGGCTTTTATGCAACTAGAAGAACTTGTAAAACTGGTAGTTTCCCCATACCTTGGTTTGTGTGAAGAACATTGCTTCCCTGGCAGTACCTGTGCCCTGGGTAAGATGTAAAATATTGCAAGTCCTGATATTTGGGTCCAAGGTAACTAGAGAATCCATGGAATCAGTAGAGCATCTTTTTTGTCTGCACAAAAAGAGTTCACAAAAACATAGTATCCAAAATTTTTGCTCACATCTGAGTATTGCTTCATTTGATTATGTTATAAAACCCTGCAAAACATGTTTAGCCAGAGGCAATACCATAGGGTAAAGAAAAAGTGTGTGTGTGTGTGTATATGCCATTTACAAATTGGCTATAAAACATCCATAGTCAGTGATGTGTAATCAATACTCAATGTGGATGAGACACAGAAACTGAGAGTGAAAGGTTAAATTATCCCTGTGCAGCTACTAATCAATACAAACTAGCATTTAATTTGCGTACATGCAGAAAAACACCCTTCGTTTTCTTTTTCTATGTCCAACTGAATTATAATAAGACATTCATTTGCAAATGTTTAAAAGCTAGTTAAAATCTGATTTACAAAAATAAATACCATTTTTAGCTGTGTTGTTTTCCTTTGGCTTTTTAATGAGCTTACCTAATTATTAAGTGTCTTTCCTGTTTTGTATGCCTACCCCTTGTTTCCACAGATGCCTTTTCTTCCTCCCAGAGTAGCTTATCTGATTGTTAGAAATTTTTTTCTTGTGGTTAGATTAAATCATGATTCCTGTGAACTGTTCCTCCCAGTGCATAGTGCTACATTGTGGTCAAGGAAATGACTGTAAATTCAATAAAGTCAGATTAATGCAGTGCTTCAGTACGATTTTGGGCACAGATCATTCCTGTCTTGCTGTCTGACACCATTTCAATGAAAATAGCTTAAATTGGGATCTAGTCCCAAAGCACATGGTTTTCTCCCAACAGATTTTCACAATTAGGGAAGCATAGCCTGCAGATTTATTTTAATATGACTTGATATTTGTTCAGTGGAGAGAATGTCCACTGTGGGAACGTCTCCTGCCGATACCAAATACCGGTCACCCTGTGCGAGCACATAGGTTGGGACACCTCGGGTTGCCGTCTGTGCAACAATGTCGGCTTGCGGTGACCCGGGGAAGGGCCTATTCTGCATCGGCCCCCGCCTTATGGAACCAGCTACCCGCTGAGCTCCGGCTGGCTCCCGAACTCTCCTCTTTCCAGCGCGATCTAAAAACCTAGTTGTTTTTACAGGCTGGGCTGGACTGATCTCCTAGGGGAGAGGGTGGGTTTTAAATTCAATTTTAATTCGGTTTTATACTTGTATTTTGGCTTGTTTAGTTTAATTTCTTTTTAACTAATTTATTGTTCTGTGTTTTTATCTGTGAGCCGCCCCGAGTCCTTTCTGGAAAGTAGCGGCATACAAGTCAAAACAAACAAACAAACAAACAAATAAATAAATAAATAAATAAATAAATGTAAGTTGCTTCCAAACCATCCAAGGTTAACAATTTCTCCCTGATCATTCTGTTTCTTTGTCTGTCTCTTAAGTCTGATTTGAAACTAAAGTTTCCTATCTTATGCAGGAGTATAGGTCTCTACTTGTGGATTCTTAGCTCCCAGTGTTGGGGTGTTGATCTTTTATACATATATCCTTGGTGTCTTTAGCCCAGCAGAGTTCTGGGCTTCCTAATAGGTCTTGGCATCAACACCACATCAGATTAGTTTGTAAAACTGAGCAGCTGTAAATTCATGATTTCAATAAACGAGATGTTCCTGTCACAGTGCAAATATAATCAGTGCACTGTTTACAGCTAATAAAATCATGACCCTTCTCCTTCAGAAGAAAAATAATACAAAGTGTACAGGAACTTGAGTGATAGTGAAATTGTTTATTTGCGGTGGCCATGTGACTCTGAAAGCACTCTGCTATCTTCCTGTCTACCAATAAAACCAGAGTTTATTTCCATAAAACACATTTTATATACTCCATGACCTTCAAAGAATTATACATTCAGAATACTTACATTTGGTCCCCCATTAAGAGAGCATGTGGGCCCCACTACTATGCTTTCCTATGTGTACATTCAGAACATCCTTGGTGCTTTGCCAGCTGTAGTCCTGCATTTGTGGTTGACAGTTGTATAGAAATACTGAAATTACGCCTTTAGCAATAGAGCAGAAGTAGACAATTTTTTGAGTCTCATTTGAAATTTACACAGTGGTTGATATGGAAGGCTGCTTGTTCTCAAAACAGCTGCTGTGGTGAAAATGGCAAGTCATAAATCACCCCTTTATCATAAGATGAACTAGTGCCCGAGCACACTCTCATCCCAGTACAACTGTCATGAAACTCAATGGTATTCCTGGAGATGAATTAGGATCATAGAGACTTGTGATTTTTATTGCTAACTTTCAATTTTTCATTGACTTCCAATGAGAGTGGGGAGTATAAGAATTACATAAACCATCATTCCTGACTTGTTTTGATAATTACCTTGTCATACACTACTGAGCCTGATATTTTACAGTTTTTGTAAGGTCTTTCATCTTGTTATGTTTCAAGATGAAGGATGAAGGGAAAACAGAACATTCCTATTTTTGGATTGATCAGAATTTGGCAGCAACTAAAAATGCTTCCCTGAACTCAGTTAGTAGTTGATTCCTCTTATTTACTGGGATGAATGAGAATAACTAAAATGATTTTGGTGTTCTAAAGGGAAGCTGTGATTTTGAAGATATGGATGTTGAGACTAACATTTATTGACCTTGAAAAAATTAAGCATCCTCTATAAGAAATGGTTACTAGTTTTTTGTTTTTGTTTTTAAAAAATCAAGTATTTGATGGATATATATTTTTAGCAAGTGACCAAAAGGTTAGCTTAGCAGAATCTCTTGAATTTTTCTTGCTCTCTAAGTAGCAATTAAACATGTGAATGGGAAACAGAAGATGTGAAGATTGATCCCTTGAATAATGCTGTGATGTATGGAACAGCAGTGAAATGTTCAGACTGCTTCAGAGTTAAAAGTGAAATTGGAGCTAGAAAATGTTATCATTTCAGTGGATTTTAGGGCCTAATTAGACACTTGAATGGAGCACATTATGTTTCACAGCTTCCAGACAGTGTTTCCTAAAAGAAATATGTTATACGAAGTTCATCATCTTCTCTCCATATAAACTTTAACCATAGAACCGGAATGGGTGAGCAGAAATGCTGATTATTATATCAAGAGACATGTTTTTCTAATCCTAAATGCTGCTGGAATAGATTAATGGTTGAGACATCTTTAGGCCCTTAAAGTTAATGTACACAGTCTTTGTTCAGCATAATTGTTGACAGTTGAACAATATCTCCACCTATTGGATATTGAAGAAAAATATCCAGTACTTTTCATTTTTCAATTGTTCAGTGCATTTTGGATGCAAGTGTCAAAGACTTATAATGATGGATGGTGCCATATACACTGTTCTCACAAGGCCAGACCATAAACATTCTATGGGTCATGTTTACTTGAGTCTCATCACAAGGAAACATGTGCCTGATAACTAAGGTGTGTTCATTATTTCCAACAATTGATGACTAGGGAGCAACAGTTAAAATAGAAAAGGGGCGACTAAATGGTTCAAAATAGGGAAAGGAGTACATCATATAAATAATGTGACAGTGAACATTTAATTTATATGCAGAACATGTCATGAAAAATGCTGGAGTAGAAGGAAATAAAATCAAAATTCCTGGGAGAAACAATAACAGATTTCAGTATGCTGATGATATCAGACTGCTCAGTGGAAACCTTAACAATGGAACTAAAGCTTAAATATTACCTAATGCAAAAGCAAGAGTCACTGAAAAGACTCTTGAGTTTGAAAAGAAGTTGACAGAAGACGCGGTGACTAGATGATAACATAAGAATGTGCTTGAAGCAGGGGTGACACATTGGAATTTTTTTTCCTCCTTCGCTAAACTGGGCATGGTCATGGTCATGGTGACGCATCCGGCCCACAGGCTGGGAGTTTGACAGCCCTGGCTTAGAGGAACGTAATTACTGAGTCCTGAAGAAAGGATGTTCATCATGTCACAAAACAGCAGATGCAAATCAATGACTTCTCAGCAACAACTAAAAGGTTACATTGAAGGAATCTGTGGCATAGCATTCAGTTTGGTTTGTATACCAACTCTTGTGAGATCACTTAGGTGAGATAGGCAGCCATACAAATTGAATAAATAAATAATAAATATCTGAACTGTGGAAAACATACCCATTTCTCTTGGGCATCTTAGGAGACATTTCCTACATTTTTGGCAGAAAATCTTTTTTTCCTTTCTTGTAACATCTCCTCTATGTTTCATAGACTTCCCAATTTTCTGATTCCATTAATTTCCATTCCAGCCACTTAGCAATTTTATATATATGATTAAACACCGAAGGCACACAGAATGCTGTTATCTTCCCACCAAAGTGGTCCCTATTTTTCTACTTGCATTTTTACATGCTTTCGAACTGCTAGATTGGCAGAAGCTGGCACAAGTAATGGGAGCTGACTCCGTTACACAGCGCTAGGGATTTGAACTGCCGACCTTTCTGATTGACAAGCTCAGCATCTTAGCCACTGAGCCATATATATATTCCCTCTGGTCTGTGAGTTGAGTTCAGAGCTATTTGTAAAACACTTTCCAGAAGTGTTTTAAAGTTCTTGCTGTTGTAGTTCCATACTTCATTTATTTATTGGACTTCTGAAATGAAGTGGTAACAATAGCATAATTATTTACATAGACATAATATATCCATTGTGTAATAGCAAATGTAGTACAAGAATTTAAACCAGCAAACTAACCAGAGCAATATAATTATTGGCATTTTCTCTTTTTGTTACTGTAAAATAAATCTCATGTTAATCTCATGTCTAGGGAAAGTTTGTTCCAGATGGGAGGCATTATAGAGATGTACATCCTTCTGGCTTTCCTCCAAAACATTCTTATCAGGGAGAATGGATCTAGCTTAAGGAGATGGTCATGAATATATCTCAGTGCCAAGCCATGCAAATAGGACTGAAAGGTTACTTATGATTCTCTTTCCATGACTATGAAGGTTTGTGGCAGGATCCCTTTCTTTAGGCAGAAGGGATCTATGAAGGTAATAATCTAGCAGCTGAAGGTAGAAGCCAAAACTGTACATTCATATGTACTTCCTTATCACCTTTGTTTGACTAGTCTACATTTAGGTAATTTGCTTCCCTACCTACAATTCTATCTTTTTTTCAATAATGGCTTGGTCGCTTAAAACTAATGCACTTCTTGAGATACAGTATAGAGGTAATTTTTCATTGCTTCAAGGCCTGGAAAGGCAAAATATGCAATGGCTACAGTGCATCTACACATATCTTCCTTGATGACTGCTAGAATTGGTTTGCGCATGTCCAAGATGGCGGGTGCGTTTTGAGTAGGCTCCTTTCGGGGGATCAAGGGTTTTTGAGGTTTTTGGGGAGTAGAGGCTTCCCCGACACTGCAAGTTTCCCAGGGTTTCCCTGGAGGGCGGAGGGAGCTGTCTGTGTCATTTGCAGCAGAATTCGGCTGTCAGCACGGCTTTTTTGAGAACTTTGCTCTCTTGGCCTTCGCGGCGTCGAGGGCCGGCGGATGTAGTCAGCGGCCTGCAGGAGCAGCTCATCAGCTGTTCGTCAGCTGTCCGGCGGTGTTTGGCGGCATTGGCTGCAATGCGCTTGTGGTGGTGGAGGTTCGGTGGCCACGACGATGACTTGTCAGCTGTTTGGTAGTCTCCTGGCGGCGTTGGCGATTTGGGTGGCGGCGATGAAGGCTCAGCAGCTGCGTTGGTGGCTTGCCGGCTGCTCGTCGGTCGCCCGGAGTTGTTGGTGTCCCCGGTGGTGGCAGAGGCCTGGTGACTACAACAGAGGCGGCGGTAGCGGCTCGGAGGCTGCCGGGGGCGGACAGAGGCTTGGCGGCTGTGAATGCTGCGGCCCAAGATTCACCAGCTGCTTGGTGGCACTGGTGATGGTCGCAGCGGCAGCGGCCCACTATATGGTGGCAGCGACGATGGCGGCGGCAGCAACATCAGCCCGGAGGTCCCCCATTGCTGCCTGTGGGTCGCCCTGAGGCCCTTTAGCCCTTAGTGGCATCGCCCTTGTGAGCTTGGTGCCCCTGGGGCTTGTTGGCCCGATGCTGCCCGCATTTTACCATCTTGTTGGGACCTGGTCATCGTTGGGGGGGGCAGTGGTTTGCTGGGGGTTTTGACTTTAATATTGCCCTCGGTGCCACTGCCCTTCCCCTTCCCTCCGAGGGCGAAATTCCCGGAGGAAGAGGCCCTATTATGGCCGCACTGGGGAGGTGCAGGCCTGGAGCCCCGAGGAGTCCGGATTGTGGGCATTGGGGTTTGGCCCGGGTTGGATGGATAGGCACCGGCCTGGTGGGGGTCAGTTGTTGACTTTACATTGGAGGAGTGACCCCCGTGGTAGGTTCGGTGCCGGACTCTGGACTTGGGGCTGTGGTTTTCGATCTTTTGCCATTCCGGACTTGTTTCTCTGGCTCCGGACTTGTTCCTCTGGACTTGGCCACCCCTATTTTATACTACTCTCAGACTGCAGGCTATCTGTCTCCATTTGTGGCCGCTGTTGCCCTCCTGTGTGATATCTCGAATCCTCTCCCCGGCTGCCCTGGAGGTTGCCTTACCATCAATGACTATCTCCTTGTTTGTTTTCCATTCTCAGACCCTCTTCTCCCCTTTGGACCTGGCTGCCCCCATTGCAGTGGGAGGGCAATGGAGGGCATGAACCCCTCTGTTGTGAGAGGGCGGGGGGTCTCTGTTTGGGCCAGTGTCCCACCATAAGCCGCTGTGGTGGGAGAGCAGCGGCTTGGTCATCTTAATCCTGGCCCTAGCAGCGGTGAGAGAGCTGCTTGTTGGTGGGGTTGTTTGGTCTGGTTTTGAATGCCTGGTCCCTTATGCATGTTTCCATCTATGCAATTTGTAACATCGAACCAACTGTTTTGCCCTCTTTCCCCCTTGAAATGTGATATCTTATGCCAGCCTACTCATCGCCGGAGTTACGGGGCCTCCAGACTGTTCCCCTGTCTTTGGAGTGGCCCTTTGGTTATCAAGAGCCTACCTCAATGACAGATCTTGGGATCCTGAGAGGTGGCATGGCGTGACCAAGGGGCCAAATTTTAAATCTGGGATAAAGGGGAAGCTTTTAAATTTTTAATTCGTTGTTTTAAGGGGTTAGGGCAGGGGGTGGGGGATCAAATTGTGGGTCTATACTGTCCTTCCAGGCCAGCTCCTGGTCTCGCCGTGGAGGGGTTGGGTGGGTGGGGGCCCCGGGGTCTGGCGGGGAGAGGGCAGGGTTGACCATCTCCAGGGTGATCGGTTATGGCAGGGGTGGATGGGACAGGGGGCCAAATTTTGTTATGGGAGCGCGCCCCCGGTGTTTATGAGCGGTGGCGCGCTCCAACCCCCAGGTCGCTTCCCACTCCCCTGGAGTCTTGGGAGACATGGTCTCTGGGCTCAGGCTGGTATATGTGAATGCCAAGTCTGTAGCCAATAAGTCATCCCTCCTCCACGAGCTCACAGAGGAGGAAGCTGCAGACCTGACATGCATTACGGAGACCTGGTTGGGCCCGGAGGGGGGTGTCCCTCTGTGTGGTTTGTGCCCTCCAGGTTTCCGTGTGCTGTTCCGGTCTCGGGCCCAGGGAAGGGGCGGAGGGGTAGCCATAGTTGTTAGAGAGACCTTGTTTCCAAGGGAGGTCACTGTCCCGCAGATAGGCGGGTGTGAGGCCCTCCTCGTGAGCTGGGCCCTGGTGGTCGGTTGGGTTTGCTGCTAACATACCTGTCCCCCAGCTGCGTAGCGGCGGCCCTGCCTGAGCTTCTCGACGTCCTCTCGGAGGTGGCAGTGGAGTTCCCCCAGGCTTATAGTTCTGGGGGACTTTAACTTGCCGTCTCTGGGGGTCGGGTTTGGCTCCGGAGTTCATGGCATCCATGGTGACCTGAACCTGACCCAGGTGATTCATGGGCCCACTCATGAGGGGGGGAACACGCTTGACCTGGTTTTTGTCTCGGGGCAGTGGTGTAGTGATCTGGGGGAGGGTTCTCCAACTGCCCTCCCTTTATCGTGGACGGATCACTATCTCCTGCAGCTGGTCTTTCAATTGGCTGTCCCTCGCTGGGGATGAGGAACCAACACGATGGTTCCGCCCAGACGCCTGATGGGTCCGAGAGGTTTCAGACGGTGCTGGGGTTCTTGCCGCCTCCCTCGACCACAGCTCGGCGAGACGCTGACGGCCGCCTGGCAACAGGCAGCTTTGGAGGCACTCGACGGGTTGTCCCCTTGGCCTCTTCCCGCCGTGACCCCGATGGGCTCCTGGTTTTCCGAGAGCTCCGGGGATGAAACAGCAGAGAAGACACCTGGAGAGCAGGTGGAGGACTAGCCGCTCCGAATCCGACCGTGTCCAGTTGTGAGCCTATATTAGGACCTATCTGGAAGTGATCAGGGCGTGCGTGCTTACTTCTCGCTCTGATTGTCCCGATGATCGCCCTGTGGCCCTGTTTGGTGACCCGCTCCCTCCTCCAATTGAGGGAGGGGATGACCCTTGCAGGGAGAGCAGAGGAATTTAGTTTATATCTGGCGGATAAGGTCGCTCGAATTCATGCCGGCTTGGACTCTGATTGGAAGTGGTCTGATGATGGGGTGGCGACGGGTCTGGTGGATTCTATCTGGGTTGAGTTTGACCTGGTCTTCCTTGATGAGGTGGACAGGATCATGCAGAGGCTGTCTTCCACCACGTGTTTATTGGACCCGTGTCCTTCCTGGTTGGTGTATGCCTCCAGGGAGGTTACACGCGGCTGGCTCCAGGCAATTGTCAATGCCTCCTTGAGTGAGGGAGTCTTTCCTGCCGCCTTGAAAGTGGCGGTGGTGAGGCCCCTCCTCAAGAAGCCTGCCTTGGACCCGGCTGTTTTGAACAACTATCGTCCAGTCTCCAACCTTCACTTTTTAGCGAGGGTTGTTGAGAGCGTGGTGGTTCAGCAGCTTCCCTTGTTCCTGGAGGAAGCTGATTATTTAGACCCGTATCAATCGGGCTTCAGGGCCGGACACAGCACGGAGACAGCATTGGTCGCACTGATGGATGATCTCTGGAGGGCACGGGACAGGGGTTGTTCCTCTGTCCTTGTCCTGTTAGATCTCTCAGTGGCTTTCGATACCATCGACCATGGTATCCTTCTGCAGCATCTCAGAGGACTGGGGGTGGGGGGGACTGTTTTACGGTGGTTCTCCTCCTTCCTCTCGGGCCGTTCGCAGTCGGTGTTGGCAGGGAGGCAGAGGTCAGCCCCGAGGCCCCTCACTTGTGGGGTGCCCCAGGGGTCCGTTCTCTCGCCTCTCCTGTTTAATATCTACATGAAACCACTGGGCGAGATCATCCGAGGTTTTGGGGTGAGGTATCATCAGTATGCTGATGATACCCAGCTTTATATCTCCACCCCAGACCAGTGATCAGTGATGCTCTCTCCATGATGTCCCGGTGCCTGGAGGGTACGGGTCTGGATGGGGAGTAATAGGCTTCAGCTCAACCCCACCAAGACTGAGTGGCTGTTCTTACCGGCATCTCGGTCTTTATTGGATGTACCATCTTTGGTCATGGGGGGAGAGGTGTTGCCCCCTGTGAATAGGGCGAGGAACCTTGGTGGGGTTGGTGAGGAACCCAGGAACCTCCTGGATTCACAGCTTGGTTTGGAGGAGCATGTGGGAGCTGTGGCCAGGGGGGCTTTTGCCCAGGTTCGGCTGGTTCACCAGCTCCGCCCTTATTTGGACCGAGATGCCCTTCGAACGGTTACTCATGCGCTCGTCACCTCTAGAATCGACTACTGCAACGCTCTTTACATGGGGCTCCCCTTGCGGATGACCTGGAGGTTACAGATGGTGCAGAATGCGGCCGCGCGGGCTGTGATGGGGGTATCCCGATACTCCCATGTTACACCCCTCCTGCGCAGCTTGCATTGGTTGCCGGTTGCCTCTCGGGTCGCCTTCAAGGTGTTAGTAACAACTTATAAAGCCCTAAATGGCTTGGGTCCAGGGTACTTGCGGCGCCTCCTGCCAGCATCACTTCCCGATCGCCCTGTTCGCTCTCATAGGAGGGGCCTCCTTGGGATACCGTCGGTCAGGCATTGTCGGCTGGTGGTTCCCAGGGCTAGGGCCTTCTCCATGGGAGCACCTGCCCTCTGGAATCAGCTCCCCGTGGATCTCCGTTTGGCCCCTGACCTCTGCTCCTTCCGCCGAGACCTGAAGACTTGGTTGTTTCAACAGGCCGGCCTGGAATGACCCGGGGGTTTGAGGTTTTAATTTTCTCAACTTTTTAATTGTATTCGGCTTGTTTATTTATTTAATTGTCTTTTTATTGTAAATTTGTCCTGTTTTAATGTTCGCCGCCCTGAGTCCTTAGGGAGTAGGGCGGCATACAAGTCGAATAAATAAACAAACAAACAAACAAATAAATAAATAATTGTTTCCTAAGATTTTTTTTAATTAAAAAAAGATTTATCTGCAAACTAGAATGATGCAAAATGAAATACAAACTCATGGTATACTTCTTTGCAAAAGTGCTGTAGAGTCCACTTAGATGATTAAAAAAAAATCAAGGGAGGAATAATTTACTTTCTATTAAGGAGGCATTTTGGGGCAGTCCAAATCAGAAAATACTGCCTACCTGAGCTCTGGGTACTTTCTTTTTTCAAACGCTGTAACACTTTCATAGATGCCAATCTCTAAATGACCAATTAAGTAGATTGTAGTTTCCCATGCAGAATTTAAAAATGGGATAGTTCTCCACTGAAGCATTATAAGAGAGTAGTGAGGTAAGTTTAATTATTCTGGCAGTAGCAAAAAAAAAGATGTGGGAGGAGTTAAGATGGGATTGCAGCAGCAGCAGGCAAGTAGGCTCTCTGCTTTTAACTAAGATTAAATTAACCTATTTTAACTACTATCTGTTTTCAAGGTTATTTTTCTACCTTATTCTAGTCTTCAAATTTCCTATTTTAAAACCTTTTACACTTTTGAAATTTTTTGCAGCGTGGCCACTAATCCACTTCCAGTTATATTTCAGCTACGGTTTAGCTGTATTTTTATCAACCCAAGCTGGGCCTCAGCTATGGGAGTGCCTTGCTGCTTCTTTGTTGCTGTTCTATAGGTCTTACTCTTTAGCTTGGAAGTCTAGTAATGTCTAGCTCTGATGTGACTTTTTTATCGGATTTATTTTATTTTTATCTACTATTTTTATTATTTTATCATTTTTACTTACTCCCTGCTCCCTGCTCTGTCGGGAGGGCAGGATCCTTGTTATACTTGTGAGGAGCTCTGCAATTGTTTGCATCAGGACTTGTTTCCTCTCGACTCCTGACTCCTCTTCCTCTGGATATAGGACTCATTTCAGTGACTAGACTCTTTGCTATATTACACAGCTTTTCCTTTATTGTGCTACTTAATATAATGAAGACAAGGAAAAGAAGCAGATCCCTCACTGACCTGGTTCCTCAACCTTCTCTGAAGCAATCTAAGATTGAGGACTTTGTTTTAACTCTGCCTCTTGGTTTGAAAACTCCAGCTCCCTTTTATCTGGCTGCTGCCGGTCATCTTGATCCTCCGACGGTTGAGAGTGTCGCCCCCCGAGTTGAGAACAAAGGCTCATCAAAAACTATGGCCCCTAACTAATCCTTAAATGAGCCCATCCTTACAGAACTTTTGGCCCAGCAATGTTTCTTGGTTGCAGAAACAACAGCGAGCATTCAGTTCCAGCTTGATAAAATAATAAGTACTTTAAACTACCTAGTTTCCTGGGCTACCAGTGGGTGCCCTGGGTTGATCGCTCGGCAGCCTGATGCGGCGGCAGGGTCTCCCTGCCAAGCTTCAGTAAAAGCACTGGTCAATGTAACCCTACCAATAGTTCGAACTCCATACCTTTTGACGCAAACAGCCACCTGGTTTTACAGTCAAAACAGGTGGCCCTCAACATTAATCCCATTAATGGCAACTTGCCTCATTGGGGCTTAATACAGCTGGTGAGGAGTCATATACTACGGTTACTGGGGCTGGAAGCTGATGATCTGAAGAAGGTTGAACTTTTACCCTCTCTTGTATACTGCACCAGAGTGCTACTTAGTTTTGACAATCCCAACACCCCAAAACTATTTTTCAGGAGAGGATCTCTGTTAAGATCCTTCGGCATTTTGCCAAGAAGGGTCTTTAAAGATATGTCGATTAAGCCACTTTTGAGTAATCGACAACTTGTGAGTGTCAGGAGATTTACTGCCCCCAAAAGACCTTCAGCAGCACATATTAATGTGCCAATCTTGAATGCCATCCCGGATACTAGACCACTTACTAATTACACACCCATTCCTGTAAAACCTCCTGATGGCGTCCTCTCAGACAGTATCCTGACTGTTCCTCCTACAACCGGTCAAACCAATTCCTCTCAGTGAGTAACATTTTACCAGGAAGCTTCCCTTGACTTGATCAACTGGGAAGAAATGGCCCCAAAGGAAACGACACCAGCCCAGGGCACCCAAGGCTCCTTAGTGAATAAGCCCCAGGCCAGTGCTTTTGGGATTCCATCTATCTATGAGACTGACTTACCTCAAGACAATTTTTGGAACCTGGAGGAGATACAGCTCTTCGACTCCTTTTGTGCGCTTCTACAACCAGAAAGGGCCCAAATTATAAAGTGCCTGGATGCAGTTAAATCCAAGCTCTGGAGTCTTTCACTACCTGATAAGGATCCCCTTGGATTTCAGGGAGTCCATACCGATTTACCAGCAGAAGCTCCCTTGGCCCTTATCATCTCCGGAGTGTCTCAGCCTATACAATCAGGTCCTAACAAGTAGCGGCCCAGAGACAATCTTGGCCTTTGAATCACTAATTAATAGTGTTCAAAGGGAACTAGGAGCCGACCATAGGCCAAGTGGTCCATATCATTCAAAAAGCAATCCTTGGTTTGACAAAGAGTGTCTGATGCTCAGAAACCAGATTAATCGGGTTTACCTGCTCTATCGTAATCGACAGGACAAATGCCCACCAGAGGACTACTATCACTTGAAGTGGAAGTATAAAAGACTAATTGCTAAGAAAAAGAGGGCTAAAGAGAGAGAGAAGTGGGATCTACTTCCCTTTTCCATCCAGCAGAAGAATACTCGGCTATTTTGGCAAATTGTTGCCAGCTCCTTGCCTGGTCATCAAGAACTCCCACTCTGCTGTATTTCCAACAGAGACTGGGAAAACCATTTCTTGTCAATCTTCCAGGCATCAACAAGTTCGACTGAGCTTGGGCCACAACTGCCTCCTGCAATTCCTGACTGGCAACCCGTGACTTATGCTGAGATTATTGAGCTTATCTCCGAACTCAAATCAGGCAAAGCCCCTGACCCTGATGCTATACCCCCTGATCTGCTAAAATCTAATCCCGAGTGGTGGATTCCTCTCTTAGCAACACTCTTCACTCATATCAATACCTCTGGCAAGATCCCTACCTCCTGGAGCCTAGCAATTATTGTTCCAGTTTTTAAACGAGGAAATAGGAACAACCCAGCTGACTATCGCCCCATAAGCCTGCTCTCCATCATTGGAAAACTGTATGCTAAATATCTCCAACACAGACTCCTCACTGGGTCGAGGAGTCTAACATTATTGGTGCTGAACAGATAGGGTTTAAAGTGGGCTGTGCCACACTGGACCACTGTTTTGTCCTAGCGCACCTGGTTGATAAATATACTACCATACCAAGTGGCAAACTTTTTACTGCTTTTATCGATCTACAGTCAGCATTTGACTCAGTCCCTAGGGGACTGTTGTGGTCAAAACTGCTCAAAAGTTCCATCGACAGACGTCTCTTGTTTCTAATTAGATCCTTGTATAACCAGATCTCTAGCCAGGTCAGGTGCGGCTTGCAGGGAGAACTTTCAAATCCTATCCTGATCAAGAGTGGAGTAAGGCAGGGTTGTGTCCTGGCTCCTCTTTTGTTTAACCTATTCTTATCTGACTTGGCTTCTTACATTGGATGTACTGAGTCCCACGCCCCAAAACTGTCAACTATGAAGATCCCGCTTCTTTATGCTGACAATGCGGTCCTCCTTTCATTGTCAAGGCCAGGTCTGAAAAGATTACTTTCTGCATTTGGATCTTACTGTGCTGGGAACCACTTGTCCATTAATTATGAAAAATCAAAAGTATTGGTGTTCTCTAGAGCCCGGAAATTGTACAACTGGGCTATCAATGGTAATGCTGTTAGGCAGGTTTTCCACTTTAAGTATTTAGGTATTCAATTTCAGAGCACCGGCGCTTGGACTAGACATCGAATCCAGGTGCTGAATTCGGCCTCCTGTAGCCACCAGCAGATTCTAAGATTTTTCTAAACCCAAGGAGGCCAGTTTATTCCTTCTGCTCTGCGTATTTACAAAGCCAAAACCTTGGCCCAAACTTTTTATGGAATTCCCATATGGATATGGGACTTCAAGGATTGTATTGAAAGAACCCAGGCTGTTTTTCTTAGGAAACTTCTGGGTCTTCCTCCTTGTGTTGGTTTTGCTCTGATATACCTGGAACTGGGCACTCGATCAGTCGAATGCATGGCGTGGATTAACACCTTTAAATGGTGGTTTCGGGTGCTCTTTTTGGCAGTTCCTGGTAGCTACCTCTCCCTGACATTTGCTGACTCTCATATTTCTCGCTGGGAGAGGGAGCTGACGAAGAAACTACACCTGCTACATTTTACAGGGGATGCCCTGGGAGGTTATGGCCTTAAGGACGCCCAATTTAGGGTAGTCCAATGGCCTGTGGACACTGACTTGCAATATCTAAGAGCCAGAGCTAACAAAACCTGCTCTCCTCTGATCTTCAGCCAATTTAATAATTATGGACTGAGGATGGCTTCTTATTTTTACACTCTAACCATCCCCAAGTATAGAAGAGCTTTTTCCCTAGCTCGTTTCAACGTCTTGCCCTCAGCACTACTGGACGGGCAATTCAAGAGGCTCCTGATTAGCGAGCGGCTATGCCCCTGTGATAGAGCTGAGGTTGAAACTCTGGAGCATGTCTTTTTATACTGCCCTATGTATAACGCAGGCAGAACTAAATTACCGTCTCTCCTTGAAATAGACCCCTCCAGACCCGATGCTAGTAATTTGTTCTTATATTGTCTAGGGGATGGCTCTTCATACATCACTTCTCAGGTTTCCAATTTTTTTTTAAGAGCTGTAACCATCAGAGGAGAATGCTGTAATTCCCCTCAGTCAAAGTTTCTGGTGACCAATTGTTCGTGATTTTATTTTTCCCATGTTCTTCTTTTATTATACTTGTATTTTGGTCTGTGACTGCAAGAAATTAAATTAAAAAAAAATACTGGCAGTAGCAGTAGCTGAGCATGAGATGAAAGGAATGCCTGGTCCTTCTTCGGTTTGTATAATAGTAATTGTGCAACACATTTATATTTATCAGTTCTTTTAGATTGGAATCTGACCATAGTATTTCTGTTGAGGAGTTTAAAAAACAGTAATAGGCATTTGTTGCTAATAGCTTATCAGCTGATATGAACTCAATTCATTTTTTTCTTTCAGTTGCTATAGCGGTTTGAGGATAGCGGTTTGTAGTGTTTGTTGCAGAAAATATTCCTGGTGGCTAGCTGCAGTAAACAGGAGTGTAGAACAAAGCCTGTAGTATTTGTTTTCTTGACTATTCCTGCCTGGCCACCATTGCACTTTGAATGCTTTTTTTCCAACTGCTTTTTATAGTTATTGCTCCAGATTGGAATAACTTTTTGGAGACAACGAGTTGACAAGCGGGAAATGATTGCTAAATCTTGCTGTTAATAGTGAAATCACAAGCTGGCTACGGAATCTATTCATTAGATCTTATGATTCATTTTATTTGAGATAAATATTTGCAGCTATTTAAAAGTCTGAGCAGAAAACTTGCAAAACATGAGAGCCTACATTTCTAAATTAGATTGTTGATTTTCCCTTTTCTCTCTTATTGTTTCTACCATTTTGTGTTTCTTTTATACTTTCTGCATTCTTTTGTAATAAACCTCAGATCTACCTATACCGAGGCCACAAGATATAAGTAAACCAGTCTTTTCAACCAGGCAGCCAAATAGCTGTACTCTTGGAAATTCTGATTCACTTTCTCTCCAACTTACCAGTCAACTGGAGATTGGGCATGTGATGCATCTGGCCCAGGGGTGGGCATGTGATGCATCTGGCCTGCAGGCCGCCAGTTTGACAGGCCTGACCTAAAGTATCATTAGTGGTTTTCTGAGGGAAAGGAGTCTGGATCTGGATTCAAACCAGTGTTGTCTTCTAGTTCTTTCTCCATTTGCTACTGAAGGTGCTGCTTCTAATGAATAGCATAGCATATTCAGGGCCTAAGCTTAAAGTAGGAAATTTATTCCCAATTTAGAACAAGAATTTACATTGTATTAAGGATCTATGCTGCTCTTTATAGAATAAAAGAGATCAAAGGACAGAGAGGAAAGTTGAGATTGAACAAACATTATGCATGAACACTGTATGTAATACTGGGTCTCAGGTTGTGCACTTCTCTTTTTTTATCACTGGGATCACTGATAACTTGGAGATTAACTATCAAGATGCAGTCCTGTGATAGAAGCCCTATCATTTTGGTTTGCTACATCCTGTGCCCTCTAGTGAATAGCCATTGATGTAAGTAGGTGCTCTCCAGACAGAATGACCTCAGGAAGCACTGCTGGATATGATTGATCCATCAATAATTTTTGCTTCTTCTGTGGCAGTGCAGGCTCTGAAGAGTACATTGCTCAGACTTTCCTAATCCAGTTAAAACTGCTCATTTTCCATCACCTTTTGCCTATTATTTCAGTAATAAGTTAGGACTGAAAGACTATGATAGTTTCAGTGAAAGAATATAAAAATGTAGCATTACTGATGCAATGATTCTTAGCATAACCATGTGGATTTTCAGCTGAAATCTCTGGAAGAAAAATGATGTGCATGACAGTGGCAATTATAAGAAAATTCGTTCTCTCTCTCTCTCTCTCTCTCTCTCTCTCTCTCACACACACACACACACACACACACACTCTCTCTCTCTCTCTCTCACACACACACATGGAGGGAGGGAGGGTGGGAGGGAGAGCACCATATCCTCTGGCAGGAAAGTAATCTATCAGCCTCATTGGAGGCAGCCTTTAAAATATCCCAAGGAGATGGATGGTGCTTGTTACAACTGTTTTGTATTAAGACACAATAGAGAGACTTTAGGATTTGTTTACAGCTTTGAAAATAAGTTTTAGTTAGAGTTTCACTTCACAATTTAGACTGGGATTCTCAGTGATAAAAAGTAGCAGAGAAAAATATTATTTCCTCCAAACATTATAATGACTAGTCAATCATAGACCAAGAGGTCTCAGGTCCTCTTAGTCTTAGCTATCTGCTCCTGGCCTATAAAGAAAAGGTTCCCTCTCACCTTAGCTATTTTTCTTTTAAGAGAAAGCTTTAGTTATCCTGGGATAGCTGCTGCTGTTAGGAGACACTAGTTAAAGGGAAAAAGAGACCTCTCCCTCACCCTGTGTTACTGAAGAAATAAATAGCTATAAATATTACCCAAGCAGAAATTCATTGGCCTATAAAAGACTTAAAAGAACTTGCTGTGGGACTACTCCTATCATTTAAGACCGGTGTTCTCTGTGTGTTGATCCTTGCAGATTGAAACAAAGAATACACAGGGTTGAGTTTCCAGCATGAATGCAAGTACACATGGAATTTACAAAGTACTGCTTCACAGCAGCCTCCCGATTTGTGGCGAAATTGGAATGGACTTTCTGACTATATAATTCTTGGTTGTCAGATAAAGGATGACTAGACCTCGGCATCTATCTTTTCTCTTTAAGAGACTTGTTTCAGTGTTTCATTCCTGACTTGCATTATGAGTTGGAATAAAAAGAAGAGAGCTTTAAATGGCGAAAGTTTTAACTGCTAATATTTGCTCCCAGTTATAGGCTTGGATAATATTGAGGCAAAATTGATTAATTCAATGTTCTTTAATAAGCATTGCCAATGCAAGAATCAGCTATTAGCTTAAGCGAAGTTCAGTTCAGATATGAATTGGTTAGAAGTAACTCCATTACAACTACATCCATGAAAATTAAGGAAGAGCTATTTAGATAGATTAGATTTTTTTAATCCCACCTTTATTATTTTTAATCCCACTGTTACTATTAACACAAGGTGGCAAACATACCTAATATTCCTTCCTCTTCCTATATTTCTCACAACAATAATCCTGTAAGGTAGGACTAGAATTCATGGTGTTAGCCTGGTGCCTTAACCAATAGCTAGCTAATTTGATAGAAGCTTTAAAATGAAATATCACTCTATCTGAAATTTGGGGTGTTATGCTTATTTAGTACCTCTGTCGTGGTGACGCAGCAAGCTAGCTATGATTTCTTTCCCCATAGATGATTTTTTAATGCTTAGTCTTGTGAAAGTGTACTGTGCTGTAAAATGTGGTGAGCCATTTCTGAACTCTTCCTGTGCTGAAATAATAAATGTTGCAGCAGCTATTTTGGATGTAGTGTTTCGGTTGAGCAGAACTATAAAGGGAGATATCTGCTGGAGAAAAAAAAAAGCAAGTTGAGTTTTATTGATGTCATACTTTTCTCTGTGGTGTATAGGTGTATTGGAAATGTTTTCAGAATAGTATGAAGTATTGTGAGGATACCAGCATACACAGCATCTCTCTACTCTCTTTTCCTCTACAACTCTGTGAGGCAGGTTAGGTTGATAATGACTGACTGATCCTAATTCATCTAGTGAACTTTAAATGTTGAGTGTGGACTGCAAGTTGAATCTCCCCAATGCCAGTCCAGCATCTTCACCACTATACTATAGGTACTCTTTGACTTATGACCATAATTGAGTCAAAAAATTTATATTGCTAAGTGAGACAGTTGTTATGAGAGTTTTGCCCCATTTTCCGATCTTTCTTGCCACATTTGCTAAAACGTGAATCACTGCAGTTGTTACGTTGGTAACATGATTGTAAAGTAAATCTGGCTTCCCCATTGACTTTGCTTATCAGAAATTCACAAAAGTTGATGACATGACCCCAGGACACAACTATCATAAACATGAACCAGTTTCTTTGCATCTGAATTTTGATCACATGACCATGGGCCGGCTGCAATGGGTGTGTGAAAAATGTTTATAAGTCACTTTTTTCATGTCATTGTAACTTCAACACTAAACAGAACTAAATGAGCTGTTGTAAGTTGAGGGCTACCTATACACTGTCTCTATGAACTTAGAAGAGGTGCTTTAGTACATGTGGGACCATGAATGTAGTACTTGTCTGTGACTTCTTAAAGCAGCTGTATTTTAGGAAGGTTCCTGTTTCTTTTTTAATATAACTTTTATTCAGAATTTAAATACAATAATAAAAACTAATGTAATGAAACTTAGAGAAAGAGAAGAGAATGGAAATAATAAAACATGCAAAAACAAAGGAAATGACTTCCAAACATCGTTACCATGTAAACAAAGAGCCTTGGTGGTACAGGCTGTTAAACGCCTAGCACTTAGTTCCAGCTGCCTGCAATTAGTGCAGGCTCAAATCCCACCAGGCTCAAGGTTGACTCAGCCTTCCATCCTCTCGGGGTAGGTAAAGTGAGGACCCAAGATTGTTGGGGGCAATAAGCTGACTTTGTAAAAATGCCGCTTAGTAATAAGCAGGCATATACAATGGAATGAAGGCTATTGCTGAGCGCATTGGGTTGTGCTCCAAAAATTGTAAGCCGCCCTGAGTCTCCTGAGAAGGGCGGCATATAAATATGAATTTTTTTAAAAAAATTAAGAACTCTTCAGCTCCTGTAAACTTTCCATCCCTTATCCCATCCCTCATCTATAAATAAATCCATAAAATACCAACCTTTCAGTCCTGGTGTCAGCAAAAGGTAAAAAGGTCTTAACTTTTAATTCAATCAAATATAGTCTTGGAATTTAATTTCTCTTCAATTCTTCTTTAACCTATTATACAAATTTATTCAAGGCTTTAGCAAGCCTCTTTTGTAAATCAAATGAGAAAACATTTTACAGGTCATTCTCTTGGTTTATCATTTGTCTTTTTAATTTTTAAAACTCTGGCCAGTCTTCACTCCCTTCCGTTCCCCTCCCTCTTCTCCTCTCCCATCACTTTTCATCAAATCTAATCAAAAGCGATTCTGGGCAACACCCAACAATCAAAGATGTTTTAATACCCAGTAAAGTGTTCTTTTCCAAATTATTCTGTTGATCTGTTATTTGTAGTTCCACTTTCAGTACCTTCTCTATCTTGTCAGATAAAATTTGTTCCATATCTGTCGTTACTTCATTAATATCTTTTGAACCTAGTCTGTCATTACCAACAAATATTGACATTGTAAGTACTAATTTATGGCTCCATTCTTCAAATAACTCATTTAATATTTCCAATGTTACAATGTTTGATCGTTTTGGAAGTCGGAGTATTAATTGACACCAAAAACAAATGTGTATTTCTTTCTTCTGCTTAGAACCTTTAGTCCTTTCTGCTGTCTAAAATCATAACATCTTTGTTCTAGCATGTTATTTGCAATAACCAGGATAGCCAAAAGGAAAATTCAAAATATTATAGTGAAAATCAATACTCCATATTCATCTGAACCTTTGATCCATTTATAACCATCTTAGGTCAAAATTTTGCTATTTATTTCAAGTTCTTTTAAGTTCTTAAGCCTGTAATTGATTTTTCTTTTGTTCAGAGTTGAAGATAAACTTACCTGATGAAAACTTTTAAAACTTGTCTTGAAAGTCTCTAATGGTTTACAATGATTTGGCAATGTTGGCAATTTCCAAAAGTGATTAGAAAGTGGGATTTGCAAACTTAGTGTCCTTTAAAAGGCTCCACTTGTGAACAATATAGCTGACCTCTTTGTTTCCCAGCACTCAAACCTGCAGAAAACTGCTGTCCTAAAGCATATATGGGTGATCTCCCATTTTCTCCTTATCTGAAGAAGTTTCTAGGACCTGGTCATTAGTTGTACTTTACAGAATTGTCTTCAGTTTGCCATACCTTTCCCAGAAGCAGAAGGATTCCTGTTTCTAATGCAGCATACAGTTTGATATAAGGAAGTAGAAGAAAAAGGACATGGTACAGCTTTATAGTTCAGGAGCAGGTAGATACTAGAGGAGAAACTATCAGTAGCATTCTGAATAATATACAAGGATTTTTGGTTCCCATAATAACAATAGTAATTATAAAATGACTCCTTATTTAAAAGTATAACTTACTGTAAATGAAAAAAGCTTGAGGCAAACAGACATGGAAAAATGCATGTTCAAGGACTCAAAACAAATTCCTGACTTCATAATTCTTCAAGAGTTTGGAATGTGCACATGTTTTTCCTTGGGGCACTTAGGGTTTGACTTCTCCTTCTCTAAAGTAAAATTGAATTTGTCTGTGCTTGTACTGTAAGTTAAGAATATGTGACCTATAATTCCATCCTCATCATTCTTATAACTGAATGTACTAAAAGTTGCTAGTTAGATCCATGTGAATTCCTTCAGAATAGGGAATACTGTTGTCCAATGGAACTGCAAGAAAATGGTATCTACCACTTTCATCCATGATCTTCATTACTTAGGTCAGGAAGAATGGATCTCTTGTTGTCTAGCTGTAGTTGAGTTAAAGTTACTACTATCTCATAGCACTGCCCATGCTAGCTGGAGATGCTGGGAATTGGAATCCAGCCCTATCTAAAATAATAATAATAATAATAATAATAATAATAATAATAATAATTATTATTATTATTATTTGGTCTTATATGCCGCCTCTCTCCCGAAGGACTCAGGGCGGCTCACATAAAAACAACCATACAAATACAAAAGTTAAAAAGGACATGTTAAAAGGAAATGTTAAAAGGGCATGTTAAAAAGGAAATGTTACTGGTTTTCTCCACCTACCTCGTAACAATCCTTTTGTTAGAAATGACAGTGAATTCAAACTGGGAAGCTCACTAGATTAATGATTACAAAGGTTTTCTGTAAAGTAGTATCTACCAGAAGCATAGGACTGTAGTGGGCACTGTAGAGTATCAAGTTGAAAAAAAAATGGGTTCATAGTACAGGTATGCAAAATGAGTGATCGGAGAAAATGTATGTGCCCAGGGTTTTGAGAATAAGAATGTTAAATGTTCTGTCATAGAAGAAAACCTTAAATAGACCATTCTTGTCTCAAAAAAATCCATTCTAGGATGCTAGGAACTTGAAAATGAAGATATGTATGTTCCAATACTTTTACTTTGTTCTACACACGTTATTGTTTTAATAAAAAGTTTCAAGTGGGGTTGTTTTGTTAGGTTATGTAGAATAGGCAGTAAATTTCTCACAGAGAAGTTTGTTTTGCTTTGCCACCAATTGTAATGCTGTTAACTTTGCCCATAATACAGTCATTCTGAACTGTATATGTGAAAAGTTACATCAGGGAAGAAAAGATACTTCTGTGTCAGATTCTGGGCAATATCCAGAAGGATAATTAGAGTTTTTTAATTACTTAGTTAATTAAGACAACTTTAGAAGAGGGATTATATTACAATAATGTCAACGTTCTCCAGTGTCATACGTTCTTCTGTCATAACAGGGACTTCTAACATAGGATCATACTGGTGCAGGAGATTGGGTATGATTGATTAAGTATAATCAATTGTATAATTTGTATTTTATTTCCAAATATTCTTATTATCCACATGTTGCAACTTGTTGGCAAAATTAAGATGAAGAAATCTTTCATGTGCCTTTCACGGCAACAAAATCTGGAGAAACCAATTCTTGCACTGGTAAACAATTAACAAAAATGTCTCTTTTCCCTTGTTTTCCAGAGAGACGGTATTACAGATCTCGTTACAAACCCAATGGGCTAAGCATCTCTTCTCACACAGTGGCAACCCGACAAGTCAGTGAGACCGCCTTGACACCCCTGACTGAACAGGAAGGTGAGGCTTACCTTGAGAAGTGTGGGAGCATCCGTCGGCATACTGTCGCCAATGCTCATTCAGATATCCAGCTGTTGGCCATGGCTTCCATTATGCACTCAGGCATGCTAGCAGAAGAACCAGACAATGGCGACCAGTGTCTCCTCTTGCAACCCAGTTTGAACCACAGACAGTTTTCTAGTGAGCCCAGCATAGCAGATGGATCAGAAGAACTGGCCACCCCAGACATGGAGGAGCCTGCAGAACTGAATTGCACATCTGTCTGTTGAAACAGAGGAAAAGAACACTCCTGCACATCAAAGCCAAGCCAATGTTACTTTTCATGCTGCTTAGATCAAGAATTAGATCACAGGACACATCCTGAAGTTGATTGTGTTCTTAGGCTCTAATAATATGAAAGTCCTTTCTGTGGACTACAAAGGTACAAACTTGCTTCAGCTGAAAGTTTCCAATGTTGTCTCAGAGCAATGGTTTCTCAGAGTTTCTTTTTCCAGTTAGGTTTTCGTACCCTCAGCTGCATTCAGTTTTTGTCTTTATCCAGAGGGTGAACACTGTAATCCTAGTTTTATTCTGCCTTGCAGATTGGGAAGATGAACTCCATTGTTAGGGACAGGCAGTTATTTCTTCTCAACTGTGATGTCTCATGAAAAGTACAAAGAAGCCAGTTATAAAATCTTCAAGGTTGTTGCAATGGTACATCCCTTTGTAGGACAATGAACATTTTCATTGTAATATGGTATATACCTAAACTATAAAAATAGAAGCAGTAAAACTTCTTCCACTCTATCATCAGAGCTGGTCAGAGTAACAAATTCTATTCTGGGTGAATAAAATAAAATAAAAGCAATAGCCTAAAACAAAACTACTGTGGCTATCATATTGTTTTGATGTTTTGATTTCAGTACATCTCAGGAATTACTCAAATTATTTTCAGAAAACTATTGAAAGTATTTTTAGGGAAGATATCTAACTGCTTGCCAAAACCATAACACCAGTGCTGAGCTGGTAAGCATGCAATAATGTTTTTGAGCTACTAGCTTCTATAAATTGCTGGGTTTAAGACAGAGTATTCTGGAAATAGCTTTCATTGATAACAACAATTAAAGAAAGGTTGCTTTTGCATTAGTGTGGTGATAGCAGACAACTCCTTTGACTGGTGGGAATAGTCTTTATTGTAGGAAAGCCTTCTGTGAAAAATTCCATATGGAACAGGGAATATCTACAACTGCTGTAATGATTGACTGCTGCAAATATCAAGATCAAGTTAGATGAGTTTTTTGGAACTGATCTAGTGATTTCTGAAAATGTTCATATACACCTTTGGTAGCCAAACCATTAATAAACAGAATAGAGAAAGAATGTCTTAAGTTTTGTGTCTAGTTGGCTTCCTCCTGTCGGTCTCTTGAAATTAATGGGGTGATGGCCTTAAGTATCTAGAATTGATAGGTTTTTTTAAAAAAATCCAGTTTCTTAATATAATTTTCATAAGTATAATGCTTATTTGGCAGTGGTCCCTTTGATGGAAGTCATTCATAATCCAAGGAAAAGGCAAATTTCTACATATAGCTGCAGATAAAGAAGTGCTATTGGGTGTCTTGGCACAATCCAATCCTAACTTATTTAGCTGTTTAAATGGTAAAAATAATTGCATTATGCCAAAAACCCAAACAAACAGTAGAATAAAATATATGTGGAGAATGTGGGATGTGTGCTTTTTCTGCCAGTTTAAAATAAACATTTTAACAAATACTACCCAGGTTCTATTGTGTATGCAGCTTTCTTGTCACAAAAAGTGCAGTTAATTAGGAAAACAAGAACATTTTTCTATGTACATTGACCTGGAGCTCAACATGTTTGGAAGATGCAGTGTTAGGAAAAACTCTTCTGCTTCAAAACAATAATTAGTTATTCTAAATATTTGGTGGAAGTAGACATAAACCAAGCATCACACAATATTTTGGGACAATGAAAAAAACCTGAATTTTGAGAAGGTGTCAAAATCAAGCTCACAACATGGCTGCCATAAAGAGTATGATCTGCACAAAAACTCATTTTTAGGAAAATTAGACATTAGGAAGGAACTTCCAACAATTGCAATTCAGTGCAGAACTAGATCCAAGTTCAAAAACAGTTTTCAGCCCACTGTTCAGATTCAACATTCAAATTATAGGTAGCTTGGGTGAAGAACTGAATGTAAGGGAGATGCACCAGCACAGCCCTAAAGTGAAATCATTTGTCAAAAATGTAACAGAATTTACACTTTACAGATGATCAAAAAATATAGACACCACAGCAAAGTATTATCTTCCATGAAATAAACCAGGCAAGACATACATATAATTTTTTTTATAAAATCCATCTCCTTAAATTGAAAAAAAAAGCAAGAGATACAGAAAGACCTTTCTGACATATTGGCTGTTAAGAAACAAAGCTTTGTTATCTTTATTTGACATTTTCATGTGAAAGAGCTTTCAGGCTTATTCACATATTTTCTCTTTTTTGCACATAACCAAGATGGAAATGTAACCCTATCTGACAAGCAATTCTCCCTTTCTTATTGCCTTAATTCTCTTTAAAATCTGTCTTGTGGTTCCTTTGTGCTATAGCCTGAAACCCAAACAGACAACTACCATTTCCACTGCTAAAGCTGCATGCTTAAAGACCTTGGCTCCCTTCTGGGAAATGGTGATATAGAAAAAAATCAACAGTGGTGGATAAGTAAGACAGCAAGTGAGCAGGGTCCACCAGTAGATAGCAGTTTAGCATACAGTATGTTCCCCAGTTTGCACCATCCTTAGTTAAAAATTTAGTAGTGAATAGAATTCTTTATTGGCCAAGTGTGATTGGACACATAAGGAATTTGTCTTGGTGCAAATTAATCATTAGTGTAGTTAATCATTATGAAGGACTCAAAAATAGAGGTTGGGAATTGAGACCATGGTGGCTAGGAACTGCAATCTGGCATTTTCTCCATAACAGCAAGTTTCCCATCTGATTCCAGATAGCTGGTGTCTGGAAAAATTGGCAATGCAAGACCACATGGCCAAACATGACACTATCTTACACCAGATACCACAGATTTGAACTAGTATGCAACATGGCTTTTAGTGTCTATGGAAATTCATAGACATGGCTTTTACCTTTACCAAAAGTAGAAGACCAGAAAGAAATATGGAAATAATAGCTGTATCTGAAGACATAACTTTGGGGTAAGTATAGCATTCAAGCATTCAGAAAGGTTGTGATCACTTTCCCTTCTTTCCAGACTCTTAGATCACACACTCCCATCACTGCTGAAAGATTTCAGATTTCTCTAATAATATAATTTGATTAAACTTTATAAAATACCAATGAAAATAAAAATTGTGGAGAAAGGGAGACCAGTGCAGGATAAAGAGGAAATAAAAACAAATTAACTTCCGATTCTTCAGTGTAGTAGAATGAATTAACATTATGTTACAGCGCCAACTTTTTTTACTTTCCATACTTCATTTATATCAGCATTTCTATAGCAACCCCCTCTTGTTCAATCAGTAAATTCCAAAGTCAAAGTTTCATTTTTTTCTATGTCAAGTACAAAATCCAGAAGTGGTCTCCAGACACAGTTAGATGTATTTTTCCCTTTGATTACAGCCGTTAATTTGGCCATCTCCACTACCCATCACCTTCTCCAACCATTCTTCCGTTGTGGGAATTAATATAGCTTTCCATTTTTTGCGCATAACAAATTCTCGCTGTCAATACTACAAAGTTCCAATTTTTAAAAAGTACTTTCTCCATTAAACATTTAAGAATTAAGTTCCATTCTCAGAAACTAAATGCATGACATATAATGCAGAAGTTTTGCCTGCTTTCATTGAAACTGTTTCTGCTTTGGCTTTCTAAATGAAGTGCTGTGGCTTTTTAAAATGCAGTCATTTTCTAAAAGGAAGCTGATTGCCCTATTAATTTTTAATATAGGTGTGGGAGGGGTCATGTATATGTCTTTGAATCAGTCTTGACCCCTGGCAACTACATGAACAAGTCCCTGCAGGTTTTTTTTTGGGAAAGATTTTAGAGGGTTTTGTCTTTGTGTCTTTCCTAGAACTGAGAGAGAATGACTACTAGTCCAAGGCCACCACCTGGTTGAAGGCAGGAGAAGAACTCAGCCTTCAGCCGAAAAAGCCAAGGGTCTCCTGCTTCTAGCCTGGTGCTTTAAGCACTGCATGACCAAACTAGCTCTTAATGGTCCTTAATCAAGTGCTATATAAAAATCTCTTGACCTTACAAAGAGCACTAGAGACTATTCAGGGGAAATAGCATGTAATATTGTTTTACTGCTAATTCAACTTACTGAAATAAATTGAGACTGCATTGGCAGAAGGGTCCCACCATAGGCATTTTCTTTCTAAACTGGCAGAAGGGCCAATCTGAGGAAGATGTGTATTCCAGCTAGGAAACAGACATCTGGAATACTAATAGAAATATGTCCATTTACATGTAGCATTAAAAGCTTATCAGGCTATCTATATATGCAACTTTAGTAAATTCTTGGATTTATTTATGTCATTTTTCAGCCATAACACCGACAATTCACAACTTTTTTGGGACATTTATTTATTTTATTTATTATTGGACTTGTATGCCGCCCCCTCTCCGAAAGGACTCGGGGCAGCTCACAACTAAAAACGAACAATAAATTAATTACTTAAAACATTATTAAAACATTACAAGCCCAATTAATCTAAAACCCCAATACAGTTATAAAATTTAGAAATTTAACCCCCCCCCCAAGAGGTCAGCCCAGCCCGGCCTGTACAAATAACCAGGTTTTCAAATTGTGATGGAAGGTGCGAAGGTCAGGGGCCAAACGGAGCCCCAGGGGTAACTGGACATATTTAATGGACATTTGGAGATTTTTCTTTCTTTTTAAGTGTGTTGGGTACAGTCAGCAAATTCTTATGCCAGTGAAAGAGCCTATCCATTGATCAAAGTGGCTGTTGCACCTAGTCACAGAATATTCATTTTTCATGTGGCAAACAGGTAAGAAAAAAATAAGTCCCCAAAAAACATTAGTCAGAGCCGGTGTTCAAGTTCCAAAGTAGAAAGTACTACCATGAATTCACAATTTTCTTATTCTATTTCACAGAAGGCAAATAGGTTGCATAAAAAAAAACCAAATTTGACCAAGAAATAAACTGAGATAGGTCACTAAGGCACAAATTCAAGTCTGACAATGCTTTTTAAACCAGCATATAAATACAAGTGAAACAACTTGAATACTACTTAGCACTTAGAAAGACAAAATATATTTCTTAGTCTTCCTAATTTTTAGCCTATTGTTTATCACTTACTCTCTCTACATTCTTTTTTATCTGAGAATGCTTCACAACAAAAATACAGGGCTGTGTAATAACACTACCTTTGCATGAAAATTTTGGAATCTATCGTATATTCCTGAAACTGAAATTGTACTGTAGAGAAATCATTAAAACATTATGGTACAGAACCTAGTTAGTATCAAAGGAAGTATCTGTAAACACACTACTACTCACGGGAACTTCATTCAACACGTACCATTAGGATATCATCATACACAGGTGAAACTCGAAAAATTAGAATATCGTGCAAAAGTTCATTTATTTCAGTAATGCAACTTAAAAGGTGAAACTAATATATGATATAGACTCATTACATGCAAAGCAAGATAGTTCAAGCCATGATTTGTCATAATTGTGATGATTATGGCTTACAGCTCATGAAAACCCCAAATCCACAATCTCAGAAAATTAGAATATTTGCAAAGGTGTAATATTCTAGGCTCAAAGTGTCCCACTCTAATCAGCTAATTAAGCCATAACACCTGCAAAGGGTTCCTGAGCCTTTAAATGGTCTCTCAGTCTGGTTCAGTAGGAATCACAATCATGGGAAAGACTGCTGACCTGACAGTTGTGCAGAAAACCATCAATGACACCCTCCATAAGGAGGGAAAGCCTCAAAAGGTAATTGCAAAAGAAGTTGGATGTTTTCCAAAGTGCTGTATCAAAGAACATTAATAGAAAGTTATGTGGAAGGGAAAAGTGTGGAAGAAAAAGGTGCACAAGCAGCAGGGATGACCGCAGCCTGGAGAGGATTGTCAGGAAAAGGCCATTCAAAAGTGTTGGGGACTTTAATAAGGAGTGGACTGAGGCTGGGGTCAGTGCATCAAGAGCCACCACACACAGACGGATCCTGGACATCAGCTTCACATGTTGTATTTTTCTTGTCAAACCACTCCTGAACAACAAATGTCAGAAGCATCTTACCTGGGCTAAAGAAAAACAGACCTGGTCTGTTGCTCAGTGGTCCAAAGTCCTCTTTTCTGATGAGAGCAACTTTTGCATCTCATTTGAAAACCAAGGACCCAGAGTCTGGAGGAAGAATGGAGAGGAACACACTGCAAGATGCTTGAAGTCCAGTGTGAAGTTTCCACAGTCTGTGTTGTTTTGGGGAGCCATGGCATCTGCCAGTGCTGGTCCACTGTGCTTCATTAAGTCCAGGGTCAACGCAGCCGTCTACCAGATTTTGGAGCACTTCATGCTTCCTTCTGCAGACGAGCTTTATGGGGATGCTGACTTCATTTTCCAGCAGAACTTGGCACCTGCCCACACTGCCAAAAGCACCAAAACCTGGTTCAATGACCGTGGGATTACTGTGCTTGATTGGCCAACAAACTCGCCTTACCTGAACCCCTTAGAGAATCTATGGGGCATTGCCAAGAGAAAGATGAGAGACATGAGACCAAACAATGCAGAAGAGGTGAAGGCCGCTTTTGAAGCATCCTGGTCTTCCATAACACCTCAGCAGTGCCACAAGCTGATAGCTTTCATGCCATGCCACATTGAGGCAGTAATTGCTGCAAAAGGGGCCCAAATCAAGTATACATATGCATGCTTATACTTTTCAGAGGTCCGATATTGTTCTATGTACAATCCTTGTTTTATTGATTGCATGTAATATTCTAATTTTCTGAGATTGTGGATTTGGGGTTTTCACGAGCTGTAAGCCATAATCATCACAATTATGACAAATCACGGCTTGAACTATCTTGCTTTGCATATAATGAGTCATATATTAGTTTCACCTTTCAAGTTGCATTACTGAAATAAATGAACTTTTGCACGATATTCTAATTTTTTGAGTTTCACCTGTAGATTACTGTAAGATATCCCTAAATAAACCAACATATCCCTATATCAATTTTTAAGAAGTTTTTTTTATGGACCAATGCAAACTCTTTAGGGGGGATCCCTTCCATATGCTAATAACCTTATAGATCCCTGGATTTCCAAAACTATCCCACACCAACCAGCATGCTGGGGAATGCTGACTAGCATAATGCCCAGATGGAACAGCCTAGCAGATCATCATTTTGGAAATCTTTGTTTTCATTCCTCCTAATCTAGACAAAGCTTTAGTTTTTGCTAGATAAAATGAGTCTATACCAGGGGTCCTCAACCTGTGGGCTCTGGCCCACTACTGGCTGCAGCCTATACACAACTGGGCCATGTCAGTGGCTGGCTGACACAGCCCTACTTGCACAAGTTGTGGGGGCTCATGGCCCCACTCAGATGAGTGTTGCAGGGGCTTGCACCCACTCATATATTGAGGGAGCTCAGGGGTACTTATGCAAGCTTTGTGGGCACTCGGGGCCCACTCATGTATTGCAGGGGCTCATGGCCTCACTTGGTGAGCGTCATGGGTGCTTGGGGCCTCACGCAAGTGTGACAGGCACTCAAAGCCCCACTTGTGCGAATGTTGTGGGCACTTGGGGCCTCACTTGTGTGTTGCGAATGCTTGTGGCCTACTCGCATGAGCAATGGGTGCTCATGCATGTGTACACACCCACCTGCCCCTCCCACAAAACCATCACTCTTCCCCCCCCCTCCGGCCACCAACCCAGAAAGGTTGGGGAAATCGGGCCTATACTCTATCTAAATCATTTTTTTTAAAGTATATCTGGGTGGCAGTACCTTGGTGACTTTGGTCAATCTCAGCAAGCTAAGCAGGATCAGACATGATTACTACTTGGATGGAAGACAGAAAACGACAGTGCTGTGGGCCAGCTTAGGAAGCTGGAAAATCCCTTCAGAATAAACATTCTTTCCAACCATTCTAATTGAGGTAACTGAAATCTTCATGGGCTTGCTCAGACTTGGAATAGAAATAGATGAGATGGATTTGGGATCAGAGGAAGATGCTTTTTCCAAGAGTTTGGCTCAAAGGCATTAGAAATGGAATCTAACCTGGCAACATCTGCATTCTTTATCCTGTTGAATATACTTTTAGTGACTTTTGCTTTTTCTTTAAAACACCATCTGCCCTAGATTTAAGTCTCTCTTAACAAGGTGATGAGGAGTTGCTGCTACTGACAGTTCCCCTGAAGCACTCACAATTTATTTAAGAGATTGTTTCCTTGTGGCTGTGATGTTTACTTACAGCCTCAATAGCTGGATTTCCATTTAGCATTTATCATTCGTTTAGACTGCAATCTCAACACAAAAAGAAAGCACTGAAATCTAACTACCGCTGCAAGGGAAAATTTCATGGTATAGAGCGTGTGTTTAGTTAAACAGGTCTGCAGTTGGGCCAGTGAGCAGAATTTTAAAATCCTCCTCTTACCAATGACTAAAAGCATCTTTCAAAATTTTATTTTGAAACAGCAGTGTTGAACTCAATAAAGTAGAGTAATACTGCCCCTTCGTGGCCACTTTAATCAAGGACATGCTCATGAAAAAAACTTGGCTTAATTTCTTTCAGAATTTAGAATATTCATTTACTGTATATTCAGAAGCGTAAGCTAAATGGGCCACTAGTAATAACTTACTATATGAAATTAGTTAATTACACTTAAGCACATCAACAAAGCCAGTGTGCAAAATGCTCACAGAAGCATAAAGCAATATCTGGAATGTATGGCATTGTGCTACACTTAACATAAGACATATGTAAGCCATGCAGTCATGCTCTGATTTGTTGAATGCTATCTTATTTTATGAAATGAGGACTTTTCATAATTTTTATTTTGAAAAACCCAACATTTCTGAGCAGTTACAAATTGTTCATTTTCTCAAATGGAGATAGATGTGCAAGGCAAGCAACGTTTTCAGTAGCCAGTAGGCCTTGAAAAAGATTTGTAATCATACAAGTTACAGTTAAGCATTTAGAAAAATACTACAGCAGATGGTTCTCCTGCTAAAACTACTGCTGAATTCACAATTCCCACTAATGGCAGCCATTATGGACTAGTTGGGGAAGGAATTGCAATCCACATCACTGAAAATTTATGCCCCTATGTATAATTCAGCACTGAAACACAATACATTTCCACTTACCAGCATAAAAGTTTTTGCTATTTTGTTTTGACTCAAAATAGACTCAAATGCTCTTTTTATAAGCAAGCAAGAAATGCCCCAGTTTCTCCAGGACTTCCTCTTGTGTTCAAAACAGGAAGAGGAAATTCATGAACACATGTGCATTAAAGAAATCAAGTTGAGCAGCTATGCAAATGAGAAACTAATTGCTAAAGTTAATGTCTTTTACCCATTCAGCCACATTTTTGAAAACTTGGTTCCATCTGTTATTGACAGCCAAACTGTAAGAAACACATTGACAATTCTTGTATTTATAACTCACTGATTGACAAAACATTTATGGAAAAGTTGTATGAAAAAATAAAGCGTAACATTATACATATTTAAAAACAGCTTGCTGACTGGGGACATTACATAAAACAATGATCCAGAAGACTTCCTTGAAGTCTAGGTTTATCCATGTTTTGTTACTTCTGAGATAAATTTTGCCCATGAATGTTACAAAAAGTTTTCGATGAGTTGTATTTGGGTCTTTCATTAGTGCATTTATTACACAGTATTTTTGTTAAATATTGTTCTGAGGCATTAGCAACATTGACAATATGTAATATTTTAGTGTGGTGTTGTTACTAGCACTTTTAATTTACCAAATTATGTCACAGCATTAGTTCACTTAAAGCAGAAACCCTGCATTTTAACCCTGCATTTTAATTTAAGTGGTACTTTTCCATTGTAGTTCACTTGTATGTTTGTATTGGGTACCCGGTTCAACATATATTACAATAATCTGACATTTCAATGAAACAGAAAACCAACTTCCAATCCCTTATTTAAAAAATATAGGAGGTAAATATTTTGATATGGTATCCCAACAATACTTAGGCTATTTGGCCAGCATCATTTATGTTATTCTCAGAGCTTTATGTTTATGTTTAATAGCAATAGCACTTAGCCCTCTCTAAACAGCAAATTGCCCCCAACAATCTGGGTCCTCATTTTACCAACCTCAGGAGGAGGGAAAGCTGAGTCAACCTTGAGTCGGTCAGACTTGAACTGCCGAACTGCTGGAAGCCAGCACTCAGCAGAAGTAGCCCGCAGTATTGGATAAAAGAGCTTTGTGGTAAAATGACACTTAAAAAAATAAAATTGAAAACTTGAAATACATCTGCTTAGCATCCCAGAGTGAAAATATCTCTATGCTCTCCCAAAGCATATAAAAGGGGCAGAAGTAGTATATCTGGCTTTCTAGATACATTCGTGCACTACTGTTCTCCAAGCCACGCCACTAAAAAGAATAAAGAAAAAAACATGCTCATCAAATAGAAAAAAAATTCCACTTCATCCTAGATTGCAAGGTAGTTAAGTATCTAATTTTGAAACAAATTGTGATAGAGTGTATGATCCTAAAAGAAAATATACACCGAAAATTTTGACCTCAATACAGCAGCGGTGTCAAACTGGTGGGCCATGGGCCAGATTCATCATGTGCAGGCCATGCCCATCCTGGCTCCGCAAAGGCAAAAAACATCATGATACATCACATGACATGATCAAGTTTGACACCTGTGCTATACAGCAAGCAGCAAAAACATGTCAGTTTTATCTGATCTAAAGAAAAGATATTATTCAATTTCTATATATTCCAAGGAAATATTGTTTGTACACATACACACACATATATAAAACTTGTCTATGAGTTACCTTTCCTCCACGTATATGAACTAGTAACCTATAGTTTATGAAAGCTTATGCCTTTTAATGAAATTTGTTATTTTAAAAAAGTGCATCCAGCTCCTAATTTTTCTTCCTGTCCTATTCCCGCTATATGACAGAATATAAAACACTGAATAAAAACAGTAGCATACTACACAGATAAGTATAATATATACAATGAAAAGGGATGGGTAGTAAGGAAGCTAAAAACCAAGTAATGAAAAATAAAAGGGTATCTAAGGTATGTATTAAACTTTATTGATGTCTATCCACAATGAATTCCAAAATTAGGACTCAATTTTGAATTAAAAACAGGATAAAAAAGAAGCTAAAATATTGCTAATGATGGAAAATAAAAATTAGTTTAAATAGACAAAAAGTACAGATATTTTAAATAGAAATCTTGACATCTATTAAACAATGTTTAAATAAAAGTTGAGAGTGCAATCCTGTATTTTATTATCTGAAAGTGTATTCAGGTTGACTTAACTACCATAAAACTATCTGAAGCTGAAATAAGCCCATATATAGTAATTAGCTCCTACTTTTATTTTATCAGAGAATACTTTATAACAATCTGAAACAGCAACTGACAAAGACAGGATATGCTATCTAATAGTTTATTGATGAAATGGAATATGATTCCTTAAAGGTTAATGCTTATTACAATAAATTACTATTCATAACCACGTGCCCTGGAAAATTGGTTTTTGTCAAAATAGCACTGTAAATATGCAGTAAATTGGTACATTGCAATATGTAACACTTCTGTATATAAAAATACCTAAAGATGCCAACATTCTTCTTCTTAGCTTACTAGAAGATAGCTAAAAATAAATTCCAATGAGTGACATTTACTTTTGGATAAGTAAATGAAATATATCACATAGGGAGTTACTACTTCATCAAAAATGACATCTCTACAATTAGACCAAGTTCAAATAAAGAATAATCTTTTTCATAAAAAAGCATGAGAATATTAAATTATATGGTACAAATCAGTATTAATAAAGGTTTGTATTCTGAATAGACAAGCAATTATTTGAAATAATGCATAATCTCAGGGCCTGTGTGGGGTGAGAGTTTAGAAAAAGTAATGTAACTTTTGCTTCCAAGTATGTAAGTATTCTCTTCTATAAAAATGTATAAGTGTTATTCTCATACTCACATTACGGCACCAAATAATACTTTATTTCACTCCCAAATGCTGGGAAATGTTTGGTTAAGCTTTGTCCCCATTCGTGTCTTTTCACAGGCAGTGTTCTGACAGATGCCCTCAAAATCTGAGAGATCAACTCAAAATCTGAGAGTTTTTCCACGATTGCTTCATTGCTGTATCCCTTATATTTGTTTAGAAGGCAAGGATCATACTCTGATTATTCTTGTAAAACTGTAATAAAAGATTACACTCTCATGGAGCTACAGGTTTACTGTCATTATGTTCTCACTTTGGGCAATTAACTGTTGCCACCAGTACTAGTTATATCAGTATTTTTTTTTTCAAAGTAAAGGTAAGGCTGCCTTGATTACTTTTCTTTCACACATCAGAGCCACATATTCATCCTTTGGTTAACTTTGGTCATGACTCCACATTTTTACTCTCATGTCACATGGGTATTAATTATCAAGAGCACTTTCACCAAAATGATCTTGTCGACACCAATGAATTTTGATCAGAGACTTCTGTACACAAAAGTAATAACTTTTACAATTAGCACTAATAGCATGTTTATGCACCAAAGTAGCAAATTACTACATAGACTGTTGTGCGCAACAATAAAATGTTACAGCTTTGCTCAGATCAGCCAATCTGAAGCTGGGTAAAAATCACATTCTTGAGAATTGTAACATCTATGCTGAGTATGTCAGCAAAATAAACTGAAAACACTGCAGAATGCAAGCATATATCTATCCCAAATCACTTTTAAAGAAAGTGAATTTCCTTTAAGGCTAACAGATTGCAACCGTTTTTCCAGGTAAAAATGAAACATGTCTACTAACATTTGTAGCAGAATCACAGTTAAAACTTATCATCACAAGTGCAAAAAAAATGCAAAAGGGAATATGATAGGATTAAGCAACGCATATAACATAGTGACATGGAAACATAAGTCAAGGATACTCAAGATTTCATCAGGGCAAAGATGTCCTGAGGCAATCAGGTTGATGTCTCATTAAGCTTTTCTAGAAGAGATCTGCAGTGAACCTTTAGATACATCAAACTATTTTATCATTATGTTAACAGTAGTTGAGAATGGATTAACGCTAAATTCTCTGGGAGGGGAAAGCAAGAATGAAGTTTTAATTAATACCAAAACTACAAAGATATGACTGACTTTCTTGCTTTAACGATAAAGAGCACTGAGCAATTATGCATGTCATACAGGTAGTCCTTGACTTAAGGCCACTACTGGGACCAGAACTTCAGATACTAAGTGATGGCAGTTGTTAAGTATATTATCACATGATCAGATTTTGCAGCCATTTTACTGTTAAGTGAATCATGTGGTCATTAAAATGAATCCAGCTTTCTCAATTGACTTTCCCTGTCAAGAGACAGCTGGGAAGGTCACAAATTGCAGCCACATAACCACAAGACATTGCAGCGAAATATGAAAAGTTGCCAAGCACTTGAATTGCAGTCATGTGACTGCAGGAGAGGTACAATTGTGGTAACTTTGAGGATGGGTCTTAAGTCACAAACTGTGTGTGTGTGTATGTGTATAAATAAAAAAAGTTTTTTGTTATATTATGCCTCACAATTTAGCCCTAATTTATTAGCTTATATACTCAATTCATGAAATCATAGGAATTCTATGGAATCCATTGGAAGGTAGCTTGGAGGTTTTATAATCAAAGTCTTCCCTCCCAGGGTAGAAATTCTCAGATAATCCAAGGCAAATGGTTCTCCAACTTTTGCTTGAAAATCTCCACTGAAGGAGTACCAACGGCTCTGGAAAATATACCATTAGTTTTTGTCCCACATTTAAGCATTAGGGACAATAAATCCATAGTTTCCAAACCCAACAGCTTTTCAAGCATTGGAAGACTGGTTATCACTGATACCATGTCTCATATTACCCTTCTCTTATTTAGGCTAAACAAGCCCAGTTTTTTCAACTGTTCTTCATAAAAATTACCTTCCAAGTCTTTTATCGTTTTTATTGTTCTCTTCTGCATTCTTTCCTGGCTCATGCTTAATCTGTGCTCTACTAGATCTTTTTCATGATATCTTTTTCACAAGTATGGCTGAGCCAGGTACTGTCTTATCTTCTACCTGTGCAGAATCTGACATATTTTTTGCTACTGAATAGTATTTACTTGCATAAAGTCCAATTGTTTGATCATAATGAAACATTTCTACCTTCAACATGTCTTCAGAGGTGTCTCCTCCTAGCTTTGTGCCATTTGCAAATTTAGTAAGTTTCCCTTCCATCCTTTTCTCTACGTAATTTATAAAAATGCTGAAGAATTCTGGGCACAAGATAGAATCTTAAGGTATCCCACTATCAATTTTCCTCTATGTAGACAATCTTCTAATGACAATAGAATTTAGCCTACTCTTGACTGTACAGTAAGTGGCTCTGTATTAATTACACTTTTTAGCACACGTCAGCTACTGATAATAGTCAGTCGGTTATCTAGCTCACCAAAAGGAACAACAGAGTGCATTAGATAAATATTTTGTCCTATGACAGAAGAATGTTTTCCCCTTTCCTGAAAAGTATACTATTTTTCCAGACTGGCAGTCTAACTTCTGCTTCAAAGATCTGTAATTTTTATGAAGATCACACTTCATTTACAGTTCTGGAGATTCTTCATATAATATAGAAAAGCAGCTGCTATAGGTGAAAGATTTTCCATGTAGCAAAAAAAGGCATAAAATGCAGTTATTTATTATTGCTGCCTTTCTATTCCTAGGGAGGAAGAAGTGGTACTACCAGAATTTTGCTACCTCAGTTAACATCATGACCTACACTTTTTCCTTTTTGAGACAGGAGCTTCATTTGCTGCTCCCCCTTAAGGAGCCAAATAATGTTTAAACCAAGCTTGGTTTTCATAATTACATAACAGTCAAGACTGAACAATAGGCTATGATGTTCCATCTGTACTACGAGGCTGAAAACCTTCTCTTCGGAGACTGGTTAAGTCAAAACGTGTAGAAACTTCACAGCGTACCAAGAGAATATCATCTTTTATGTATGTTCTTTGTTTCAGGGCTTGCAACTGCATAAAAGTTACATATCCAAAACCCTTTGGGTTGCGATGGGCCATAGGACGTTGGAAGGCTAGCAACTCAGGCTTGGTATCCATTACTTCTTCATGATTGTGCCTTGGAGATCCTTCAGACTGATCCAAAATTGATAGACGTATGGTGCCCTGGAAAGGCCAAGAAAGATGATTGTCATAGTCCCCTTGCATGATGTGAACAAAAAGAGAAATGTAGTTACCACAACGTTGAATATTTGGTAACTGGATATGCAGACGCAAGCAAAGTTTATATCCTGGTTTCCCTGTGTAGAAACCTGGACTATGGATCACAACGGTTTTTTCTTCCTCCTGAGCTTTCAGATACACACTAAAATTTTCAATTTTCCACAGGAAAATACCATTACATTGTTGGGCTTCAATGTCAGCAATTTTTTCCTCTAGAGTTCGGATGGTGCGTTTGAGATCTCCCATCTGGGTCTGTTGTGTCTCCATTTTTGCAATGAGTTCTCTAATTTGGTGATCTTGTCTTACTAAACGTCCTTCCAGTTGCTGAATAGTCTCCTTGAAGTTCTGAACCTCTGGGCTACACTCACATGAGGGTGGCATGCCTTGAGAGAAGAGTGATGGGTCGAAGGGTAAAGTTCCAGAAAAATTCATGGAAGTTGGAGTAGAAACACTGACGCTCCGAAGAGTCTGAGCCATCATTCTCATATGAACCTGAGTAAATTCTTGCATGTGGCATGCCAAATCATTTCTCTGCATCTGCAATTAGACAAAAGTGAATATAACTCTTATTTGTTTTTAGTAAAATCAAGGACTGCATCATAATGGAGAAGGGAAAATACTGCATTAAAAAAGAAGTAGCTTTATTGCTTACTATTAGCCAAAACAAACAAGGATAAACTGAACAGAACTATTAATATTGTAGGAATTTAAAATGGTCAGAAGATCAAGATCTATGTAAATTCTAAGGTGTAAAAAGGGCGTTGGTACTTACCTGATACTCCCGTTCTCTGTGAGCTGTGAAGAGCATCCAGTGATGGGAGGTGCTTCAGTCTCGGAAGGCTGGGCTTAAACTCAAGGACGCTGCTCCTCCTCCACGAGACTCCTCCTTAGCATCCCCAGTTTTGCGAAGCCGAGGTATTGATACTCTATATGCTTAAGCCTATGTAATAACTCTGGCCAGAACAGACCCCCTACCAGACGGAATAAAAGGGTGGGGCTGGATGCTCTTCACAGCTCACAGAGAACGGGCATATCAGGTAAGTGCCAATGCCATTTCTCCCATGAGCTGTTCACAGCATCCAGTGATGGGACATACCAAAGCTTGGCACTGTCCTAAGGGAGGGATTCTGTCTGGTTTGCAGACCTAACTGTCTCTGAAATAACTTGCTGCAGAACTCGCCTACCAAATGAAGCCTCAGCAGAAGCAAATACATCAATTTTATAATTTCTAATAAATGGAGATGGAGAAGTCCAGGTTGCAGCTTGGCAAATCTCCTCTATTGTAGCTTGGGTCGCCCATGCTGCTGTGGTGGCTGCACTCCTCATGAACGGTAATGCCTTGGGGCACTGGTATCGAGTGAGAGTCATACAACTTAGCGATGGTGGCCCTTAGCCATCTACCTATAGTAGAGGAGATCTTACGCCCCAGGGTGTTAGGCTGAAAAGACACGAAGAGGGCTTCTGTCTTTCTGGAGGGCGCTGTGCAATCTATGTAGATGTGTAAGGCCCTTCTTACGCCCAAGCAGTGCCATTGGTGTTTGAGCCTGTGTGATGGATGTGAACAAAAATTTGGGAACACCAGCTCTCGAGCTCTATGGAATGCCGAATTAAGTTTTGGAATGAAAAAGGGATCTGGTCTGAGAACCACTCTATCCGAATGGAAAATGCAGAGGTCTTTGCGCACCGATAACACAGCTAGCTCGGAGATTCTTCAGGCAAATGTAATTGCAATCAGGAAAACTACTTTGTAAGTTATAAATGGAAGCGTCGTGGTCCTTAGTGGCTTGAAGGGACCTGTAGTAAGGGCCAATAGTACTTTATTTAAGTCCCAAATTGGATATCGGTGCACTATGGGGGGCCTCAAGTTCTTGGCACCGTGCAGAAAACTGCGAATGCGAGGGTGATGAGAGATGGAGGTAAGATCATCCCAAGATATGACCGAAGCCAGGGCCGTCACCTGTCTCCGTAGAGTATTGGGTGATAACCCTTTGTTTAGGCCCTCCTGTAAAAATTCTAGTAACTGCACTACTGATGGGGAAGTGGGGTCGGTCTGAACCCTCTGACACCAATGGCAGAAGCTAGACCAGGTAGCCTTATAGATTCAGTTCATCGAAGGACGTCTAGCCGACTGAATAGTGTGAATAACTTGAGTAGAAAAGTGTTCATCTCTCAGACGTCGCCGCTCAACTTCCATACGGCTAAGTTTAGCCATTGGGGGTCTGGGTGTAGCACTGGGCCCTGAGACAGCGATATGACCGATGATGGAATCCTCCACGCTGGTACCGTCGAGAGGTCCTTCAGGTCCGCGAACCATACTCGCCTTGGCAAATAAGGAGCCACTAACAGTAGGTCTGCTTTTTCTTCCAGCAACTTCTGAATCCATTTGGGGATCACGAGGAGGGGAGGAAAGGTGTATAGCAGTCTGGTGGGCCAGTGACATCTGAAGGCGTTCACGTCTTCCACTCCCTGTGATGGGTAACGAGAAATGAATGGAGATAGCTGTGCATTGAGTGGGGAGGCAAACAGGTCGACAACTGGTCGGCCCAACCTCCAAGTAGCCTCCAGAAAGATCTTGGGGTCCAAACACCACTCTGATTGGTCTAACGTGGCTCTGCTGAGCCAATCCTCTTGTACATTCACTACTCCAGATATGTGCTCCGCTTTTACAGAGAGAAGATGGTCTTCGGCCCACAGGAATAGTCTTTCTGCTTCCCTCATTAGTAGATTGGAATGAGTGCCCCCTTGTTTGTTGATATGGGCCTTTGTAGATATGTTGTCTGTTAAGACGAGCACGTGTTGGCAATGGAGATGCGGGAGGAATTGTCGGAATGCCAAGTACACTGCTCTCAGTTCTAGCCAGTTGATATTGTGTGCCTTCTCTGAATCCGTCCAAAGGCCTTGAGCTGTATGTGATTGGAAGTTGGGCCCCCCATCCCACTAGACTGGCGTCTGTTGTAACCATCGACCTGTGTGGATTCTTGAAAGGGCAGCCCTTGTTGATTTCGGGTCCTGTCCACCTTCATAGAGATCTGAGGATGGTTGATGGAACTATTACACGAGTCTTGGCGTCGTCTCTCCCGGCGCATTGGTATGGCAACAGGAACCATTGCAGGGTTCTTGAATGGAACTGGGCCCAAGGGATGATAGAAATACAGGAAATCATTTTTCTGAGCAATTTAGAAAGGAGACATAGTTGTACTTTCCTAAGAGTTCTGATATGTTGAGCCAAATCTCTAATGCTTTCTTGTCTGACAGGGGAGGGGAAAACTTTGCCTTCCAAGGTGTCAATGATGGCGCCAAGGTGAATGAGTCTAGTAGAGAATGTTAAATGACTTTTTGACCAATTGAGAACCCATGTTGTTGTAGGGTTACAAGTGTAGTGTGAGTGTCCGAATTTGCTTGATTGATGGAAGATGCCAAAAGAAGAATGTCATCCAAGTACCATTAAGTTGGATGGACCTATCTCTGAGTGATGCTGCCAAGGCAGCCAAGACCTTTGTAAAAGTTCTGGGAGCTAAAGCTAGGCCAAATGGGAGAGCAATATACTCGTAATGGACGTTGTAACAGAAATGAAGGAATTTGAAATGTGAAGGCCTAATTGGTATATGTAAGTAAGCTTCCGTGTGGTCTATGGAGGTGAGGACATCATTTTTTCTGATGCTGAGTAAGATGGATTGGAAAGTGGTCATTTTAAATTTTCGGTAAACTAAAAATTGGTTTAGACATTTTAAGTCCAGGATTGCCTTGCATCCCCCTGAACTTTTAGGGACCACGAAGAGGTGTGAATAAAAACGAAGACATTTTTGATTAGAAGGGACTGGTTGTATGGCCCGGATCTCTAGTAGATGTGCTATGGCTGTTTCCATGAGAAACCGTTTTTCTGTGTCCCTGGAAATTGGGGACTTCATAAAAAAATCCGGGTGGTGGTGGTGAAGCTGAACAGTGCCAGACCAAATCGTACTGTGTTCCTGACCCATGCGTCAGTGGTAGAGGAATCCCATTGTTCGGCAAACATTTTTAGGTAACTGCCAATGGGAGTCTTCTTGTGGTTGTTACTTGGACCTGTGGAAGGGCCTAGATCCTGTTCCTCGAAATTGTCTCCTAGGATGGAGACTCCTTCTATATCTGTCCCCAGGTTCAATTCTAGCTGTCTGTTGTCGGAATCCAGGCTGTCTTTGAAATCTTGGATCGTAGGGTTGGTAGAAGGGGCGAAAGGAGCCCCTACGAAAGGGCTGTGGTGATCTGGACTCTGATTGACGAAAAAGAAAGGAAAGAATTTTCTTTTTGGTTCTGGTTTCAATTAGGAGGGGTTCAAGCGCACTGCCAAATAGTTGTTCTCTGAGATGGGAGCTGAGGCAAGCCGCCACTTGTGCTTGATGTCTGCCTGCCAATGCCTGAGCCAAAGTAACCTTCTAGCCGCAATTTGGGAAGCAATGGCCCTAGAGGAAAATTTAACTACACTGAAGGTAGCGTCTGCCAAAAACTCTGCAGCCGCGATTAATTTACCCACATCTTGATGTGCCCTAATGTTTGAGGCTGGAATGGTATCCTTCAGGTGGTGGAGCTATCTGAGAGATGATCTGGTGAAAAAGGAGGTGGCTGTGGCCGCTCTGATGGCCCATGCATCCAAGACGTGTGCCCTGCAGAGGGCTAGTTCCGCCCTCTTTTCCTCAGGCTTGAGAGCCTCTTCAGCTTCACTTGGGATGGCTGAGGAATATGCAAGCGCAATGATAGGCTTGTCCACTTCCGGAGTGTTTAGAAATTTAGAAAACTCAGGTGCCAAATTATAGTATTTCTTATCATGTCCTGTGGGAGCGGGATATGAGGCTGCTGCAGCCCACTGTTTTTGCACTAAGTTGGAAAACATGTGGCACAGGAATAACCTCTGCCTCAGTGACTGGTTGGGAGAATATGAGATCCTCTGCTTCCCCTGGAGTATTTGGTGGAGGAGGGGTACCTGTATTATCCAGCCGTGCGGTGTTCTTGGCCTCAAACAGCAGGGATTTAAATAATTGTGGGCGGAATAATCCTGTAAATACGGGGAGGTCAGGTGAGAGGCCTTCATCATCAGACATCCCTCTTTCTAGCAGATCCACCTCTGACAAAACCTGGTCAACCGTGTGTACTGACCCCTCCTCCATTTGATCCATTGGATCCTCTTGATCTCCCATATCCTGTGTGTACTGAGGGTCTCTGACAGTGGGCAACGATGGTTCTACCGGGGGGGGGGTACCTGATGAAGATGTGAATCCATGATGCCCAGAGATCGTTCAGAAAGAGATCTGCAAACCGAAGCTGAGGGTCTTTGTCTTGCCTGAACAGCCTGTTGTACGCTTGCTGATATGCCCTTCTGGATAGCTAGATCCATCCACACCCTCATGTTGGCAGGGATTTCCTCCAGAAGTTCCTCCTCTTGTCTGAGGCCAACTGCAGTTGGCATGAATGTTGCCTCTGGGGCCCTCCTTGGGGAGAGAATGTTAGAAATAGCCTCCTGGAGAGGTTGTATCGATATGCTGCTCCTTCTGGATAAATCCAGAGGGGCGGTTGAAGGGTTCTGGGCCTGTGAGGTAGAGGGTATGATTAGTGGTAAAGACGTGGGTTGTACAGCTGCTCGTGTACGTTTTTCCACCTGCCTTTCTAATGCCTGATGGCATCTGCGTGCATCTTTCTCTGCTGCCTTAGAGGGCTTTTGGGGCTCCGTGGACTTATCTCTATTTTTAGCAGTTAATCTAGATCTGGGGTTGTAGTTGCTGGCCATGGTAATGCCTTTGATAGATTAGCAATGTAAAGAGGCTATGAAATTAGGTGGCTGGAACACCTAGGGGCCTGCTCCCTTAAGGGGCAGGGGATCCTGGAATAAATAGTTCCCCGATGCCTTTAGCAAATATTGTCTCCTTGTTCTGTTTTGCTTTGTTATTTATTTATTTATATATATTTTAACGAATTAAATATTTGTAGAATTTAAGTCTCTTTGTAATTGAAACTTGCAAGTTGTCACTCAAGTCAATTTTTGAATAAAGTACTTGTAATATCAAATATGGAAACCAGAACATGCCCCCCCCCCAGACCAGGCACCTATATGAGGGCACAGAGGTCTGTAACTGATTATTAGATCAGTTTAGCTGCACTTTTTGCCTGTGGGATCCAGCAGTTCAAGTCCTCTATCATCCAGTGGAGGTGGTAGGGACCCCCCCTTCCCAGGTCCCCAAGAAGGGAAACTTTGTTGGGTAACTTGCCTCACAGACAGTAACAATTACTCAGCAAAAATAACCACACGGCCGTTTAAAATGGCGGCCGCCTCGTGGCAGAATGAAAACGAAAGCAACTATCACCGCCCGGCCTGCTGAAAGCAAAACCGCTCAGTGGGAACGCGCAGGGGCTAATTCCCTGCCCTGAGGTGTTCTGTGGGGAAAGCCTCGTAATAAAAGGAAAAAAGGCTGCATTGTTTAAATTGAGGCTTCGAGCGTTTACTCAGCCGGCTGGGAGATCGCAGAGATTAGCCTCCTTGTTGAGGAGGTTAAGGCTGCGGCTCTGAAACTAGAGGCTTTTAGCCTCAGGGCAGATCAGAAAGCTGCCGCGTTTATGAAGCTTTAGCCTCATGAGGCTGGAACACTCATTAAAAATGAGCAAAATGACTTTTGGAGGTTCCCAGGGGTGGTGGGGGTAGTTTGTTGACAGAAACTATGGTACCTGACCTGAGAAATAAATCAGCTAAATCAGCTAAATCAGCAGTGTTCTGTTCCGACCAGGAAAGCAATAACACAACCTGTCTGAAGAAAGGCTGAGCTAAAACTGGGGATGCTAAGGAGTCTCGTGGAGGAGAAGTGTCCTCAAGTTTAAGCCCAGCCTTCCTAGAAGAGACTGAAGCACCTCCCATCACTGGATGCTCTGAACAGCTCATGGGAGAACTAAATATTTTCAGCTACTTAAAATAGTATCAGTATTACTGAACAGTAATGTAATATTTGAACTATGTCATTTTGTACGTAAAATGGTATTTTTAGAAATTTGTTTTTAAAATTTATATTTGACAAGAATGTAACACTTCACATACTAACAATGACTTTCTAACATTAATGGATAGGCAAATAGATTAGAAAATATGAAGACTGAAAGGAATATTTTTTTATTTAAGTACAGGAAGAACATAACCTGTGTATAATCTTAATTATTTTGATAATAAACATTTAAATAAACATTCTTACACGAATATATAAAGATTACAAAACATAAGTTTAAGATGAAAAGCTGAAAAACATTTATGCAATTTAAAAAAATCTGCTCGAACAAAAATTTCCAATGATTGGAAAGCTCCTTCCCTCTTACATGGATTGTATTCCATTCTTCAAATTTTATCTATAATGAATTATTGCAGGAGAAGAAATAATTCAGAACAAAAAACTACCATATTGGTTGGAAAGAAACTAAAAAACCTTAGCAGACACCAAAGGAAAATCCCACTAAATGAAAGCAAATTACTTTCACATTAGCAATTACAGAATTAACTCATTCCATGGAAGAATCAAAATAAATTTTGAACTGATTTTCTGGGAAAACAGACTTTTCAATGGTGGAGTCTGGATTGAAAAATGGGCTACATTTTGACTATCATATATACCTAAATAAACAAAGATACTTTTTTCCCCCTCCCAGGCCCTACTTTAGCCTCAATACCAGTCTTTTTCCTCCTCTGTTGTGAAGGTATGCCTAGTCCTATGCAAGGCAGCTGATTGTTGTGCCATGACTTCTTCCCAAGACTATGTGTTCTTCTCCAAATTGGGCAATGCTTCTCATGATGCTTTTGAGGCCTCTCAAAAGCTTGTAAGAAGTCCTTATGCAAGTCTCCAAATCATGCACTGCCTTATCACAATGCTTCTGAGGCCTTCTAATGCATTGCAAAAAGGAGCATGCATGTGGCCTCAAGAAGAAGGCCTGATGCGGGCCTAATTTTTTTTGTCTCAGGGCTAACGAAATAATCACAGTGGGATCAATCTTTAGACATTTTACATTAATTACAATATTGTGTGACAAATATTCTTCTAAGATCAACAAACATAAGCATATATAAAACTAATTTAAATTACCTTTTCTCTACATCCAAATGCACTATAGGTACATGGTACTGGAGCAGTAGGGCAGTCATTATCATAATGATTAGGCAACTATAAAAAGAAAAAGAATGATCTGTAGTTTCCAGAAATCCTACACTGAAAAGTAAATATGTATCATTTATACCAAAACAGCATTTATTAAATTAATATTACTTTCTAGTGAAAAAAGTTGGAAATTCACAGAAAATTTGACATACTTTGTCTAAATTTTTATACTCAAGTTGAGGATCATTTTCCAGGCATCAAATAAAATAACAGATTAAAAAACATTGCCATTATTACTCTAAAGATAATTCATCAGTAGCATTATACTCCACTGAAATTACATTATATTAATTGTAATACTTTTAGACGGCATTGTCAAAGGTTTAAATAAATAGTTATGCATTTTTCTTTTGGATAACAAGACACAATTAACCAAAGTTTTGATAAAACTGACAAGCTTTGCAAACATCATCATAAAATGAATCCTAAGATTAGATTATTATCTATCCTATTTTATGCTGCCTACAATATGAGTGGTACATTAAAAAACTGATTCAATTTCTATTCAATTTAGCTGCCAGAACTGTTATTGGAAAACAAAACTTTCATTGGATCAATGGTATCCCATTGATAAAAAAATAATTCTCCAATTTAAAAAAGTTTGAAAATTCTTCATTTTTTTTATTATAGATTGCCTATTGCTGGCATAAAGTTCAGTTTAGACAAATATATTATAATACAAATGTTTTAAAAATTCTGTACAGCCAAATTTAACCTTTGGTTTTCCTTCTCAGATTTATTTATAATTATGTTTATAACAAGCAAATATGTGATTTATTTGGTATTATTACAATACTTATTTTTCTAAAAAAATGTCACCTTCCATTTTAAAGTTTCCCTGCTTTCAAAATCTCTACTTCTAATATAACTTACGAATGACAAAAATATTGAACTAAAAATCAAGGTAAAAGTGCAAATGAAACATATTATAAACAACAGAAAAAGTACTTATGAAAAATAACTAAGCATCAAAGTTTTTTTTTAGTAAAGTCATTATACTATTTAGCAAACTAATTTAGTTGATATTTTGAGATAGAGTCAGATCAAGATAGGATTTAATGTCTGAAAAGATTAATACTATAATATTGGTGGTATAAAATAAATGGTGTAAATATAATTTACTGTAAAAATTTAAGAGAGGCCACAATGACAGACTTCCTGGGAAAAACATTCTGTGAAAGTCAATCTAAAGGATTCTTTCTATAGACATTATCTGCTTAGTATACGGTGAAGCTTTCAGATACCCAGGTCCCAAGATATTTGTGCCTATACATACAAATACACATACAGCTTTTGAATCTAATTATAAGACATATCTAAAACCAGGTTGGACAAAACACAAGATAATATTCCTCCCTGGCATTTAACTCTATGGAACAGTTCACACTATCCCATTATCCCTCATAATAATGATGGGCCAAGTATGGAATTTGTTTCCCATGCATAAGCTCTCGGAGTACATACAAACATCAAGTGACAAATCATGATCATAATCATAAAGTACAACCTCATGCATCATAAGATACAACACTCAGTGATACTAAATGAAATAAACATAAATCATAAGATACAAATAAGGTGATAATTGTATGCTAAAGGAATAGGTAATAGAAAAGATGAGAAGGATAATAGTAATAGTGCTATTATTATTAATAGTAATAGTGATCGTCAGAGGTATGACTCAGTAATTTGTGCTATTAAGACTGAGTAAAATAATAAAAAGCAAACAAAGTATGTCTCTTACCTGTTCTCTGATTAGTAATGTATCACAATATTCACAGCAGACATTTGCCAAACGGCATATTCCATCATGAACCTTTATTTTAGTGAAAGCAAAAAAATAAAAGAAAATTAATTGTAATGGAAAGGGAACAATACATAATTAGGACTATTAGAAGTTTTACAACCAGCTTCTCTGTGTCATAATTTCAGAAGATTTTGAAGTAAGATCATCTGCCTTTTTACCAGAATAAGAATTTTGAATTAATAGAGGATACCCACTCAGATCAAGTCAGAGGGATTGGGAACGTTTTATAACGCCATGCTTCATTATCCTTTTTCTCAACTCATGTATGCAGGCATGTACATTCAAGTTTTGTTTTCCATGGGAGTTACGTTCTTGAAAAATCCCACAGGAATAGAAACTGTGGTTATTGAAGCACTGATGTGAAAACATATGAACTAGTATCAGAAAGGTGTGGAGACTCATTAGCACAATAAACACCATGAGAACCAAAAGGTGGTTTCCCTTGGTGTAACTCATGTCAATGCTGCTAGGTAAGGTTCTTAAACCTTTTTCTCTACTCCACAGTTGTCTACCGCTGCATTGCGTCATTTGACAAAAAAAATAACACTTCTATAGAATCTACAAGAGAATATTCAGATGAGGAACGAGTATAGTTTATGTACAATTATGGTATGTATATAGTCGCTTGACTTATAGCCATATGAAGCCTGCTCATTACAATGGTAAGTTGTGATGATAATAAAAGTGGGTCACCCACATGACTTTTTTTGCCATTAAGCAAAGCTGGCAGTCGCTAAGTGAGTACACCAGTTGTAAAGGAAACCCAGCGTTCATGATGGTGTTTTTGTTGAAAACCAAAAATGCCTGTTTTCAGCAAAAACATCATAAAACATAGTAGTCACATGACAAGATGCGGCCAGCAGCCCTAAATGCAAGTCTGTTGTTGAGTGCCTGACATGTGGTCATTTGTGATTGTGTCCTGTCAGAACTTCAGAACCAGGTTGCAAGTAGCTCTAGGGAGGTCTGTCGTGACTTTGAATGGTCACTGATCATTTCCACAGAAAGATGCTATTATCTCAATGGATTGTGGAATATAAAACTTCATTTTATGGAATATACCATTTTATACGAGATAACAGAAAGCAACTTCAGGGACATCCGGTTTGAGTCTCTTCGGCGACGGAGTGAAATCCACGACTGTGCGTGGTTTTGTTCCGTGCTCGCTGCTGGAGCACCCCGAGCCAGCTGGCTTTGGGGTTAAAACCACCCCGTAGAGGTGGTGAAGATGGGGGAGCCGCTAGCAGGGTCAAGGAGAGCCACACCTCTCCTCCCCAGCTGGTCTTTCTCCCTTTCCTGAAGGTGGTTGTAGCAGTGGTCAGAAATGGCCACCCCAAAGAACTTGAACAGATAAGTTTGTGCAGGAGGAAGTTTGAAGGAGAAAGTGTGACAGACCGGGCTTGACATGGAAAACATCTATCTAAGGTACCTGTATTTAAATAGTAAAAAACAATACCATTTTTAAGAAGTTTTTTTTTAAAATTCATATTTATATCCTGCCCTTCTCCGGAGACTCAGGACGGCTTACAATTTTTGGGATACAACCCAATGCGCTCAGCAATAGCCTTCATTCCATTGTATATGCCTGCTTATTACTAAGTGGCATTTTTACAAAGTCAGCTTATTGCCCCCAACAATCTTGGGTCCTCAGTTTACCTACCCCGAGAGGATGGAAGGCTGAGTCAACCTTGAGCCTGGTGGGATTTGAGCCTGCAATAATTACAGGCAGCTGGAACTAAGTGCTAGGCTATTAACAGCCTGCACCAGTGAAAAAAAAAAGAAATGGGCTTTTTTTCCCTTCTTCTCTAATGCTGGCAGTTTTGAGTCTGGAATATTGAGAAAAGACTGGCACAAGAATGGACATTAATTCACTTGGACATTAATAGGCTATTTCTAGCTGAAAATAAAGTGCCAAGTGATAAAGATTTTTGAATAACTTTAAAGAACTTTCTTTATAAAGAGAGAGAAAGAAAGCAAATAGAGGAAGAAGAAAAGTGAAAGTAGGGTGGATTCTGGAAATGGAGGATATCACCTGGATTTAAATACCATTGAGAGTGGAATTGTAACAAGACTTGGAAGAAAAAAAATACATTGCAACTGAAACTTTGTTGCAAGCCTATAAAGCCCCGGAAAAGTGAAAGTGAGTAAAGAAGCAAGAAAGAACTTTGGATACTTGCAGGATTCCTGGACTTTTGGACAGAGGATACAAAGCAGATTAAAGCTAACTGGGAGTTGCTTTAAAAGGGAAAAATCTCTTTCAAAATGTCATCATCCTGTGAAGAATTAAAAATGCTATTTAAAGACTATAAAGAAGTGGCACAATTGATAGAAATGAAGATCCTGAAATATAGAAAACAACAGGAAGCACTGGCTGAACAAGAAGGGTGGGACAAAGAAGAAGAAGCCATTTTTAATGATCAAATAACTGTAAGCATGGTTAAGAAAAAGGGAAAGGGGAAAAAGGGGAAAAGAGGAAAGAGAGTCAGAAACCTAAGATTTGAAGCAACAACCAAAAAAAAGTATAAGCTGAAAAATAACTATAATATTATAAGGAATCAAAAGGTAGGATTCCAGAAGGGAGAATTGGATAGAAAAGGGAATAAAAAGGGAAGGGAAAAGAAGAGGGGGGGGATGGAAAAAAGAGGAAGTTACAAAAAACTTAAGTAAGATGTGCGACAGCAAGGGAAGTATACAAGATTTAAAGGGTTTATTGATTTATTTGGGCATCAAGATAATGGTTAATTTAACTTAAAGAGAGGATTCTGCAAGGGTACGTGAGATAAATATGGTTATATTAGAAATAGAAAGAAGTTAGAAATGTTCTAGATGATTAAAGTGATGTGTATTTTTCTTTTAATAAGTAAATGAGGTAAAGAGGAGAAGAGAACAAGGCCTTTAATAACTTATGAAAATATGAAATCTAAAAGAAGTATGGAACGTTTTAACATTGTTTTTTGGTGTTGAAATATAGTGATATGGATGTTAAATGGTAATAAAATGGAATTATTTTAAATAGAAATGAATGAATAAGATGGATATTAACACTAATGGCCGAATTGAACCTGAATATAAATAATTACCTTAGCCACTATTGTTATATATATGCACATTTTTCCTTTTCTATTGTTAAGAATTTAATGGATATTTGTAAAAGAATGTACGAAGCAGAATCTGATTGATAATAGTTAGATGTTATAAAACAGAGGTGTAACAGAGATAATAACTGTAAAGGTGAAATTTAAATGTTAAATAATAATTGGTTAAAAGAGATAGAGGTGCTATCCTCCAGGGTAGTAATTACGGGGCAAAATATGTTTTATAAAATAGTATAAGATTGCAAACAAGACAGATAAAAGTGTAACAATATTGATTGGAAAGATATTGAAAATTGGAAAAAGAAATGTAATTAAATTTAGGGGATAAAATAATTGAAATAAGATTAAAGAAGCTAGAGAAAGGGAGGGAAATTATGGAAAATAGTGAAAATCGTTATGATAAATGGAATAGAATACATAAAATGAGTGAGTAATTATATCTGTATGGAGAAGTGAGGGTCTGGAAGCATACTGTTCTCAAAAGAAGAATTTTTATGTTTTTGTTTATATATGTTTGTGTGTATTTGTTTGCCGGGAATGGTTCTGGGATGATAATATGAACTGCTGTGAAATAATTTAATTTTAAAATATGGAATATTTTGCATATTAGAGAATATAAAAATAATTGTAGTTGATGAGGATGGAGAAGATGTACAAAAAGAGTTGCAACCTACCGGCATACTGTATGTTTTGTTTGTGTATGTTTGTTCAAAAATAATAAAAAAATTTGGAAAAAAAAAAGAAAGCAACTTCAAAATATTCAGTGCATTATTAAAATAAGCTTATTAAATTAGTATAAATATAAAACAGTTCTATTTTGCATTACACCTTTTTATCTTCATAAGGCATACACATGGCACAATTTGGACAGGCAATTTGCCGCCGGGGACATTCTAGCATATGTTCTTGCAACTGGTTCTTCTGGAAAATCCCTTGACACTGAGAACATTTTTCTGATGCAAATCCACAATGTAGCTGATGGTCCTGGGGAAAAGCCATTAAAAAACAGTTACCCAAAACAAAACACAAAACTCTATTCATTTTTACACAATGTATAGTGTTTGACCATAATTATATATTAGCAGACAAAAACATCACTGTAACTATAGCTTTAACAACTATACAAGCAACAATAAACATATAGTTTCATATGGTTTTTCTCAAAGATGTAATAGAAATATTGTCATACTTAGTGACTCACAATCTATTTTTTTATTTAAAAGTAACCTATATTACAAAATCAACAGTAAACTTAAAATATAACAAATATTATGACCTCTTGCAGCGGGAAAAGAATTTGTGAGTGAGCAGCTGAAATCCACTTATGAAGTACTCCTGAAGGCATGGCTTTCAGAAGAATCTTAACGTTATTACAGGTCATTCTTAGTTACCAACTTCTTTGCTGGTTTCTGATCAGCAAAGTCAATGGAGAAACCAACAGGAAATTGCAAATGGCAACCATGAGGACATCATCCATAATGATTTGCTTAACAGCAGCAACTGGGAATGCCAGAATTGCTGTCACTAAGAAATACAATTTTGTGACATTGCACTTTAGGATTGTCGCTAAGCAAAAGCAGTTTCAGCCCAATTAATACTGTAACAGATGACTATCTGTAACTTATTCTAACATAACATATTTAACCCCAGTTTCAAGGAAAGGGTCATATTTAACTTACTTCCTTTTATCCATTTCTTTCAAGAGTTGTTGCTTTGCATATCGTAAGTATCTCTTTATATAAATCCTAAATATACTGATCAGAATAGTATAGAACTGAACCTTAATTCTTAAACAACATACACATTAAAACTTACCTCTAAGTGCCTTAGCTCCATCTTTTGACTGCAGCCTTTGTTGGGACATTTCACTATCAGTGAGAGGATTTCACGTTTTGCAAAGTTATCAGGGAAGAGTTGATTTTCTAGTAAGATTTCATTGTCTATTGGACATTTATGACCTGCATCTCTGTCAAAAAGAAACAATATATATGCATATGCATCTGTGTGTGTGTGTGTGTGTATGTAGGTATGTATTAATACCAAATACTACGCATTTGGCTATAATATGGTTCTTCACATTTCTGCAAGCAATCAGCTTTGGTTCCAAAAATGTCTCACATGAACTGAAAGTTACTTTTTATTCCTGCTTCATTGCCCCTCATCACAGCCAGCCTGCAAATGTTTCCCTCTGACTACAGTATCTTTTACAGCAGATTAATTGAAATACCTTAGGAGTGGTAGGAGTAGAGATTGCAGCTGGGAAGAGAATCAAGAAAAAATAATATTCCAGATTTTTTCTTTTTGCTTGCATTTAGCCAGGTCCCAAAATATTAATTCATTCATTTATTCATTACCCCCACACACACACCTGTATGGCTAACACAAGATATAGACATATTCATTTCATATATTTACTATATGTGGCATAGTGTATTTCTTAGACAATATATCCGTTCCATTCCCATATTTTTAAATATTTGAACAGAACATACAAAAGAAGAGCAGTTTGATGCTTGAAAGAGAGTTATGCTCCCGGATATGCTCATATATCTAAGGCCTGAATTATTTAAATCAGAATTTAACATATTGAGCTTCTAGTGCTAAATAGATGGATATATGTATATGAGATTCACATTGCTATACTATTATTTTTTAATAGATTGTAAACAGTTAAAATATAACTGAACCAACAAGACACACTTTTAATTTTTTAGACATTTGTCTAATAAATTCAGACATAATGAAAATCAAGATCTGTTTATTCGAGCTAGGAAAAAGGGAAACTTACATTTAAGCATTATAGGTGTTGAACCTCATGGGAAGGTTGTTAAAATGATTTTATTTCTTTCAGTGAAATAAAAGCTATGGCCCATGATTCTAGTAGTAAAATAATGTGAAAAAGTATTGAGAACTTGAGTTCCTACAACCTCTGTCACACTAATGTAATTTATAATGCAGTATAGGCAATTGCTGGATCACAATTCTCATAACAGCAATCCAACTTCCAATTAAAAAATAGACATTGTATTGTTAATTTCCATTCATAGTCTACATTAATATTTCAATATTTATTTAACATAAAACACAAACTATTGGGAAGTTCCCTTGGTTTTTAAGCAAGATAACTTTCATAATAATGGAGACAGAGCAGTGTACATGGAGGAATGAGACTGACAGATTATAAAAATAAAGATTTACTGAAATCATTACACTGCATTTTCTTATCCAAAGTTGCTATTAAGTGCTATGCTTCATTTTTATTCATTAGGCCAACATGATAATCATGTAACATGTGATAGTCATTTATTCAAAGAAATAAAATGCCATGCCATTTATTTAAGGTTTCAATGGCTCACTTTTAGAATTTCTTCTCTTATGTGGGACAGTCACCGACTGTCAGAACTTAAAAGACAACTATTAAAACCTGAACATAGGTACATATTTTGCATCTAAATAAGATTAACAGAGTCTGAGGAATTGGCCACTTGTTTGATACTATATTGATTCTTAGGGGGAAAATGGGAAATGAAAGAATACAGTGCTGCTGTAATTTTCTGTTATTATGATGCTTGTTTTAGTTTGAGCTGCTGTGGTTTTTTAAAAACTGTTTTAAATTGTTTTTGAATTCTGTTAGACACTAAGTCTACTAGGGGAGCAGCAATAACAAATTTAACTCCATCAATGCATCAGTAAATTTTTCTGCAATATTGTATTTTACTCTTTGATATTTATCACAGCTCTCTAACAGTAGTAACAAAGGACTACTTTATGCCAGCATATCAGAGTTTAAAATCAATCAACCAACAAACCAATCCAAACCAACAAACTGCTAGGAGACTGAACCTGGGGCATAACTGATTTCCTTTCAACAAGCTCACTGAGTTACCTTATGGATTTGACAATGCAAGCTTTGCAAAAACGATGTCCACACGGTGTCTGTACTGCTTCCCGTAGAGCCATTAAGCAGATAGGGCATTCATATTTACTTTCCAGTGGTGGGTCAAATTCAACATCATAGCCTTGGGTTTCCTCCATGAAAGGGTTTGAATGTGTCCCACCAGTACCATTGCTGATGGGAGCAGTGAGGCTTTCCTCCTTGGTCCCAGCACTGCAAGCACTGGCCATGGCTGCACAGCAGTCACTGTTTTGATCAGTTATTTCAAAACTTGTGTTACTATGTAGTAGACTCATAATAATTTAAAATGTGGCAGGATACCTACAGGCATGGAAAAGAAAAGAATAATTTGTCATACATACATACATACATATCACATTATTCCCTTTGGGAATATTAGGAAAAGTATAATTTTATTTTTTTCTATGATTTAATTTCTTTTTTTACCTCTATATGAGAAAACCTCTTCAATGTATTTAGTACCAGTCACTTATTTTGGGCAAAATGGTTACTGTAATGCTGAAGATAGAATCATCCCAAATCCATGTAGAACTCAACAAAAGTACTGTCAACGTCTGAGACAGCACACCATTCAAAGTTGTCACAACATGCCATTTCGGAGTTGCCACATATGTGCAGGGGGAGGGGGGGTGCATGGGGGCACAGATGGGTGTCAGGTGATGGAACTAACACTGGGAGAGGAGCCAGGAAGGCAAGCAAGCTGCAGTCGGTTCAGAAGCCATCCAGGCCTGAAGAGTACTTGCTAGAGCTGGCCCAAAAAGTACTTGCTGGGAGTCAGCCAGGGAGCAACCGGGCTCAGAAGGGCAGGGCGTGCTGGCTAGCAGAAGCCAATAATGCTGGCTAGAAACACTGCGTGCCAAGCTGAGACTCCAGGAAAGAAATCCATTCTGCTCATAGTGTGGCCTCTTCTTTTGCTGGCTTGGTTTGGAACTGTGACAAATACATCCTGATAGTTCAATAATATCCCTTCTCCCATTTGCTTTTACATAGCTTAACTGCTTTCATAGGCACCGTGCTTTCACAGGCACCGTGACTTAAGTTTTATTATACTTATATCATTCATCAATCCATCCATCTATCCATTCATATCTATCTATCTATCTATCTATCTATCTATCTACCTACCTACCTACCTATCATCATCTAAATTGCTATTACCATGTTATTAAAAAAATGAAAGAAATCCCTTATATTTATGTGATTGGATTATGAGAGTAAGGATATATAATTCTACTATGATAGAATAAAAAAACAAAACAAACCAGATCCATAGCTATTCAAAAACTTTATATAACTAGAAACTATTCCATGTTTGTTACAAGTTACAAGAATGCACTATCCTATGTAGTGGAAAGTTTAAGCAGTTTCTGTTCAGGTATAATATGTTTAATTTGAAGTTTAAGAATGCAATTCTGCCCAATCTGAAGGAGTGTTCGATTTGGCAGAATTCCCCTTTGTTCAGAATTTTTAACAAAGTAGCTACCCTTCACAAAACTGTTTTCTATACAGTGGGCATTTTGCCAGTTGAACATTTAAAGCAGAATGTGAACAGCCCAGGGAAAGAACATGCTTAAGCTGTACTTACATTGCCTTAATTCAAGAATGCCCAGCCAAGTCTTGGCAGAAAGGATTTATCTCTTACAGAATTCAGGGCAACTTTTATAAAGACCTCTGTACACCAATAATCATTCCACTGATGCAACAACAATAGAGTATATGTAGTCCTTGACTTACAACCACAATTGAGCCTAATTTTGTGTTGTTAAGCGAGACATTTGTTGCAAATTTTGCCTCATTTTACAACCTTTCTTTCCAGGGTTGTTAAGTGAATCAGTGCTCTTTAGTTAATAACATGGTTGTTAAGTGAAACTGGCTTCCCCATTGACTTTGGTTGACAGAAGGTCACTAAATGGGATCACACAGCACTGGGACACAGCAATCCTCATAAATATGAGTCAGCTGCTGAGCATCTGAATTTTGATCATGTTACATGGGGTTGCTACGCTTGTGTGAAAAACGGTTATAAATCACTTTTTTGAGTGCTGTTGTAATTTCAAATAGTAACTAATGAACTGTTATAAGTTGAGAACTACCTGTATACCGTAGGTTATATTTACACCTTGGAACAATTAGTATGTGAACATCACAGAAAAACTCAAATGATATCTCTCTCTGCACTTGTGCCCTTTAAAGAACTAATCAAAGGCATTAAAGATAGAACTGCTTTTCAACATCATGAAAAGTAGCTTTACAAAGGTATTAAGTGAAAAACTATATTTTCTTGAAAGATGAATTTAAGATATTGCATTATTTACTAGTAGCCCCAAAATTCATAGTCTTTTCAAGGCAGTATGCCGATTGTTATTTTCTATTATAGAAATTCACATCAGCACAGGCTTCCAATAATTTGATAAGATTTTTCTGCCTGTCCAAGAACAACCACACTGTAGTATTCTGAGTTCCATGTAATAGAGTTAATATTAAACAAATGATAGTCTACAGAAGATACATCAAAAATAAGTGAGGGGGCAAGATTTTGAAAAATCCCCATCTCTTCTAGAAAACTATTAACAAAAAACAATCAATTTTCAAAAGACAGCTGCTTACTTCAGAAAGCCTTCCTTATTAAAAAAATAAAAGAGAAATATAATGGAATATTAAAAGTACAGGTTGCAGTGCAAGATGGCATTAAAGGAGCAATCCATTCAATCACCAAAGTTTTGCTCTTAATTTTTTAAAAACAGGATTCAAGAGTTCTCATATGAGGAATGTGGAAAATGCACAATGCTCAAGTTGCAGCCAAAGTACCTCATCCTCCAGGAATGGAATCTGTATTCCTTTCTCTTTTTTCATTCTGTCCTTTTTTTACAAAGCAACCAAAGTCAAAAACCCAATCTCTGTTTGTTGAGAAGTATCAGCAGCAGAGGATATCAGAATAACCAGTAAATTAGCAGGGATAATATATATATATATGGTAAAGTCATTAATCCTTTTTTTTGGCCAGCCAAGAGCTTCCATTATGAAATTGCTTGCTTTCCAAATAAACCTGGGCTTTTGTGAAAGATGGTAAAGTATCAAATACTTCTGATTGAATATCTATCTGTCTATCTATCTATCTATCTATCTAACTATCTATCTATAATAAAATCTGATTTTATATACATAAAAAGAAATATTATATATATAAGGTATGTATGTATGTGTATATGCATAAGTAATTATACAAAGCGTTTTAAAAGCCATAGTACACTTTGGGATAAGTAGGTAACTTATAACACTTACTAAAAACTTAACCTGTATGCTTTCCTTCTGCCTTTTCACTTTTTTTTATAACAATATTTTTTATTATTTGACAAGAATACAAACTCAGTATACAGTGTGCCGGTAGATTGTGTCTCATCTTCTCCAATATCATTGAATACAAAACATTCCATATTAGTAAATTAATTTTCCTTACTACATTTCGCTTTATCATATCACCACCATTCCCGGCCCCTGAATATACAATATAGGCAAACCACTATTACATTATTACAAACAAACAAAAAACATAAAATTCTTTTTTTGAGAACAGTGTGTGTCCAAACCTTCCCTTTTCCATACAAATATAATTTCAATTTTTGACACACTTCATGTGTTCTATCCCAATTATCATAACAATTTATACTATTTTCCTTTATTCTCCTGCAATATTTTCCATTCAGTTTTTAATACACTTTTATCTATAATGTTTACAATCTTATATTTCTTATAAGACATATTTTACCCTGTAATTATTACTTCAGAGGATAATACCCCATCTTTCTTTTACCCATCATTGTTTAACATTTATATTTCTCCTTTAGCATTATTGTTTCTATTACACCTTAATTTTAATAAAATCTCTATTACCGATCCATTTCTGCTTGGCACATTCATTTTTATTTATTACGCTTTTTAACAGTATAAAGTAAAGATATTATAAATGTATATAACCATTGTAAATAAGCTAATTATTCCCATTTCAATTCAATTCAAGTGCTAATTACCATATCTTATTTATCCATTCCCATAAAATATTTTTATCATAATGACCTTAAAAGAGGAAAAGAAATACACATCATATTGATCCTCTAAAACTTCTAGCTTCTATCTGTTTCTAAAATGACCCTGCAGCTCATGTACCCTTGCAGATTTCTTTAATTAATTTGATTTATTTAACCATTATCTCGGTGTCCAAAAAGATAAATAAATTCTCTAAACCTAGTATACTTCTCTTGTTTCTGTATATCTTGTTTCCATTTACGGCTTCCCCTTTTTTCCTGCCCCCTTTTCCTCCCTTATCTCGCTATTCACTTTTCTAATTAATTCTCCTTCTGGAATCCTGTCTCTTGGTTTTCCTTGTAGCATTGTAATTATACTTTTTTAAAATTGTTACTTCAAATCTTAAAGTCTTAACTCTCTTTCCTCTCTTCCCTTTTTTCCCCTTTCGCTTTTAACAATTGTTTGATTTTTAAAATGGCTTCCTCTTCTTTGTTCCGCCCTTCTTGTTCCACCGATATTTCCTGCTGTTGCATATATTTCAGAACCTCCATTTTTATCAATTGTAGCTCTTCTTTAAGTTGTTTAAATAACATTCTTGATTCTTCCATGGGTATTAACATTTTAAAAGGGGTTTCCACCCCCTTTTTCTTCAAAACAGTTCCCAGTTAGCTTTAATCAGCTTAGTATCTTCTATCCATAAAAACGAAAGTCCTCCAAGTATCCAAAGTTGTTTCTTATTTCTTTAAAACACTTTCCTTTTCAGGGCTTAGGCTTGCAACAAAGTTCCAAATAGAATGTATTTTAAAGTATATCTTTCCCTGTTGCCAATCCACTCTCTATTCTTTTAAGTCTGGGTAGTATCCTCAGTCTCCAGACACACCCTCCTTTCACTTTTTCCTCTCTTCCTCTATTGCTTCCTTTCTCTTCTTTTATAGAAAAAAAGTATTAAAGTCTCTCAAAAGGTCTTTAACACTTGGTGGATTATTTCCAGCTATATAAAAAAGCCTGTTAATGTCCAAGTGTATTTGTATCCATCCAAGCCGTCTCAATATTCTTTATTCAAAACTATTAACATCAAAGAGGAAGGGGGGGAAAAAGCGACAAACTGGCTTTTCACTTTCATCTGCCGCTTTCCTTCTCTTTTTAAAAAAGTTGTTACTGTTTCCCACTGTTCAAAACCAGGTACCTTAGTAGATGTTTCAATATCAGCCTGGATCACCACTTTCTCTTAATCACTTCCTCCTGCACAAACTTGTCCATTTGAGGTCTTCTTTGAGGTGGCCATTTCTGACCACCGCTGCGCTGCCTTCAGGAAAGGGAAAGATCGGCTGAGGAAGAGAGATGCGGCTCTCCTCACTCCTGCCGTCAGCTCCCCCGCCTTCACCACCTCTACGGGGTGGTTTTAACCCCTGAGCCAAGCGGCTCGGGGTCTCCAGCAATGAGCACGGACCGAAACCGCACACGATCGCAGATTTCGCGTCCGTCGCCGAAGAGGCTCAAACCGGATATCCTGCCTTTTTACCTTTTTGTGCAAGTTTAGGATATTGGTAGTGGTGTATAATAAAACTATACTAATGGTTTCTAAACTGCAAAAATTTCTTAAACTGCAAAACATAATTCTATAAATTACATGACAGCTTGATTTACTTGTTTATTCCCTTATTGGGGGAATAAGACACAGTGGTAGCACAGTGGTTAGAATGCAGTACTGCAGACTAACTCTGCCACAGCCAGGAGTTTGATCCTGCTGACTGCTCACAGTTTGATCCTGACTGGCTCAAGGCTGACTCAGTCTTCTATCCTTCCAAGGTCAGTAAAATGAGGACCCAGATTGTTGGGGACAATATGCTGAGACTGTAAATCACTTAGAGAGGGCTGTAAAATCACTGTGAAGTGGTATATAGGTGCTATTGCTATTATAGAGAAGAATGAAAAGACGTTCATATATTGTGACAAAGTGATAAAGAAAACATGTATGCCTTTGTATTTTATCATATATAAAATTAAATTTCACAAACACTTTCTACAAAATTTCACACAGGATATTGCATCTTCTTTTTATAACTTATGGATATCAGTAACTTTAACTTTATCTTTCTTTTGATACACATTTTATTTTGCCAATTATTTTATGCTTCTTGAAAACCCCAAAATGTTTTAAAAAAATCAAAGTACCTGTTCCAAAGGTGCTAAGAGAAAGTAGCTGTATTTCTGTTTTTTGAAATATTAGTTAACTATAACTATTAACTATTAGTTAATAGTTATTTTTAATAACTATGCTTTTACTTCTTTATGATGCAAAACGTTGAAAAAGATGATATACAACTTTATGCTCTTTAAAATCATGGAAGTTTGAACTGGTTGCTTAATGGGAACAAAGGCTATAAAAAAACTATTTACCCATTACTATCTAAATGTGTATTTAGTTCTTCTCCACAGAATAAATTATTTCCCACTACAAAAGTATAATGGCTGTTTTAGGGGTTATTAATGCACACTATATCCAAAGACAGGCAATGGAAGTAAAACAGTTTTAAAATCCTTACTTAAAAAAATTGGGATGTTGTGAAATTATTTGCATTGTTAGCTTCAAAGAAGTGAAGCTATTCTACAGGAACCAGACCGGAATAGCAACATATCTCAACTGTTGAAGAATTCTTTAAATATAGAGACTATTTTGAAAATATAAATTTCCTTCTCTGTATATCACTTAGGAAACAGTAACAGAAAGTTATTATGCACACTGCCTATAGAATTATACAGTCAGTCTATTCTATCTCCTCCCTTTACCAATTTAAGTCTTCACATAATGCAACTGAAAATGAAAAATATTTTGAAGGTGTCCACATCTTGAAAATACATACATATAAATATATACATGTAGACCCCACTTAATGACTGCTCTGTTTAGCAATCTTTTCAAATTTTCAGTGCTGAAAAATTTATGATGCATCCTTGCATTTACCACCATTGTAGTGTCTCCATAGTCAGGTGATCACCAATTGCATACTTCTCTACTGGTTTCCAACAAGCATAGTTTATGGAGAAGTTGGCAGGAAAACTGCAACTTACAGTCATGTGAGGTCTCACTTAAAGCCCATGGGTGATTTGCTTAATATTCTCAGCGGAACTGAGGATGTAAGGACATCATGGTCTTGTGGTGTTTTGCTTAGCAGTGGGAATTCTTCATTCCAATTGTGGTCGCTAAGCTATATGTAAAATAAGCAAAATATCTAGAACACTTAGCATTAAAGTATATTATTTTCATGCAACATCTTAACACAACAATATTGCTAATTTTGAAGTATATATTGCTTCACAACAGCAACAGTTTTCTAGTTGAGTTTATGAAAAATAAACATTTGGTCTACAATTATGCTTTCAGTTATGCAGCTGCATGCAACTATTTTTATTCATGGAAGTTACCAAAATAGGGTATTTTAGTTTTACTTTTACTAAGGGAAAATTTGTTTTTCTTACAAATTCTACAGTGTTTTTTCTATGAAAATCAAAATATCACATTCTTGCACTCACTTTATTTTCTCTTTAGGAATGATAATTTTCTCATAAAATATAACTTCTGAGCTTCATTTACCTGGTCACTGAATGCTTTTTCCTCTTTTTACCCAGAGTTTTTGTTTATTAGGACTAAATCAAAATATAAGTTTTCATATATTTATTAATTTGATTTATAAAATTTATTTATTTTATACAATTTAAGGCAGTATAAAATACTATCCTAGAAGTCCTTCTTTGTACTTCCCATAAAAGGTGCTGAACTAGAAACTGGTATATGAAAGCCAGCTGGATCGTTTAAGGCCAGACATTTTCTCTCTCAACCTAGCCTATTTTCACAGGATGGCTGTTGTAGGAAAAGCAAGAGAAGCAAGCATTTATGCATACTGCCTTGAGTTGTATTAAATGAACCCAGGTTATAAATCTAATTAATAAACATATGAAAACTGAAATTGTAATTTTTCAGAAGTTTGTATTTTCCTTCCTCTTTTTAAAACATCGTTTTGAGATATGCTTCTGATCATAAATGAAGGCCATGAAAACAATTATGTGAAAGGAAATTAGTTGCTGCAGTGGTGCTTAATATATACTGATATACTAATTTGTGAGGGGAATATGTATCTAAATTTCATCTTCACTGTTTAACTTAACAACCTAATTACACATGTGTTACTAGTGAGAATATATACTCAGAGACACTTTATTTCTAATAATCTAATAATCATTAATGACTAACTTTGGGAAAACTTTAAAACTACATGGCAACCTGGATTTGAAGAGAAAAAATACAGTTAAATTACATTTATCAGCAACTGTTTCAAAAAGTTGTATCTTTTCATAATTGTTGTGCCATCCAAGGAAAAGTCAAATTTACTTTAACAAGGCACCAACAGTTACTATAAACCTGTCTGAAAGCTCCATATTGGGTTTCCCCATTAAATCCAGATTGCTGCATAGCCCTTTCTCTGCCTTTGTATACCAGAAGATAAACAGGATAAATGTATTTTGAATGTTATGAGTGAAATGTAATGTGTATCTTTCTCTTATCATGCCCACCACTTTTGTCATCTCAGACATTTGCCTGAAGATTGCTTCAAGAGCAATGTTTACTATTTGTAGTTTATACAAGTCTGAATTTTGTTGGCTTCATTACTGCTATACTATGTATACTACAGACATGCTAATAGATTCTCAAACCTATTAAAAATCTATAATACTTCAACTCTTATTTTCAATTCAAAAATAGTGAATAAATAGTGTATGGAATTAGGTTACATAACCCCCAGTGTACACAATACTGGAAAGTCATTTAACGCATTTTCAGTTTCCATTTAGAATCACTGCCAATTAAGGAAAGCCCATTGGGAAAACAGAACTGGTTGCATAAGTTCCAGTTTCTATTTCTGATAACAAACACAGAGCAGTTTTAAGAATTCAAAACTTGATCCATTAGCTTTATATTAATGTGATTATGATATCAATATGATTTTGACAAATGCTTTGCTTTATTTTTAACACTGAAAAATTTATACCAACAAATTCCTCTGCTAATCCAAACTGTGGAAAAAGAATGAATTATGCTCATTGTCACATTTAAGCATGAGCAATGCACGGAATGTATCTGTCATCATTGCAGTAGTGGATACTAGAAGTTCAAAAAAGCTGCTTTTGCAAACTAGTTTAAGTACTTGAGGAATGATTCAAAAAGGGTATAAAGGTCGTAAATGGTGTGAGGAAAACACTTTTTCTTCCAAGCCACTAAATAACAAGAGAATATTCAGTTTTAAGGCCAGCTCAGAGGCTAGGTTTCATTATACTAAACAATGTAACTACATTAATCAAGAAAATAGATTTAAAATCACATGCTAATGCTAATCACAGTAGTGGGAAAGCCCCTATTTAAATCTTTAATAGGTAAAGGTTTCTCTCGCACATATAGGTTAGTCATTCCCAACTGTAGGGGGTGGTGCTCATCTCCATTTCTAAGCTGAAGAGCCAGAGCTGGCATGATTAAACGCATGGAATGCTGTTACCTTCCCACAGAGGTCCCTATTTTTTTCTACTTGCATTTTTCCATGCCTTTGAATTGCTAGGTTGGCAGAAGCCGGGACAAGTAATGGAAACTTACTCTGTTATGCAGTGCTAGGGATTTGAACCACCAAACTGTCGGCCTTTTTGATCGACAAGCTCAGCGTCTTAGCCTCTGCGCCATCACGTCCCTTGACCTTTGATAGTCATACTTTATTTCAATATATTGATTAGAAAACAACAAACAACAAACTTTTATCTTAATATATGGTCTGTCAAATAGAACTAAACATCCTACTTCATTCCATCCAATCTGTGGTGCAGGCCATCTTCTATTCATTTCATTGTAATTTACTGGATTGTTGTAAACTGTCCACACCTGCTTGGAATCGGGCAGCATAAAATTTAATAAATTATTATTAAAACATGGGGTCAATAAATGTGAAGGCTATAATGTTCAGTTTTGACAGATACAGTAGGTATACAGATTACTTTAATGTAACAGAGAAGTGCTATTTTTATATGAGGCCTGAAATACTTCTTCCAAGTTCTATGAATTCAAAACATGCAGGTTTCTACCATATATTCTCTTCAGCTTTTGCAAGTACTGACAAAGCATACTTTGATTGCAATTATATGACACAAAAGTCAGGCTTCTAATCCATTGTTTTCAAAATATGTGCTGTTCAGAGTTAAATTACATTTATCAGCAACTCTTTCAAAAAGCTTTATCTTTTGCTTAATGGAGACACCCTTCTGACCTCAGTTTCAAGGGGGATTTTACTGTTGGTTTTGTCTTAGTGTGCCAGGACCTCATTTACAGGATGACTTCATTTTGGGGAAGATAATCTTGTGTTCATGTATGTTCATGTTAGCTTTTACATCACTGGCTTACAAAACATTAATCTGATGGATTAACAGATGATCTCCTATTTATTGTGCTTTAATTATGATGTTATTTATTTTATTAGACTTGTATGCCACCCTCTCTCCCTAAGGACTCAAAACAAAATTTTGTTGTTATGTTTTACGTTGTATAATTATTATGAGATTTTAAACTATTAGGAACTATCTATTTCACTATGATATATAATTATTATTTAAAAATAAAATGGCAATACTAGGCTGGTCCCACCGTGCCTGAAACATCCAGCAAGGGCATTCAATATCTAGTGACTTTTAACTGGCAAGATCAGGCAGCAATGATAATATCATAATTACAAACAGAACCAGTTTGTAAAGTTTTCTCTAAGTAATTTAATTAAAATTTCTCCAGTAGCAAACACAACACTTTGCCATCACATTATTTAGATATTCCCACCTAATCTACATGGTTAAACCTAAGAAAGCAGACAAAGTGAAAATTAAATGTGCTATTTCAGAATTAAAATGTTAAGGAATTCTGTTCTGAACACTTAAGAAAATGACATAAGCAAAAGTGCCCATCCACAGCAGCACAGGAAAACTGAATACACCTCTTAAAACTTTGGGAGCTCAACATTAGTAATAATGTGTTTAATAAATAAGGCTTGCATCCTGGCTTCCTTTATTTCAGACCAGATCTTGATTTTGAATAGTTCTTACTACACACTTAAATGGGATAGTAAGCAGATATGGTGTCAGAAAAGATCCAGGTTGCCACATAAATGAAAGCATTCCAGCCTTACTTTTGCTGCCAAAGTATGTATTTTTGCTTTGATGAAGAAAGTAGCTTATTTTTTTTACAACTCCTACCCAAAAATATACAGGAGACAAGAGAGAGAGAAAAATAGAGACAGCCAGAGAAGGGGTGAGAGGCAAATGAAGAAACTGACAACACCCTCAAAGACAAGGAAATGAGAAAGGGACAACAGGAAAGAAGTGCACACTTCTTAGTTCTCTATCTCTTAACTTCTCAACTTCAGAAATCATTCTATTTATTAAGACACACAAAGAAAACACACACATTTTCTATTTATTGATAAAAAATGAACTATTAGAGTGGTAGTGTGTGTGTGTGCTCTACCCACGCTCCCCAAACCCTTCACAATTTTATGTGACTCCTGGAGAAATTGTATTTATCACCTCCCTATATATTTGTATGGTTCCATACAAAACTAACAATTCCAGTGTGTAAAGCACACACAGATCAAAATAGGGCCCTTCCCTAGCAGAATCCAAACTAAGTTGCAGGGAATAAAAGCACCAATTTCTAACTCTAATCAATTTCGCACTGTACAGGTAGTCTTCAACTTACAACAGTTCATTTAGCAACCTTTCAAAGTTACAACTGGCACTGAAAAAAGTGACTTATGACTTTTTTCACACTTACGACCGTCGCAGCATCTCCATGGTCACGCGATCAAAATTCAGACACTTGGCAACTGGTTCATATTTATGACGGTTGACCTACCCCAGGGTCATGTGTATGATCTGCTTTTGCGACCTTCTGATGAGCAAAAGTGGCAGGGGAAGCGGGAACAACTTAACTGCAGTGATTCACTGTGTGTGGCAAGAAAGGTGGAAAAATGGGGCAATATTCACAACTGTCTCACTTAACGACAGAAACTTGGGGCCCAATTGTGGTCGTAAGTCCAGAACTACTTTGTAATTCCCCACCATAGAAGCGACGAGGAAAGCTCTTATAGGTGGAGTCAGCTTGGCAGAGCCAGAGCCGGAGCCCGGGGCGCGAAGCGAGGAAAGGGGATCAGCAACGAGGCCTGAGCGCCAGAAGAGAGGAAGGACAAGAAGCCCCACCAATTTTGCACTTTTTACACTTTTTAAAAATTTTACACGCGCTCTAGGGCGGGCACCAAGCGGGCTGGTCTTCCCAGTCAGGGTCGTCATTGCCCCCCCCCCCGGAACCGAAGAAAAGGAGAGAAGGGAGAACAGGGCGCCGCGCTTACCTCAGCTTTTCTCCTCTCCGAGACTTTTCCTCGGCCACTTCTGTGCCAGGGCCTCAACAGAAGCGCACTGACGACGGGAAGGAGGGGGAGGCTGCGAAGGAAGCAGCGGAACGGAAAGACGCTTCCGCCTCCGCCAGGCTTGAGGGCCGAGCTTGCAAGAGGGCGAAACCACTCCACAGCGCCCCTCGGCAGACAGCCAGGCAGTCTTCCCACGCCCGGCTGGGCGAGCCCTTTTACAACGCGTGGGCGGTCGAAAAAAAAAAACCCGCCCGCTTGCCGAGCTTGACCAAGCGGCTGGGGAAAGTTGCCCTTTTGATTTGCTCGCTTACGCTCTACGTTTGGAAGCCTTGCCTGGCTTCCTTGCCTGGCCTAGCCGCCTCTCCTCTGCGGTGCGCGATCGGCCTGCGGAGCCGCTCTCTTTTCTGTGAAGTGGGGTTGCTGCATCTACCCACAAGGGCCGGGTCCGGTGCTCCTTGGGTCGATGACGGTATCGGGTGTACCGTTTCCAGAGTAGCTCGATATGTTTAAAAATCTGAAACTTAAACCTGGGCTTAAATAGTCTTAAATGGAGGAAAGGAATAGGTGGGTTACACAGTTGTGAGTGCCCACTCCTTCCCTTCTTGCACCGCATTTCAGTATGTACATAACCTGATAATTCTGTGTAAGGCGTGTTTGCAAACCTAAGTGAACGCAAGGAATGCAACTGATTGGAATTTGTAAAATAAAATTGCTACTATGAAGAAAAGTATTTCCGTCTTTTGTATTATCGTTCAATGCATGCATGTTTTAGTATTTTTTTCCAGATACTTTTAATCCGTCCATTTTCAAATAAATATAAAACTAAAATAAACATGAACACATCTTAGTACAGTTTTACTTTCAAAATTGAGTGGCTCATGGCATTATTAATTTCCTTTTGGACACTTGCATTTTTAATTGATTTTGCTCAACTACTCTTCCAAGATTTTCTGACAGTGGAAACAAGCAATGGAACAGCTTGCCTTTAGAAGTTGAGGGGGCTTCACTGGACTGCCATCTGTCGAAAATGGTGTAAGGAGACTGCTTGGGCAGGGGTTGGACTAGATGACCTACAAGGTACTTTCCAACTCTGTTATTCTGATTCTCCCCCTTCCCCAGAATACTTTTATTAGGATTGTTGACTCCCATTTGATACTCAGGGATTTGATTTCACTTTGGTAAGTTCTGAATTCGTCTTCATTCCTTTTTGTTCTACTGTTTTCAGCCCTTTTCAATAGTATATCAAGATTATCTTAAATTTTCTTTCTGTCTTTTAAAATCCTGACTTTCTCATCTGACTTTGTGTAATCTTGAAAATTTGATGAGCTTTCCTGCCACATCTTCATTTATCATTAATAAGCATATTAATGAAATGGAACTTTATGGTCTGCCACTTAATACTCTTCTTCAGTTTGATGAGGAATTAGTTGATGAGCATTTTTAGCACACTTGCTCATCCTCTTCCAGCAATTGTTTAGACATATAACCCAGAATTTAAGTAACTTCCTAAATACAACTATGTGGAAAGCTTCATTAAATATTGTGCTGGATTCAAAATACATTATAGGGACAATATTTCTATAGTTTGCTATGGAGTCACTTGATCTAAAATAATAAAATAAGGATAATTTGGCAATACTTGATTTTTTTAATCAAAACCATGTGGATGTCCAGTGATTACCATATTGTTTTCAAGACTAGATTAGTTTCTTTATAATCTGCTTTAGAATCCTCCTAGGAACTGATTGTCAGATTGGCTGGTCTGTAGTTTCCTTGATCTTCCTTTCCTCCACTTTTTTTTTGAAAATAAGGATATTTGCCCTCCTTCAGTTTCTTTGTCCCTTCACCAGCTCAATATAATTTCTACATAGTACAAAAGCCCAAAGTATCTTTCTTCATCAGCTGTATCCATAGATATTAGTCTCTCCTGATGCTTTCAGTAAGATAGAAGTGTTGTTTAATATTACAAGCCTCAGTTATCCCTTTAAAACCAGTAGCATACCCAGCAAAAGTTAGATCAGTACTGGTTCTTTTGGGCCAGCTACTAAAGCCTAGTTTTACTCCAAGCATGTTAATGCTGTTCTATGCAAATTTTAGAAACTCATTTGTAGGCAACAGAATTCCCTCATCAATTAGTAGGTCTATGTGGTGTCCTCACTTATAAGTCACATTGTATAGCTGAATGTGCTCCTGAGATTTAACCCATTCAGAGTAAACATTCTCTTATAAGGTTTCGGTCTTATACTGTTTATCACAATTGTTAGAAAAGGCTAAGCCAAGACAGATTTCTTCACTGGCAGTTGATATATGGAATCTTTTGTTTTGAGCATTTTTATATAATTAGAATCTTTTGCCAATATTAGCTCATTTTTAGTTGCAGACACCTTTAGTTTGTGGCTGCTGAACTTACTTATTTGTTAAATAGTGATGAGTCCAATATTTTCTAGCCAGCAGATTAGCTAAGAATGATGAAGATTACAATCCAACATTCAGGAGATCTGGAGATAAAATAGTTGACTTGAGAATAAGGAAATGCTCTATTAAATTCTTAAATGCACAATAGCATTTTAAAACAATAGCATTTTTCAAAATAAGCCAAGTGTATGTATGTAGTCTGGCTTCCCCCCCTTGACTTTGCTTAAGGAAGCTGGCTGGGGAGGTTACAAATAGTGATCACATGATCTTAGAAAACTGGAACTGTCAAAAATACATGCCAGTTGCCAAGTGCCCATATTTTGATCATGTGACTATGGGGATGCTGCAAGGGTCAAAAGTGTGAAAAATGGTCATGTCACTTTTTTCAGTGCTATTGTATCTTCAAATGGTCACTAAGGAAATGGTTGTTTAGTGAACTATATGTAATTTTAAACACTGTAGCTATCCTTGGATTATGTTGAAATAAAGGGGAAAACACTAATTTAACATGGGTACAGCAGCTAAAAACAACACAGGCCTCAAGCGGTTAGGAAGGAGATGAAGACCAAGTTATAGAGACCCAGCAGGAAAAAAAAGAGGTTAACAAAGCATGTTTGTATCATGATTAGTACGAGTGGGGAAAGACTAGGTAGTCCTTGATTTACAACAATTCATTTAGTAACCGTTCATAGTTACAGTGGTCCTGACAAAAGTGACTTATGACCATTTTTCACACTTGCAACCATTGCAGCAACTGTCATACATACGAACCCATGGCCAAGCATCTCCATGGTTACGTGATCAAAATTCAGACGCTTGGCAACTGGTTCAGATGTATGACGATTGCAGTGTCCGGGTCTTATGATCCCCTTCTGTGACCTTCTGCCAAGCAAAGGCAATGGGCAAGCCACATTCATTTAACAACCATGTTACTAACTTAACACCAGCAGTGGTACATTTAATAACTGTAGCAAGAAAGGTCATAAAATGGGGCGAAATTCACTTAACAAATGTGTCAACTACAGAATTTTGGGGCTGCGCTGTGGTCGTAAGTTGAGGAATATCTGTATTAAGCAACCAAATCACATCTGCTTTTAAAGAGCAAACTACACTTAATATGATTTATCTGACAGTTATCCTTTTAAATTTTTGTCACCCATTCCAAATCACTTTTGTCAAGTTCTCATTGCTGTTTTTTTGTCCCAATAAATTGTATGAAGCCTTTTCTGTGATCTGAGCTTTCCAAATTTTCATTCATTGGTTCTAATTGCTAGTTGTCTTTCCCCATATTGCCCTTCCTGTTTTTCTCTTCAATAACCTCCGCAATGGATTTGCTTTTGTGATTGTTGCTACCACCATCTACTATAATGACATTCAACATTAAGACAATAATCTGGACACATACACACCCTGCAGAAAGCCACTGTCCTTTTCCAAGATATAATCATTTTAAAAATACACTGCACAATCCATGCCTGTTGGATCATCACTTCAGAAATATTTCCCTACCTAAGGGGAAAATGAGTGACTATGAGTAGACCAAAAAGCATTGGGGGAGGCACTGATTTCCAACTTCCTGCTGGTTCTCCCACTGAGTTTCCTTGTGCAGCTACCCACAAAGGAGCTACCCACACAGAAACTCAGTGGAGGGAATTTTTCATCCTCCCTCCCTCCCTGCCTTCAATAAGAGAAGAAGGGAAGAGAAATGCAGCCAGGTTACAGAATTCTCAATAAAGGAGCATTGCAGTCATCTACTTCCTGATTTGGACTGAAGAGCTGAAATACATAAGTAACGGGATGGGTTGGGTGGGGCAGTAAAGAAGAAACGAAGTGATAGAATTTCTGTTGTAATGCCAGGATATAAACACATGACACACAGACTTGTATCCATTGTTGCCTCATGAGCATGAAAGACTGCATTTGCATGGTTCCACCATAATACACATTTGATTTTTTAGGTCAGGTCTTTGCCCAGAGATGTGGTAATAATTAATAAGCACTTTGAACATTCATAAGAGATAAAAGAATGAGTAATAATTTAAACATTCCTCTTCTTCTGTCATCTATTTTCCATCTCTAACTCACATCTCACAAATCAATTTCTATCTAATTAGCTTTTAACTTTCTATTTTTCTAGATATGGCTAAGCAGGGTTTACTCCAATTCTTGGGTGGATGACTACAGGGAGATTCCTGAATTGTCAATTAGAATGGAAAGTAAAAGAAAGCAAAGAAAAATTATTTCCATAATGCTGCCAAGAAAACTACATGGATATTGGGCAAACAAATTTGAATCTAGGCTCTTTACCTTTTCCTAGTCAAGATTGGTGGTAACACCTAGCTTATCTAAGATGATGTCAAACAATTAAGAAATTTACATCTGATTCATACTTGTATGTGAGGTCACCAGGCAATACCAGATCAATAAGCTGGATTGGGAAGTTGAAACATTCTGGAAGGAGTCAATGGAAAATCACTCCTAAATGTTTACCAAGAAAACTAGGCGTGTATAATGTCACCCATTAAATTGAAATTGCTTTCATACTTCATTCCACTGATCCTAAAATGCGGAAGTCTATGAAGTATTTTTTCCCTGTAAAACAAGTGCCGTATGATGGCACTATTGTTACAGTGAATTATAAATTTCCTATAGCAAAATATATTAATTTTCATCAGGTTTGTTTCAATCACTTCATCCAGGCTTGATCTCCCTTACCCAGCAGCAGCCAATTTCCTGGCTGATGGAAAGGGAAAGAAAGGAAGGGAAGGGAAGAACCCCCATGAATCCTTCCCTGCCCATGTCAGCCCCCATGCACTCCCCCAATCTGTGTTGCCCTCCCTCATGTGCTTTCCCTGAGCCATGCTGCCCTTCTCATATGCCTTCCCTGACCCACACAGGACCTCTTGCACATTCCCATGCATCCTTTCTGACTCCTGGGTGCCTTCTCTGAGTTGCACAGCAACTCTTCCAAGCCCCCATGTGCCTTCTCTGATCCATGCAACACTTTTTGTGCACCCTTCCCAACCTGCAAATCTTCCCCAACCAATGTGGCATTCTTAGACGCTTCCACAACTCTTCCTGATCTGTGTCACCACTGTGTGTTGTCCTTGGCCTGCACAGTATCTCTTGCATACTTCCAAGCACACCCAGGCAAACTCCCCAACCCAACTCATCTCTTGCATTCCCTTCACAGCACCTCTTGCACACCCCTGGCATCCTTCTTGATCAATGCCAATCACCTGGACGCCTTCCCAACCCATGCTCCATCTCTGATGCATACCTGCACATGACACCTTTCATGCATTCCAGTGTACCCTTTCTGACCCACACCCATGCAGACTCACTCCCCACCTGGCAGTAAGCATTTATCATCCTACTCGCCTTGGGCTTGCAACTGCCTGCTGGCTTCCCCACTGATATTCTCCATTCAAACTTCCCAGAAGCAAAGTAAAGGTAGGGAGGGAAAGGGAGGGGAGGAGGAGGAGGAGGAGGAAGATAAGGATGGATAATGAGAATGACATGGAGGTAGGGAGAAAGGGAGGGAAGAAAGGAAGAAGGAGGGAGGGAGACAGAGGTGTTATTCAACAGGTTTTGACCAGTTCTGGAGAACTGGTAGCAGAAATTCTGAATAGTTCAAAGAACCAGCAAATCCCACCTCTGACTGGCCCTGCCCCCATCTATTCTCTGCCTCCTGAGTCCAGTTGATTGGCTGGGTCTTCTTTTGTTGCCCTGCACAGGAGAATGGAGCTGGAAAGCAGGTTAGTGGGGTGGGGAGGGAATGGAGATTTTGCAGTATCCTTCCCCTGCCATGCCCACCAAGCCATGCCACGCCCACCAAGCCACACACACAGAACCAGTAGTAATTTTTTTTTGAACCACTGGAGGGAGGGAGGGAGGAAGGAAAATTTCCTAATGGTTCCCAGTAATGAAAAATTGGTTGGAACATATAGTTGAAAAAGTAGTCAAAAATGAGCAGGTTAAAATATTATGGGGTTTCCAAATATAGAGTGATAAAATGTTGGCTTATAATAAAACAGAAATAACGATGGTTGAAAAGAAGAAAGTGTAGATAATGTGACCAGTACCAGGAGATATTAGAATAAAAGGTAAAGAATTGGAGAAGATCACAAAATGGCAAGATCTGAAAATAAAAAAGATTAGGCATAGATCTACCATGATGGCTAGTTTTCAACACCATATCAACAAATCTTCGAAAATCTGCATATTGACAAAAGTTTTCCATTTGTCAACTACAAAAGGCCACATTGTTTGGTTCCGCACATATATTATACTGATACATTACAGCATCCTATGTTCTTGTGTGCATATAATAGTAATAAGTTATGGAATTTGGCTATAAGAGTGAAACAATGGTTTGGGTTTAGCATTGCATTTGGCTCAGGCTTAGGATGGCATCACAATACCTCCCACCACCACCCAAAAAATAATAACGTTGTCGACCCGAATCGACAAATTCACTCTTCTGTTCTATCTTTCCAGTGAAAATCAATGCATTTTCAGTCTACAGAGTTGGCTACAAGCCATCTGGAAAGGGCTGAGAAAAATTCAACTGTTAAAGATGAAGACATTTTCCATCTTCCTTTCATATGATCATCTGTCTCCAAGAAAGCCATATGCTTCTATCCATGCTATCAAGATTGCAGCCAGCAGGTCAGCTATGCCCATTTTCTTGCTGAAAGGTTGGTTTGATGTCAGTTCAATTTGGCAGCTGTTTTTCTAGAATCATAGCAATTCAAGGAGATTTAAAGAATGAATCTGGCAATTTCCGATGCTTAGTTCCAACTGGCCTTATATTTCCCACACAGGCAGAACTATGTTATGAACTGTGTGGACTTAGGGGAATTGTTTCCCAAATTCTTCCTTTTGACAGCAGCTCTAAAGTATGTAAATGAAGCAACTTGCCCAGTAAAACACACATCATTCAGGAAGAAATATCCATCACAGAGCAATTGATAAACAAGAAAACAAACAAGGACTCAAATATGTTTTGCATCACTTCATTAAAAGAGGCAAACAGCCTTTTTCTACACTGGCCACCTGAGGCATCAGACCTCTTCCGATCAGAACCTCTTGGCTTTACATATTGAATGGAGACAGAATGTTATTGCTAATAGGAGAGCTAAGTGAAAAAAAATATTTAAAAAATTAATCGTTTTATAGTAAGAAAAATGACATCAATGGAAATATGTAAGAACCATTAGATTCTAGGCAAAAGGATCCGAAACATCATTTTAAAGTCCAGAACAATAAGATAACATTTGGAAGTGACTCAGGTACATACCTTCCTAATTCACTAAACATAAGGAGGAGGAGGAGGCATAGAACAATCAAACTTGCAAGATTATGTTAATGCAACCAATCTCAATAAAAATAGTTTATTAGAAATATTATTTGCTTCTTTTGGAGTTAATTTTCTGGTCTGTTTACCTAGTGGGCTGACATTTTGCCTGACAATTTTTTTGGAAGATTACTACATTTATTGGGGACAAATCTGCTTATCATCACCACTATTATCATTGTAATAATAATCAGCATCTGTATGCTGACTCACTTCTCTGTACTTTAGGCTGTTGCACAGAGCAACAACAGTAACAATATTATCAATTGGCATGCATATGTATCTATCATACCATTCCCTTTTGAAGCATATGCATAAAAGGGGTCAAAATCAGGAAGCCAAAGAAATAAAGACAGACACTAAATCTATGCAACATTCACTATACCATATCTTTCTATCCTTGAGATTATTCTTGCTTTTATAATGTCCATACAAGTATTCTTGCCTTGCCTTTTGTTCTTAAAACCTATCAGCTCTCTCTTTCTCAGGAGTTCTATTTCTTCTAATCAGATTTTCTTGGTCTTCATTTCTTCTTGACCCATTCAATTATCTCTCTTATTTTTCCCCCTTCCTTCATATATTAAGCTTGCAATTTAATATTCATTTGTACTTTCCACATGACTAAATCATCTTAATTCTTTTCTACTGGTCATTTACTTTTCTATTCAATCCACCTTAATTTAATATCCAATTGTTCTTGGGCCTTGGTGGTGCAGGCTGCTAAATGCCTAGCACTTAAGTTCCAGCTGTCTGCAGTTATTGCAGGCTCAAATCCCACCAGGCTCAAGGTTGACTCAGCCTTCCATCCTCTTGGGGTAGGTAAAGTGAGGACCCAAGATTGTTGGGGGCAATAAGCTGACTTTGTAAAAATGCCGCTTAGTAATAAGCAGGCATATACAATGGAAGGAAGGCTATTGCTGAGCACATTGGGTTGTATCCCAAAAATTGTAAGCCGCCCTGAGTCTTCGGAGAAGGGCAGCATATAAATGTAATTTAAAAAAAAAAGTTCTTAATTATCTCTTTGTTTTTACCATACTCACTTCTTAAGTAATCATTCCCATTACATTCAACTTATATTTATGTTGACTTCTATATAATAAAGACAGGAGAAGCAAGCTCTTAAATGGAGCCATTTTAAGTTATCTCAATACACATCATTTCCTTTCTGCTAGTATTTGCACTTATTAATTTTTTTCATTCATTTTCTCATCTTCAGCAAACATTCTATCAAATAAAAATCTGTATACTTACTATGGTTTTTCATCATTTATGTAAAACCCAACTTGCAACTTTGTAAAATATATTACTTTGGGTTTTGTTATACATTTGCTTTATTTATTTATGTGTGTATATCCCACCTTTATTATTTTTATAAATAATTCAAAGTGGGGAACATATCCAGCATACCTTCCTCCTATTTTCCCTGCAACAACAACAACCCTGTGTTGCTGGACTGGGAGAGAGGGACTGGCCCAGTTCACCCAGCTGGCTTTGATTTCCTGTTGCATCATACCATCTATCTAGTCATGCAGGTTCTGTGTCAACAACATGGCATCTTCTGCATGCAAAAGGTACTCACATTCATGTTTGCACAACACAAATCTAATGTCTCTACAGGCTTTGCTTATCTTTTATTCATAAATACATTAAACAACCAAGTGGGCACAGTGCATCTGTATCTAGTCATAGTTCAATGATTCTGCTGTGCAGATGATTCAACAACATCCTTAATTCATAAAATGATTCCTTGTGGTTCTGCTCTTTAAAGCCATGGATGTCAACTCGTAAAGCATTCCTATGCCTGTTTTAGAGTTGCCATAAACTGGGGGGAGGGAGGGGGAGAAGGAAATCTGAAGGAGCAGTGCGGCAGTTTAAAACCAGAAGTACATTCCAACACTTATCTGACAAAGATTGTAACTAAGCTACCGGATCTTCTGCCCATGAAAATCCTTAATCGGAGAACATGATTGATGACACCCAGCCCATGAATGTGCTTCATTGGAGAATCTATGACATACCCAGGGTGAAGGGGTAAAACAGGGTCACAGGTGACTGTAAATTACATATGCCAGAGTTGGCTTCATACAGGTTAATGCCGGACATTTTGCTCCTAATAAATCTTTTGAAGCTTGGTTCAAGGCTCATGATTTAATTAGGGCAATCACTGGAATCCTGACAGCAGAGCAGCTGCAGCTTCAGCTGCTCAAAGCTCAGTGTGAGATTGTAACACTCACCCAACCCCGCAAGCCTTCTATTCACACACATAGATACAAGGAAGTACTCATGTGGATTGTGTAGCAACTTACCAAATGAGTATGATTGTTTCGTGGATGTGGGGAATACAACTAATCACTGCTGAATGACCATTTATTCAGCAACAATTTGAACTTACGACAGTATTGAATGAGAGGTACTCATGACAGGTTCTCATAGTTGTGGCTATTGTAGCATCCCTGTGGAAAGGTGACTGTGTTTCAGGTACTTAGCAGTCAGCTTGCAATTGCAATGTTGCAATTGCAATGTTGCAATTGTGGTCATGTGATCACAATCTTCACAGCTAATTTCTGATGGTCAATAGTCAATAGAGAAGCCAGCAGGAGGTCACAAAAGGCAATCATCTGACCACACAACTGTGACTGTGCAGGATTCACCTAATGGGGCAATTGAGACTGCTGTTGTAAGTGAACATGGTCACATTGTATCACACCTTATGACTGTGTAACTTAGTTTCTAGTCCCAATTACTGCCAATAAGGAAGAACTACCTGTAGATCTAAAAGGGGTCTAGTTGGATGATATGCACAAAGTTAGTGGTAAATAGAGAAATTGTTGCCATTGTCCTAAAAGCATCACATTTAAAACTTTTTTCCCATAGGAAGGTTTCATGTGTGGGTTCTTTTCACATTGTAACCAACATCATCATGTTTAAATATGTGTGGATGTAGCTGATAACAATATGCTATAATCTAAGATACTTACTCCCTACTTAATATTCTATCTTGTATAGAAATGAAATATTTATTACGTCTTTATAAAGGGGATAGAGCTCATAGTGCACATTTCAATTTCATTAAGCCCATTCAGGTGTTCTTTCCATTAGACTATTTAAGTAAGAATGCTATATAGGGAGGCATTATTGTATTGCGACAGTGGTGGGATTCAAATATTTTTACCACCGGTTCTGTGGGCGTGGCTTGGTGGGTGCACTTTGCATGTGTGCGTGCACACTTTGCATGCATGCATGCACTGAATGCGCACTTTGCGCAGGTGCAGAGGTGTTTGTGCAGGCTCAGAGGTGTTCTAATTCACCTCCTGCAAGCCTGCACGATCCCGGTCACTTCAGCAACTGCCACGTGGCATTCTTTTGTGCCGCGCAAAGCAGCTGCACTTCAAATTCAGCAGATAAAGGTGAGTATGGGAGCCCTGGCGGGCAGGTGGGCCCAACAGCAGAGTGGTGGAGAAAACCAGTTCAGTCTCTGCTGCTCATCGCTGCTACCGGCTCGGCAGAACTGGGCCGAACCAGTAGAATACTACCACCATATTGGGACTTCTGCTGCTCTTGTCCCATATTCTTGATTTTTGGTGAAGGGATATGTAGAAATTTAAACCCAAATAAATAGCTCACATTGACATGCCATATAGGTAGTCCCTGACTTACCCCCACAATTGGGACCAGAATTCCTATTACTAAGCAAGGTGATTGTTTAGTGAGACATACCCAATTTTACGAACTTTTTACCCATGATTATCAAGTGAATCAGTGCAGCTATGAGGTGAATCATATGATTGTTAAGCAAATCTGGCTTCTCATGTTGATTTTGCTTGTTGGAAGCTAGCTAGGAAAGTTGTAAATGGCGACTACAAAGTATGAAGAAAACAAATGGTTGAAGATTGCCTGCACTTCTCTCTTCAGACAAGGTCATGGTTAGCATGCAGTGTATATGTTTTTATTATGTGAAGACTTTGTTCCTCAGACTGAGCTAAAAACTTTGTGGAAAATCCAACTGTAATATTCTGTCCCTTAGTTATTTTTTAAACAAAGAAATAGCACAGAAGACTTTTATATATAAAAGACTGTATGTAAATCGTGTGTATAGTGTAAAGTTCTTCAATTTAAGCTCATCTCATGGTGACTTTATGGAGATGTCCACAGCTCATAATAGCAATAGCATTTAAACTTATATACCACTTCATGGTGCTTTACAGACCTGTAAGTAGTTTACAGAGCCAGCATATTGCCCCCAACAATCTGGGACTTCATTTTACCGACCTCAGAAGGATGGAAGGCTGAGTCAACCTTGAACTGGTCAGGATCAAACTCCTGACAGTGAGCAGTGAGTTAGGCTTCAATACTGCATTCTAACCACTGCGCCACCATGGCTGTTTTATAAGGAGTTTTCTATTACCTTTTTCTGGGATGTTCTTTGACTTCCAAGCCAAGGCTGCTTGCTATTCTATAGAGAAATCCTGTTTAAGAATTAACCATTCCTTTTTGATGCTTATTTTTGGATAATGATGCTTATTTTTTGAACGCAGGCAAGGTCGACTATGAGCTGTTCCTGCTAAAGTAAACCATTCTATTCAGGGAAGTCTGTATTCCTAAAATATTATTACAAATTTCCTTGCTTCTGAAATGCAGATAACAAAGCAACTGAAAAGGAAAGGACATCTATTCAAAATCAACTTTACCGTAATGTAACATGAAATGAGGAAGAAAGATTTTGAGCTTTAATTCCTTAAAATATAGTGACATATTACAATGCAGAAATAATTTCCACCACATGGTGGTGCTGACTGAGCACAAAATGAATCTTTTTTTTCATTGACTCATGACTTTGTGGTTTATCAGAATCCGATGGTTGAGACATTACATACTAAATAATGTAAATGAGACACCCAAACTGGCATTAAGTGTATGACAATCTTATTCCTGCAGGATGATAGTTTGTAAGGGAAAAAAAAAGATTTATATCTGTGGAAATATTTGGCAGACATAATTTGTTGGAACATCGATGTAATTATGCAATCGTAATAATTTTTTTCTCTTTTTACAGATAGAAGAGATAGCACTATCTATTAGTGTTATCCATTCAAAAACTTTTTTGGGGGGTGAAGTAAAGTGAAATAATTAGTTTATGCATCAGCCTTTGGAGACTACTGAAGCAGTTTTGAAGCAGTTGCATAACCTAGCAAATTATGTGGCATCTTTAACAGTTAGAAAGGGATGTTAATTGGTTTACACAACAGTAATATTACCAAAGGTGTCTGAATTCTGGATAATAACCAGAATGAACCCAGGCTGGATTTAGTCCCAAGTACTAAGATGTAATCAAACTGATGATATTGTATGGCGATGTTCAAAGTGCACTCAGTACCACAGAAATGTTAATTCTAATTCATGGAATTATTTCTCTTACTATTCTCTGCAATGATTACTCTATTTTATTTGTTGATTTATTTATGACTTTTTATTTTCCAAGGTTTCCTTTAATTTATTATTGGATGGTTTGTGTTTGTTATTCTGATGACTTGAATCATTGTACTATTTTTCCTCTGGTTGGGTTTTTCTTCTTATTTTACTTGGATTTTTAAAAATATTTTCATTCAGTCTTGCTCTTTAATGTCCTTCTGCATAGACTCTTACTTCCCTATATTTTTCTTTATTGTTGCTGGCATCCTTCAGATGTGTTGGGACTACAACATCCCGATTCCTATCCAGCTGCTCATAAACTCTGGGTAGATCTAACCATATTGTTCTTTGCCTATATCCTTTTTCTATTTCCTACCATTAGACTGCCTTCTGACAGCTGGCATGGGCTGTCCACTCCTATTATAATGGTCAAGTGAACACCCACAGGCTTGATAGTAGATTATACTAGATATATTTTAGATACAGCCGAAGTCCACTTTTTTTGTTTATTTCCTAAGCTTCTATTTTCTATTCAAAATCACTAACTCCAACAGATTTCCTCTTACATGGTTTCAAAAACATAAACAATATACTTCATTTTAAACTGAAATGAAAACCAGTTGGCAGTTATGTGAAGTAAGCAACAGGAAAATGGTTGTGGAGTTCATAGAATAATAGGCCTGGATGGGACCTTGGAGGTCTTCATGTCAACCCCCTACCCAAAGCAGGAATCCTTATATCACAATGCTTCCAAAGAAAAATAATCATTGGTTGATTTAAGCAATGTGAAGTCAACAAAGATCAACAAGCTATCTTTGGTACCCAGATTTTATTCCTGGATTTGGGGGAGTGGGGGAAAGATAAGTATAGTTTCATGTTTCTCACCAGAAAAATTGCCGATGGTAGAACCTAAATTTAAAATATAGTTTTGAAAAAATAGACAATTGACAACAAAAATTAGCTGAAGCCAAAGTTGAAGCATCTTTGTCTGTTTTGGGATAGAATACAATTTTCCAGTCAGGAGAGTTTGTATTCTCGTTTCTTCCAGTTCCACATTTGTTTCAACATCAATTGCTGTGATGCAATGAATCAATTCAGTCAAATTAACTATAGTATTTAAATTAAATTTAAATGATTAAATATTGAATTTAATAATACCATAAGGGAATATATAATGATGTCTTTTCAAAGCGCTTTATATAAGATTACTCAGTTAAGAGAAAATTGTATTGATCTCCATTTCTTTCCCCATAAATGAAGGGAAAAAGTGATAAAACCCCTAGTATTTAAGAATAGAGCTGAGAGACTTGAATAGCTGAATTATCAGTTGCTGTTTTCCAGAAGATTTTCACCAGTGTAATATGGAAAGGAAGAGCTAATAAAAAGATGATTGTTGATGACAATAATTCCATCAGGAGTCATGAGGAAGGTGGGTTGAATCCTAGATATTTCAGTTTTGTTGGCTACAGTGGCTAGCCTCAGGACATCAGAAGAGCAATGGTTTGTTCCCCCAAAAGTCTGCTTTCAGCATATCTCTTTGAATGTATCTCTTTGAGTCAGTTTTAGCTCTTGGAAATTTCATGGACTAGTTCGTGCAGTTTTCCTAGCAAGTGTAGAACTGTTTTGCCATTGTGTCCTAAGAGAGAGTGACTGGCCCAAATCAGGTGATTTTGTGCCTAAGGAGGAACTAGAACTCATTATCACTAGAACCTGATGTCTTAATCACTAAATCAAAGTGGTTCTTTTCTAGAATCTGTCTACAAAATTGGGAGTAAATGGTTTGAGGACAACAAAGGAAAGATAATTCTAATTGCAAGCATTCAAACAGAAAATTCAAATAATTGCTCTCCAAACTATCTTTTCTGTAATAAATTTGTGATGCAACCCAACAGCTTATTCAAGAAAGTATTATGTAACTAGTTTAGTTATACTGTCTGAATTGATTTTTGTTAGAATTCTCTTTACGTGATTGTTGCCTTCCATGGTTTTCATTTTTAATAAAGCCCCCTTTTTTGCAGGACTTCAAAGTAAGCCCTTTGTCCATGTGTGAGACTGCATGGTGACTTCTGTTTGTTAATTCCTCTACTTCTGGGTAAGAAGTTCCCAACATTTCCTTCCTCCTTTTTTTCTAATTCTGGGTTCAAAAGCAATTTTTTATAGAAACATAAGCATAAGTGTCTTGTTCCTAAGATGAGTCAAAATGATGCAAGCTTTCCCTTTTTGTACCTGTGATGTGATGTTACATAGCATCAGGTGCTGGTAAGCATCACAGTATTATAACATGGGCTCTATTATTGCATCCAGTGGATGACTGTGGGTAGAAGGGCTAAGAATACCCCAAATTTTCAGGCTAGAACATGTCAGCATTGCATGCCAATTACTGGTGAAAATGTAATTATTATTTTACTGAAAAATCCTTGGATAAAAGCACAGCACATTATCTTAATTACCAACCAAATTTTGACTAAAAATCATCAAATAATTCAAAGTGCAGATCGTTCAAAGGAGCAGAAGAAACAGTAAATCATATACTCAGCTTGTGCAATAAAATATATCCAAACCTACTAGAAAGAATGACATTACACATTTACAAAAATGATTCACTGGTAGATCTGCAAAAAATATGTGATATTAATGAAAAATCAGTAATGAAAAATCAGTGAAACATACAGTTAAAAAAATAGTTGAAAAGAGGCAAGTTAAAATGTTGTAGGGTTTCTGAATACAGACTGATAAAATCTTGGCTCATAACACACCAGATATGACTGTGGTTGAAAAGAAGAAAGTGTGGATAATTGATGTGGCCATTCCAGAAGATAGTAGAATTGAGCACAAAGAATGGGAGATCAAAAAGTATCAAGATCTGATAACTGAAATTTTATGGCATAAACTGGCCATGGTGGTCCCAGTGGTTATTAGCAAGATCATGGATGGCACCCACAAAACATGCACATTGACAAAATTTTCATTTATTTATTAAAGAAGGACACATTGCTGGGATATACTACACCAACAGTTTATGACATCCTAGGTTTTTTTTGGGAAGAACTCAATGCCTATGAAGGGAACACATGCTAAAGAACTGGCAGCCATGATTTCACATTATTGTATGTATAATAATAAGCATAGGTGGGCATGGAATGTTGCAAGTACACCAGACAGTTGAAGAAGAAAAAAGAGGATTGGAAGAATATCTGAAAGACAATGAAGAAGATGCATTGAAAGTAGCACACCATGAAAGCTTACTGAATGCCAAAGAGACCAAACTAGCCTTTACTTGAAACAGATTACATCCTGTGATGAAACCTTTAACACCATCAAACACTAACATCTTCCTAGCCCAGGATCTTAGGAAGAACTTGATAGGTGGATAAAAATGCCAAATCCAGTCTCAATATCTATGCAATCAATCATAATAATAATTACATGCTCTGAGGTGGATGAGAGCTATGCCAGAGGTTCAACCATACTGGACAGATTTCTTCAGAGGAACCAGAGGAAGAATGCATCTCCTATAAGTAATACGATGAGATGTAATTTATAGAAATCTATACTGGATTGGTCATCACAGGATAATGTTAGCTGTTGGAGGTCTTGGATATCTGGTGAGAAATGGGCTCTAGGAATCAGTGAGCAACCAGCTGCAGGACTACTGGAAGAAAAATTGTGTACCCAGCACAAATGTATCCTACCGTGCAGTGATACCTTTAACACTGTCACACAATATCCTCCTATCTCAAGTCCTTGGAAAGGACTCAGTAAGTAGATAAAATGCCAAATCCAGCCTACATATCTGGCTAATTGTGTGATAATAAACCATAATAAAACTTTAATATTATTAAAGCACAACATGTAGTTAACCCAGGTCCTTGGAAAAGATCTAATAGATAGACAAAAAGACCAAATCCAGCCTAAACATTTGGCTGACTGTGTGGCCAACCATAATAATAATAATAGGAATCCAAGTTACTGCATCATGCAAAGTTTAAATATAAAATCTATAGCAAGAAGAGCAAGCATGTCTGTAATTAACATTGTTTTGAAGAGCAGTGTGGCATGTTAAAAAAAAAACAGGTGTCAGCTGGAGCTGAGACTCCTCAACTGTGGATGATAGTAAGCAAGTTGTGGTTAGTGACCAAAATGTTCAGGGAGTTGGGAGGGAGAAGGCTAGAGTGAGATAAACAGCAGCCCAAGGAACTTATAAAGCACAGGAAAGAGGAGAAACTTGATCTTGATGCCAACTAAGCAGCCATACAGACTTGGGAATGGAAGAAGGTAGGCTCATCATATTTACTACAGTTTTCCAGTTTATTATGTGATTTCTAAGTAAATAAATGTCTCTTTTGCCAATTATTTTTGTACACATATTAACAGGTCCACTCAGCAGATCTTGAATCCATTTCAAGGAGAATACAGACATAAATTAATTAAAAATTCATCTGAGAATCTGGGTCTAAGGGAGAAGGGGTCACAGAAATAAGGAAGGGAAAACAATGGATATAGAAACCAGTTAATCTGATGTTTTTGAAATGAGATCAGCTACCTATAAATGCAAATCTGGTTGTACTTTTAGATCCAAATTTCATTCAGTCAAAAGAAAAGATCCTGAAAGCTTTGGATAGAAAGTATTTAGATTTTTTTTGTTTTAATTTTTTAAAAATGAAGTTAGTCATGAGGGTGATTGAAACAATCGGTGGCTACTTATCAAAGTAAACACTAAGGCTACTAGCTACTAGTAAACACAGGTTCTGTTCCTTTGCATAGAGTTTACAGGTGAGATGTTTCAACTGGAGAGAATTATGTTACATAGTCTTATTAGAGCTAAATGTGCAGAGAAATGTATGAGAAAAAAATTCCAAATGAGACCTTTAAAATAATCTCCTGAGTAAGTACACATGAGTTATTATTCAACACAAGACAAAGTAGTTGATTGGAGAGGCATTAAGTATGAGAGAATTTTCTCCTGACATTTTAGCTCTGAACTTTTCTTAACCAGAAGATGAAATTAATCTCATACAATCTCTGAGCAACATAACTATAGCAAGCATTAAGTCAAGGTGTGCTGGCTGGCTCAATGGAAGACAATTATGACTAACTTTGATTTAATCATATCCATTGCAGTGTGCTTCACTGTAAAGAGTGAAAGCTTGTCTATTCCTATATCCTCCTGGTATGTTAGATCACAACTCCAATAATTCTCAGCCAACATTGATTATACAAATTGGAAACCACAAGAGCAGTCTATTATATATGTAGGGAACCAGGCTGGAAAAACTTGACCTTGAATAAGCTGGTTTCTTTAAAACGTCTAAGAAATATCTTAATATAGAAGGCCATCAGCAGTTCAATCTTATCCATTTATTAATCCATTTTAAATGATAGGCTTATTTTTAAAGTTGACATGATCAGAATTATTTATTAATCATTTGAGCCCTTTAGTCAAATATACCGATACATGTTTGCAGCCTTTTTAATTTGATTTATCAGAATAAACTCCTATGTCAGCTGATAGACATTGCAAAATATGATGTCAGAGCTATAGAGTACTTCAACTTGTAGTGTAAATTATATTTGTCAATATAGACTTAAAAAGCAAAGGATATGCTTTTTAGTTTGTTCTTTTCAAGTGACATGTTTAAAAGTAGAGAATAAAGCTGTTCCATTGTGATTGCATAGATCTCACAGTGAAACCAGGATATATTTTTAAAATGAATATTTTCATTTAAGTATTGGTCCTATGGAAAACAATGGAATAAAATGGCTAAATGCAAAATACATGAATGGAGCCATTTAGAGAAAAAGCCCCAAAGTTTAGAGTTTTATCATGACTCAGTAGTCCAGAAAATTTAAAGGTTTATTCTAGAGCAAGCTAAATTGAAGTTAAAGTAGAGAACACTGATATATAGGAAATAAGCCCCTTTGAAGTTAATGGGATTGGTTTTATAATACCTTATGAGGATTGGGTTGTTTAGTCTTCAACATGAGACTATTCAAAGAGCATTTATAAATGTCTATTGTGAACTACATATTACTTACATTCAGAACATTTTCAGGTGAAAGAGTCAAGAAGTTACTTTGATGTACTTTAAGCCCAACTATCTCCTATAGTAAGATTTTTAGTTCTTGTGGGGTTATATCCCTTGTCTGTTGGATATGCTGGCAAGGTAGCTCATAATAGCATTTCTATAGTGGTTTCAAAAATTTGATACATAGAAAAGAGCTGGTGAATATTTCCCCAAATCTGACAATAATACACTGGGATGGCAAAACACTAAAACTAAATAAAGCATGTAAAGAAGAGTTTGGAACATGAACAGGGAATTTATGGTCATTGGATGCTGTTGGCTTTGTATTGTTAGCCAACATAGCCAACAGGTAAGAAATCTGGATATTGTTGGCAAATAACACTGGGAAGATTAGATTAGAACATTGCTTATTGGTTCAGTTACCACATGCAGTGAATTTATTGAGCCATTATATGCTTAAGGCCTAGAAAAAAATCTGTGTGGGTTAAACTTGGCCACTCTGCTTTTATGTGTTTTTGATGTTACTGGCTTGATATAATTTGGCTTTTTTCTGGAATAAAAGATAATTGAAAAAGCTTAGGAAGCACAATCTATGTACATTTAAAACATCTCTGTAAATCTGTTGGATATGACATAATTTAGTGGATATGAATTCCTCTATTAGAATTTAGGAGCACTAAAACAAGGAGAGAAGGGTCATTTTCTGTGAATAAATGTACAGAGTCGTGGTAGTGCAGTGGTTAGAATGCAGGCTAATTTTGCTGACTGCCAGCAGCTCGATTCTCACTGGCTCAAGGTTGACTCAGCCTTCCATCCTTCTGAAGTGGGTAAAATGAGGATCCAGATTATTGGGGGCAATATTCTGATTCTTTAAAATACTTCAGAGGGCTGTAAAGCACTATGAAGTGGTGTATAAGCCTAAGTACTATTGCTTTGCTACACTTAGCAGACTGATTTTTTTTCTATTTCTGTTAGGCAAACTGTACCAGCCCATGTTTCCATCTTCTCTGCAGTTTTTAAAAGCACAGCCTTTGTCCAATGCTCTAATTAAGATTTAGCAAAGATTTGAAAGAAGTGGCTTGCAATGTATGCAGTGAGACTGAAGTACCTTTCTTTGAACAAGTTAAAAAAAAGTTACATCTTTTGCAAACCTACACAACTATTTCAAAAGTTGGCTCCAGGGGCGGGTGTGTGCATCACCACTTCACTTTGCTAGTGGCCTGGTGAGAGTATTGCCTGTGCATGGCCATACATGCAGAGACAACCAGGCCCTGCTTTCAAAATAGTTATGTGAGCCTTGCGGAAATTGTGTCTGCTTTCATGATTTGTACCATCTATTTCAAATGCTTTGGATGAACAAGCTTGATCTGTATTTGAGCAATTTAGCTGTGTTCTGGGGAGGAAATGCCACTGAAAACCAACCATTTTGCCATAGAATTGTATCATCTGGGAATGCAGGATGTCCATATGTGAAAATGGATCTGAATGTTTTTTCCAGACCAACCTACAACCCTCCTGATATTCTGTGGAGGTCTTGCATTAAAGTAATAACGTGGTCCAATTCTGCTTAGTCCAAATGAAGTCACCCACTGAGAATTGGCCCCTTCCCCACTTGTACCTAACCATGATTCAAATATGCCTTGGCAACATATTTTTTCTACTGTGTCCCTATGACATTGTCTTCATCTGCCCAGCCTGTGAATGCTTTAAGATGTCTTTAGCTATACTGGTATCAAAGAAATGTGTTTTCCCTTCTAATAGAAACTTCCCTGGGCAGTTGCAAACTGTGCAAAATCTGGTCTGTTTTGTCACTAGTTTACTTCAAAGACAAAATCACACAGCTGGTGATGCATGGGAATGAAATCAGAGCAACTGTTTTGAGCGAATGAGAACTTTACCTCAAATCCCTGGTTTGGACTATCTGCTTCCATTCTGCTGCTGACTCTCTAAAAGAAAAGAGAGAGAGAGCATCAATCGAATAATAGCATTAGGGTGGTCAACCAGATATGCTCCAATTATTTTAACTCTGTGACCCTTATCATAAAACTGAAACAGATAGATGATTGGGCACCTCTCTACCCCAATAGTTAGGTCCTAAGTAGAACTCACTGGAATCTGGAACTCAGCATTTCTTACCTATAGAAAGAAAGGAAAATGAAGAAGAAACAAATCCTAAATCAAAATGTTGGTTATGATTCATATCCCTTCATACTTCTACCTATTTCTAAACATTATTTATTTAATTATATTCAATTTGGGTTACAGCAGCACAGGACCTAGAAGGAGGGACAGAGTTTATCAACAGAGTCCTACAGTTGAATTGGTCCATTCCGCTTGCATTGCCAAGACTGGCAGATGTTTATCCCAAAGGCTAGTGATGTGCAGAAAGAGAAGATAGTAAATTTGGAGGAATCAACCAATTAATTTGCTTATCAGCTACTACACATGCAAAATCAAGAACACCCTTCAGCAACTAGTTGGAAGAACCTCAATAGAAGAATGCAAATTTGGTGCCAGTAGCATTTTCAGCTGATTCAAGTTTGGATAGATAGTACTTTAAACCTGCAATGAGAAGTCCTGTGTAGGGTTCAAACTCCTTGAATCAAACATAGATTGGGATATAAAAATATAGTTGGATGCAGATTTAATTCTACCAGTACCAAATATAACCAATTTTTACAAACGATTGTAAAATAATTTTCTCTCATTCATCTGATCATTAGACATTAAGGGGTATGTAAGATACTTTTCAGAATCCATTTTTCTTTTTGAAGTATGTTTCCCTCCCATGTTCTCCCTACTGATTTTCTGATGTATAGAAAGGCTGCATACTTTTTTAAAAATGCTTTGTTCATTGTTTATTTAAGAAATCAACATTCAACTGCTGTGTTGTTAATAAAAGTAGGATTTCTTTTTAAAAATGGCAAGCTTGTTCCTGGGGAGGAAAATGTATGATATCACTTGGGTAACCCATCAGCACTCTGCAGAGCTGTAGACCAAATCTGGAATCTTTATATTCTACTTTGCAAAGATGGGATAAATGTATCAACCATAAGAGACCTGCTTCTAAAGAAAATGAAGTAGTTCATTCAGATTTGTTCTTATGTTTAAATAGAAACATATGTTCTTATGTATTTAGAGATGCTTTATCAAGGTAGCATCTGTGGTTAAAGACTGGTAATATTCATCTTTCTTCTCATTATGCAGGAATGTATTCATCCCTCTCCTAACCAACATGTTTATACACACTGTCAGTGCTTGATAAGCATTTTGGTAGAGATGAAGTAAAATATTGTGGACTATTTATTAATGAAGCACTCTTAGTATTTAGCATTGGTTTTTATTCATTTTCTATCATGTTTTATTCATTTTTATCAAGTTGTTGATCATGGAAGTTCCTTAACAGTTTCTTTTCTCTCTCTGTTTCTCTTAATAGGTAATTCAACATCTGCCAGGATGGAGAAGCTACCCCCACCAAGCATAAACTTGTGTTTTGGACCAGAACATGTCCAACAGCCATATATGAAATTTTCTGAATGGAAATTCAAGCTGTTCAAAGTGAGATCTCTTGAAAAGCCTCTTCCTGAAGACAGCCACCAGGCTAACTCAACTAAAGAAAATGTGACAGGGTCTGTGGACATCACTGATGAACAACCTAAAGCAGCAGCTGTTATGTCACAAGTACCCTTTGAAACAGACACTGAGTTGAATAAAAATAACTTGGCAAGAGAGAAAGTTTTCTTTCACATGAGCCAAAGGGAGATGGAAGCTCACCAAGCCAACCTGCAGCACCTGTGTCGCATCTGTGGAGGCTCACTGAAAACTGACCCTTACAAGAAGTGTCATCCAGTTCATGGGCCAGTGGATGAGGAGACCCAGGCTCTTTTGAGAAAGAAAGAGAAAAGAGCTACCTCCTGGCCAGATCTTCTTGTCAAAGTTTTTAAGATTGATGTAAGAGGAGATATTGACACAATCCACCCTACTCATTTTTGTCACAATTGTTGGAAAGCCATGCAAAGAAAAGTCAGCAATGCTCCCCATGAAGCACATCTTCTAGAGAAAGACCCAGTGGAATGGCATCCCCATTCAACAAGCTGTGACATTTGTGTCACTTCCTTTCGTGGCGTCAAGAGGCAAAAAACAATGCTGAATTCACAGCTGAGCAAAAAACTCAGGATTATTGCTGGACATACGAGAAAAATAAGATGCATAAGAAAGGTAAAGCAACTGAATAACAAAAGTTTGATGAAAAAGATTTCAAACTGTAAGCAAATCCATCTCAGCACAAAAATCCTTGCAATAGACTACCCTGTGGACTTTGTAAAGTCAATATCTTGCCAGATCTGTGAACACATCCTGGCTGATCCAGTAGAAACAACATGTAAACACTTATTCTGTAGAGTCTGCATTCTTAAATGTCTTAAAGTAATGGGAAGCTATTGCCCATCCTGTCGATATCCTTGTTTTCCTACTGATCTAGTGAGCCCTGTAAAATCCTTCCTAAGCATCCTCAACAATTTGGTTTTGAGATGCCCAATAAAAGGCTGTCATGAGGAAGTCTTTTTGGAAAAATACTGCCAACATCGTTCTAATCATAAAGGGGCAGAAAGTACAGACAGCTATGTCTATATCAACAAAGGTGGCCGACCCAGACAACATTTGCTTTCACTGACCCGGAGAGCTCAAAAGCACCGCTTGAGAGAACTCAAGCTTCAAGTGAAAGATTTTGCAGAAAAAGAAGAAGGAGGAGACATGAAGTCTGTGTGCCTAACTTTGTTCCTGCTAGCTTTGAGATCTAGAAATGAGCACAGACAAGCAGATGAATTGGAAGCTATAATGCAAGGGAAGGGATCGGACCTTCATCCAGCTGTTTGTTTGGCAATCCGAGTCAACACCTTTCTTAGCTGCAGCCAATATCATAAAATGTACAGGACAGTAAAGGCAGTTACAGGAAGGCAAATTTTCCAGCCTTTGCATGCTCTCCGAACAGCTGAGAAGTCCCTTCTGCCTGGTTATCATCCCTTTGAATGGGAGCCTCCTTTGAAAAATGTGTCCAGTAACACAGATGTAGGCATTATTGATGGGCTGTCAGGAATACAACAGTCTGTGGATGACTACCCAGTAGATACAATTGCAAAACGTTTTCGATATGATGCAGCTTTGGTGGCTGCCCTTATGGATCTAGAAGAAGGCATTTTAGAAGGACTGAAAACTCATGACTTAGATGACTATGTGAAAGGACCTTTCACGGTAGTGATTAAAGAATCCTGTGATGGAATGGGAGATGTCAGTGAAAAGCATGGTTGTGGCCCAGCAGTTCCTGAAAAAGCAGTTCGATTCTCCTTCACCCTCATGAGCATCACTGTAACTCATGACCATGGCAGTGCAAGGATTTTTGAAGAAAACAAACCCAATTCAGAGTTGTGTTGTAAGCCTTTGTGCCTTATGCTGGCTGATGAGTCAGATCATGAGACACTCACTGCCATCCTGAGTCCCCTTATAACAGAACGGGAAGCCATGAAAAATAGTGCATTGATACTTTATATGGCTGGTATTCCTAGAATTTTCAAATTCATATTTAGGGGCACTGGATATGATGAAAAGCTTGTCCGTGATGTTGAGGGTCTGGAAGCATCAGGCTCTACTTACATTTGTACACTTTGTGATGCCACCCGCCTGGAAGCCTCCCAGAACCTAATCCTGCATTCTGTAACCAGGAATCATGCCGAAAACCTAGAACGATATGAAGTGTGGAGGGCCAATCCTTATCATGAAGCTGTTGATGAACTACGTCACAGAGTGAAAGGTGTTTCTGCCAAGCCTTTTATTGAGACTGTGCCTTCAATAGACGCACTTCACTGTGATATTGGTAATGCCGCTGAATTTTACAAAATATTCCAGTTTGAGATTGGTGAGGTATACAAAAATACCAGTGCAACCAAAGAAGAGAGAAAGAGGTGGCAGTCAACTCTTGACAAACACCTTAGAAAAAAGATAAATTTGAAACCTGTAACAAGGATGAATGGAAATTTTGCAAGAAAACTCATGAGTAGGGAGACTGTGGATGCTGTCTGTGAATTAATAAAATGTGAGGAGAGACATGAAGCCCTCAGAGAATTAATGGACCTTTACCTGAAGATGAAACCAGTATGGAGGTCTTCATGTCCAACCAAAGAATGCCCAGAACTTGTGTGTCAATACAGTTTCAACTCTCAGAGATTTGCTGAGTTGCTGTCAACTAAATTCAGTTACAGATATGGTGGGAAGATTACCAATTATTTTCATAAAACACTTGCTCATGTTCCAGAAATTATAGAACGGGATGGTTCCATTGGTGCCTGGGCAAGTGAAGGAAATGAGTCAGGCAACAAACTGTTCAGACGCTTTCGAAAGATGAATGCCAGGCAGTCAAAATGTTATGAGATGGAAGATGTTTTGAAGCATCATTGGTTGTATACTTCAAAGCATTTACAAAAATTCATGAATGCTCATAATACATTGAAAAGCCAGATGGTCCAAATTAGGCCAGAACAGACTGAGAGTGATGTCATGATGATGGAGGATTCTTTGGAGACTTCTGATTTCATGGACTTCTAAGTGGAATTAAATTTTGCATTGGTCTTGCAGCTGAAAAGTCAATATTCATTTGCATCCAGAAATAGTGGAGAGGGTTTTTTACACTGAGCTGTAAAAACCTTGAGGAAAGCTGTTTGATGGTGGGCTGTTCTGTTCTGACAACAGGTCCATAGCACGAAAGTTTGTATGAGCAGATGTGGTCTGGCTTAACAACCAATTTTAAAGAGGAAAACAGAACCAAAACCAGTAATGATTTTTCTGTGATCACATTTAAATATTATGTAGAAGGCAAAATAGAACAATTTCAGTAAAATTTGTAAAAGGTTGATGATAACATATTGCTTTTATAAATATTTATTAGCCTTTTATTAGCCAAGAGCAAATATTGTCCCAATATTTTAAAAAGGGGAGACAGAAGTCCTGGGAAACTAAAACCACTTACGTTGAAGTCTATTACTGATCAAAATACTAATACAAATAGTGAAGTAGCAAGTTTATGATCATTTAGAACATAATTTAATTAGCTATCTAATTAAACGTTTTCTTTTTAATGGCTTCTGGCCTCCCATTCCTGATCAATCTATCTGCAATATGGAGGCATTTATATACAGGCCTATTATTGCATGCAATTATAATTCTGAATAGTAATTCAATATTTTAAAAAGTAATTTCTAGTCAATTTCATTATCCTAAAGGTTTAAATTTTAACAAAGGAAGATTTGAAATAATGTTTACAATTTATTTTAAATTAGACTATATATATAGTTACCAGAAGTTAAGTTCATCTTGAGGGAGTCTTTAACTTTTATGTGCCATGAAGCCAAAATATGAAACTATGTCATTTCTGTTTATTATATTCTTTGAGTTTTGAAAGAGTTGACAAATGCTGTAAATGGATCATGGTGTCAGTTCCTTAACTTCAGTAGAGCTTAGCAAAGGTAGGATATATTTCAAACAATACATTTAAAATACTATATAAAATAGTACATATAAAATAGATATGATTTTGCTACTTTTCATATATCTAATTAAAATTAATGAGATGATGTGAAATGGAAGTTACATATAGCTAACTCATAAAAGAGAATATTTTGTAGCTTAGAGTTGAAATGAGGGATTCTTGGTGCCTTCTGAGCTTGGCTGTTTTGTTGCAGACTTTCATTACCCAAACTAGGTAACACCATCAGTGCTGATGATGTTACCTAGTTTAGGTAATAAAATATGTGCAAGAAAACAACCAAACTCAGAGAGCACCAAGGATGCCTCATAACTAGTTTATTCTGGACTAGAGATAGAACAAATCTTTGCCCCATGATTCTTCTGCCATCAAATACATTTTATTAAATCCCCCAGTTCATCATAAAGCAGAATTTGCTAGCAGAATCCTCTAGTGTTCTCTCACATTATGTTATTTTTGTAATGCTTTACAACAGGAGTAAAGAATCAGTGTCCTTCCAGGTGATATTCGATTATAACATCCAGCACTTCCTTGAGGTTGCAGTTTAATAAGAGTTAGAGGGAAATGAACTTTCCACTTTCCATTATTGACTATTTACCTGGAAGGACAGTTTGGGGAATATTGCTTGGGAAACATTGTTCAAATTGTTCAAATACTTTGAAAGAGCAACTGGTGTAGCCATCAGTAACAAACAACTTTCCCCATTACAGCCAATCTAAGCTAGGTTAAGAGGTTTAAAGGGGTTAGAAGAACAATGTGGGGAAGAAGGAGAGAGCTACAAGGATCCACACAGAGTTCACAAACAACAGGTTTTCAAGATATTCTTGAAAATAGATCCAAGAAATATTTTATAGGAAATGTTTCTCTGTCCAGAAGCTTCTGATGTCAGATTGCTTTGACTGTTGTGTTTCTCAACCTTAGCAACTTTAAGACACATGGACTTCAGCTCCAGAACTGGAAGTTGAAGTCCGTGCATCTTAAAATTTGGCAAGCTTGAGGAACATTGCTCTACAAGCAGAAACCAATGACTTGGGGATAGTAGTGATGGGATAATTCAAATGTGGTTTCATTGATCATACATGTTTACATACTTATAGCTCTTTATTGTCATGGGAGCGAGTCATGGAATGTGAAATCACATTGTTTCATTTCTGATAGATATCTGTCACAATTCTATCAATAATTTCTTACAGCTTAGAAGAATTCTCCTTGAGTCTATTTTACCTAACTTTACTTTGCATTTAGCTGCCTAATAGGATTGTAATTAATATAAACTTAGGCTTTTTTTTGCTGTTGCTTACCTATAGAGTAGCCTATATTTATAAAAGTATTTACGCATTAGGATGGCACCAACTACAGGATATGTTTTGTATTTGGTTGGCAAAGTTGAGCAAATATTTCTATTGATGTAATATCAGACTGTTTTTCTTTAAATAAAATGAATTCTATTTGAAAATGAACACTTGCATTTTATTTTTACATGAAGTGATTTAGCTGAGCAACAGAATTTATAAAAGGACACAGACACACACTAGTTCATATTCTTTACTTTTAAACAGATAGTTGTTTATATATTGAATATTTTCCTTTTATCCTAAGCATATTAGTTTGTTTCTATTTATAACTTGATGCCAAAGGCAGATTACAAAGTAGGGGGCCAAGAAAGTGTTTCTCTACAAGGCAGTGTGGTTTGTCTTCTCTCATTCTCAAGGAGCCAGAAAGTTTAAAGAGCCAGCGGAAAAAATATTTCATCTGAGTTATGCTTTCTCTTCAGAAGAAAGCTAGGGTGCTATGTGCACCCTAGTTAAATATAAGCACTCTAAACCACATTGCTTTTTTAGGAGAGCCTTAGGAGTACAAGTAGTTGTCAATTATTCTCATTTGAGACATTAGTTTGGAAGTTACACTTTGACTTACACAAGACTGTTGGTGGGTTTCCTTGCCTTGTGTTGGTACCAAGCAAAGGAAAGACTTTTTTAAAATAATTACTGTATATAAGCTTTAGTGTTTTCTTGTTTTTTGCCCATGTTGCTTAAATAAAGGTGTCTCTTTAGCTGATAGATTGGGAACTCATTTAGACTAAAATGATACTCTTCCAAATGATTCTTTCTGCATGGAAGAGGAAAAAAAATAGCATAAAAGCACAGGCATGCATCTGAATGAGAATTTTTTTAGTGCCAAGAGATGCTCATTATATTGACTCAAGGCTAAGCAAAATGGTTTATTGTGAAGCTTGGGGAGTTCTGAAAAGGCTATAAATAAGTGAAAGCACTTAACACTTTTTCTTCTCTTCAGAATTACATTTCCTTTCTCTGCAAAATGGGTATAAATAAATTCACCTCAAATGCACACATCTTTAGTTTTGTGGGTTTCTTTTTGCTCTTGTTATTAAATTGCTCAAACTGGGATTTCAGAGTAATCGTTTTCAGTAGTTTTTCTATCTAAAGATTTATGTGTCTTTGCAGCAGGATCCACAGCCAAGAAAACCTGACTGAAGCTAATTGAATTAATTCACCGCATCAATTTAACTATTGACAGAATTTCAATTTCATTTTGATTTATCTACTTTGAGGGTCAGGAGTGAAGCAGTATACTCTGAAACAATAGCTACCTCATCCACACAAACTACTTTCTATTGGCTCACCATATTCTTTACAGCAGTGTTTCTCAACTTCAACAACTTTAACATGGGTAGTTTACAACTTCATGCATGCTGGCTAGGAATTCAGGGTGTTGAAGTGTACCCATCCTAAAGTTGCTGGTGCTGAAAAACAGTTTTACAGCACTGGAGTTAAAGACATTTCCCAGAAAGGCATCAACCTATGGGCAATATTGGTTTATTTATTTATTATTTATTTATTAATTAATTTATGTATGCCGCCCCTCTCTGAAAGGACTCGGGGCGGCTCACAGCTAAAACACAACAATAAATAAGTTACCTAAAAAATGAATTAAACAAAATACAAATCAAATAGAATTTAAAACCCCAAAGTTAAAACAGTTGAACCCTCCCAGGAGGTCAGCACAGCCCGGACTACGCAAATAACCAGGACTTTAAATCGTGGCGGAAGGTGCGGAGATGGGAGCCAGCTCCGGCGGAAGATGATTCCATAGAGTGGGATCCACCACAGAATAGGCCCTCCCCTGGGTCACTGCCAAGCGACATTGAGTCGCACACGGCACCCCAAGGAGCCCCCGTCTGTGCGCTCGTACAGGATGGTTGGTATTGGATGCTGGCAGGAGTCATTCTCATAAATACCCCAGACCCATGCCATGTAGGACTTTGAATGTTAACACCAGAACCTTGAATCTCATGGCTTTAGAAAGCAGTCAGGGTTCAATTTGAGTGGTACTTGAGTGACAGATCTTCAGGAAATGCCAAGACTGTAGGCTAGATTGGGAAGTTTTTTTTTAAAAAAAACCACTACTTTTATAGTGTTGCCATGAAACCTATGTCATGGATGAGCTATGAATTCATCATGTGAAAAGAATTTGGCTTCATTTCAGAGTTGCTTGTGACACAAATGTTAATATCATGGACAAGTTTTTCAGTGAGTAACAGTATAATTAACTCTCTCCTCATATGATTTGCTTTACTATACTGGTTTTAATCATAATCATTTACCCGATTCTCATTATTTCACCTCTACAATTACAAAGGTTACAAAGGTTAAACAATTACTTCTGTCCTAACCTGATCATCTTCAAGGATCTTCACAAGATGAAAATTCTGTGCTAATCTTATTACCTCTGTGAATAACAATAGACAATGAACTTATGATGTCCAGATACAAAAACAATGTCCTAAAGTTCAGATGACACAAATAATATTTGTCCAGGAAATGTTTTTCTATTTTCATGATCTATTATTGTCAAAACAGCTTTTGAAATACATATTTTATTATTTCCTTTAACATGGTTGAATACATCTCATGGACAAAGCTATTAAATGCATTCAGAACATCCATGGTCATCTCAGTTCAGTGGTGGGGAACATGTGGTCTTCCAAAAGTCAATGAGCTGTATCTTTCCCTAATTCAAGTTCTCATTTAACTTCTCATCCTACTCTAATCACAGCCTTTTCCCCATAATCTTTTCTTTTAGTCTTACTTTTTTTAAACTGATGCTAGGGTAAAATGACTTGGAGCAATTGCAGTCCATCCATAAGGGCTATGCAGTGCTTTGGTTTTGGAGACAAAAAGATGCTTTGGAGCACTTATAGCACTTAGAAGCTCCTTAAACCAGTTGCAGCTGTTTTCAGGCTCACACAGCTGCCTTCTGCTACAACGGCAGTATGATCTAAGAAAAAAGATGCATTTAAGGAGTTTCAGATTACTTGCTTGCATCCCTGGTTCACTCTGAACTACCTTTCTGGTTTCAAATAAAATAATCCACAATTATTCGAAACAGTGACAATTGATGCAGACATATCTTTGGAAGACTAATAGCAGATTTTCCTAGGAAAAAGTGACATAAATATTGAAGGCATTAACAGCAAAATAAGATTCATTAAGTTTTCTCATTTCTCTTTACTTTGGTTTTAAATCACTCCTATAGAATACAGGTTAGCAAGGTTGGAAGGGACCTTGGTGGGTTATAGTCTAACCCTCTGCTCAAGCAGGAGATTCTACACCATTCTGGACAAATGGCTGACCAATCTTTTCTTTAAAACTTCAGGTGATGGAGCACCTTACAGCTTCTGGAGGCAAGTTATTCCACTTACTAAGGAAATTTCTCCTCTTAATTCTAGGTTGGATCTCTCTTTGTTAAACTTCCATCTTATTACTTTTTGTCTTGCACTCACGTGCTTTGGAGAATAGGTTTACCCCTCCTCAAACATTGGAAGAGTGCTATCATGTCATCCCTAGATTTCTTTTCTCTTTGTTAGACTTTCTTTTCTCTTTGTTTCCTAGTTCCCACAACTGTTCATTGTATGGCTTAACCTCTAGTCCTCTAATCATCTTTGTTGCTCTTTTCTACAATCTTTGTAGAGTCTTAACATCTTTTTATATCATAGTGACAAAACTGGATGCAGTATTCCAAGTATGATCTTATCAATGCAATGTAAAGCAGTACTAGCACTTTATGTGATCTTGATACTATCCCTCTATTGATGCAGCCTAGGACTGCATTGGCCATTTTGGCAACTGCAGCATATTGTTGTCTCATTTAAATGATTGTATCTAAGACTTCAAAACAATCAGACACAAACACAGTTTCTTCCTCATGCTATCACTTTGATAAACAACTAATTTCCACAACACTGTATTCTGCCTTGGGATGTCCAACCACCTTGTAGCGCTGTATTACTATTAATATTATCCTTTTAATCTTTCCTATTACCTATTTCCTTAGCTTCTTATGACTGTAACTTTGTTGTTTGTATTTTATGATTATGATTATTGTGTTTTGTGATTATGATCATGATTTATCACTTGTTGCTTGTACATATGCTGAGAGCTTATGCACCGGAGACAAATTCCTTCTGTGTCCAATCACACTTGACCAATAAAGAATCCTGTCCTGTCCTGTCTTGTCCCATCCCATCCCATCCCATCCCATCCCATCCCATCCCACCCTTCTCACAGTACTGCTGTTGAGACAGGTACCATCTATTCTACACCTGTACATTTGAGGTTTTTTGCTTCAAAAAAAGAAGTGTAAAACCTTACATTTCTCGCCACTGAATTGCATTTTGTTAGATAGGGCCCAGTGTTCCAGTCTGCTAGGTCCTTATTGATCTTAAGCCTTTTTAAAAAAGTGTTGGCTACTTTCTCCCAGCTTGGGGTCATCTGCAAATGTTATGAGTTTCCCTTCTAGCTATTCATCTAATTTTTGTATGAAGATGTTGAAGAAGTAATGGTACTAAGACAGAACCTTGTGGTACCCCATGGCATGCTTGCCTCTAAGTTGAGGTAGTTTGTTGCAGTTAATTGGTTCTCTTACTAAAGTTTTAAATATGTGGTTTCTAATTAAGTGGAATGAACATCTATTTTCTGTTCATTTTGAAAAAAAGACATTTGCACAGATAACATCAATAGAATATATATTTATCTTGTATGGCCTTAAGTGGGTTAAAATATTGTTCCCTTATAGAGATGTCTACCAATGCATGACATACATATAAACCTTCCAATACAGCACATATACACACAGATTTTTCCTTTTACCTAAGACTTCTGTCCTCCTCCACTGTGGTCCAATACCCTTGTTCTAGTTTAGACTGAAGTAGGTGTTTCAGCCTTATACCAAGAGCTCTTTAAGCCACAGAGAGTGACATTTGAGTTATTGAATTAATAGTTATCAAGACAACATAAATGCTTAGTCACTTATTTCTTAATTCCTGTAAACTAATGACATTTAAGGAGAACACAGAGAATTAAATTAATGTGGTATAGTAATTAAGAAAACCAGTTTAATGTAGTGATTAAGGCACCAGGCTAGAAACTGGGAGGGCATGATTTCTAACCCTGGTGAACATGAAGCTAACTAGATGAGAACTGACTTTCTCCTTTAGTTTTAGAAGGTCACAGAAAGTTTTGTATATCATATAGAAATACACATCTTTGAGAAGTTCAGATTTAGTTCTGGATCAAACTGAGAGGAGAGTTCTAGTGATTTGCACCCTGAATTTTCTGATTCAATCATTTATTTCATTGCATGGAATGAGACATTTAAGGGACAAGGAAAGGAAAAAATGGTTTCTGAATTCCATTTAAATGTCCCTTGAGGACAAAATGTATCTTGGAGAAACATAGAGCTATTTACTGTTCAAATTTCTATGTAAATAGAATAAGGTCGCATTCCAAGTTCAATATAGTATTAGCTTATTATTTTTTCTCTAAGAAACGAGTCTGAACAGAAAGTTGCCTAAGTGTAAAGAGCTCTAATTTTTCAGGAACTAAATAAAACTTTAAGTATAATTCTGCACAATGGAGCCTAGATATGATTATTTACTAAGAATGAAACCTTGATTACAAGTGCATCCTGATCTGATTATCATCATTGTATGAAAATTGAGACAGGAAAGCATGGCTATTATAAAGCAACTTGAATTAGAAGGTTATAGATGAGGAGTCTAACTTCAGAAGAAGATGAATTTAAGTGTTTCCTTCTCAGAGAAGTAATGCTTTTTTTTGAGATAGGATGATTCTGAGCAAACTAATAAAGGGAAAAAGCAAAGAGCTTGATAGAATTTTAAATAACTATTATTGTAGCTGTTTGAAACCAGTGCCTGTGAGCTACAAGATGGAGTTGATTCAAAATGGCAGCTGAATAACTAGAACTGATGTGGCTATAAGTTAGCTAATCTTTAGAAACCAACAAGAAAGAGGCAGGTAATTCCATCTTCCCTCCAGTATGAAGCCATTTTCTGTAAAACTGTTTGTGTTAGGTTGACTCAACCATCCATTTCCTCCCTCTTTATATTGACACAATGGATGCTTTAAGCATTCTCTAATGCAGGGGTGTCAAACTGGCACCCATGGGCCAGATGCGTCACATGCAGACCATGTCTATCCCAACTCCACAAATGGGAAAAAAGGTCATGATACATCACATGATGGCAACGTAACACCACGAGTTGACACCCATTTGTAACCTTTTTAATGACATTAGTCCCATCTTTTAGAAATCAAATCAACAGAGAGCACTGATTTGGAGTTAACTGTGCAATTCATGAAATCACATTAAATTTAAGGATGTTCTGAAATTGTTGCTGGTTGTCTCTGCACAGTTGTTCTGGGAGTGTTGTGTGAATTATGTGATTTATGTAGGAGAAATATCATTATCTGAGCCTCTGTAGGCAGCATTACTTTACTTGTGGAGTGTTTCATTACTGATTTGGTACAGACAATTGTCTCTCGCTTATGTCAGCAGGATCATTGTGTCAGTGTGCACAGAGCAAGAAAAGTAATCTGTTTAGTAGACAACTCATAAAACACCAACAAATTTAGCTTGTCTTTGGAAACTTCTTTACCACATTTTGCAGGTTACCATATGCTTTGGAGCTATGTGTAGTATAACTTTCTACAACCAAGTTCCCTCTAGTTACTCTGGTTTAGTGCTCCCACTGCCATCAGCCAATCTGGCCACATAATTTCCATTGGCTTTAGGCAATATGAGAAGAATAGGTATTGGCGTTCAAAACTTCTAGAGGGTAGCATGTTCAAAAAACTATGATAGGTAAAAGAAAACTTTTTTACATTATATTTTGCCCTTAAGTTAGAAAAAATAGTATCCTGATGAAGCTTCTTTTCTTTTTCTTTTTCTTTTTCTTTTTATCCTTCTCCTTCTCCTCTCTCCTCTCCTCCTCCTCCTCCTCCTCCTCTTCCCTTTACAAAATTTAAAATGGTAGGCAGAAATGATATCCATTTCTAAGTAAGAAATGATATCCATTTCTAAGATATATCAATGCAGAGGAATGGTAATTTCTCACAAGTATTATTGAGTATTCAGAATGGCTTTTGAAGATGAAGGAATAGCTGTAAACTAATTTGTACTTTGAAAAAATCCCTATACAGAAATTACACATGTCAATTATCGTAAACAATCATTCTACACATAGATAAGATCATTTCACATTTTGGTTTGCGCATTTCTATCTGTATCTTCTATCAACACCATGTGATGTTGGTTTATCTCCTGAGTTAGGAGAGGCACATTCTTAATCTCCAGCTCTAGTATCCAAGAATTAGAGCACATGCCCCTTTGCTCGCTCATTCAATAAAGTGGATACAAAGGGTTCCTGAGCACTGTTGTTTGTAATTGTAAGGGAAATGTGAGCAATCAACATTCAGTTTTGCAACCCCATGAGTCAAAGCATTCCTAAACATTTTTCTTACAGAATAAGTTTAATTGGCCTAATTAAGCCTTCTTGTCTTTAATACACCTTTTCCAGCAAATAATTATTCTTGATTTGTGAATGGCATGAAAGCAGCCATACTTTCAGATCCAAGGAGTGCCAGGAGAAGAAGTCAGCAGGGTCAGGTCAAAAGATAAAATGGATTTAATTCAAATTTTATTACAATGAATTCAAAAACGCTCTATGTATTTAGCTATTTTTGGTACATTACAACTCCAGCTCACCAGTAAGCATTGGAGGGGATCCATGAATTTGGAAACCACATGAAGCCACCTACGCATTCATATTTTCAAGCTTCAGTTTTGGTACTTGTCCTTAGACTTATTGTTCCAAAGGGTTAAAATAAAGGAATTTCTATGCAATTTGTTACGCATATATTGTAATGCCATACAAATTCAGGATAGACTGAGTAACGTTTTCTAGCTATTTACACATTGAATTAATAACATTTTTAATGATTGAGCTTTAAATTCTTCCATATATTGACAGAAACTCACTTCAGGTGCTTCTCCATGGAACATCCCTAAAGTACTCTATAGATGTTAAGGACATGCAAGAGGATGAAGGTTCATATGGACAAAGAGTTTTACACTGCAGAGGTAGATGATGCAGTTTTCTTTTCAAGGCAAATGCCTATAGGAAATTCACACACATTGCCTCAAAAGCACATCCACCAAAAGCCTCATACAGCTATTCAGACTGTTAGAAGAAATCTTAGAAGAGTCAATGTCTTTTGAAAAAAAATAGTGTATGTGAGAACAAACCATCACAGTTCCCAAGTTATCACTTTTATCGCCCACTCCTTCCACTACTTCATAAGAACAAGTTGGTTTCTTTGTAGAAGAGATCACAAAGCCATTTCTTTTACTAAAAGTGTTTATTTTCTGCATTTTCACTGTAAAATAATTTGCCCTAGGAGGGCTCATATAACAACAAAAGCAACAGCAATTGAACAGATACATCCAGAATAAAAAAAGTGAGAGCAGATCTAAACTACTGTAAAATAAAGTATTATTTCAGAGGAACACGACAACTAGAAAAGTCAGCTGCTTGCTAGCAATAAAATATCTTTGGACAAAGGAAAAGTGAGGCTTAGTAGAATACATGCCTTAGAGGATGGCAACCCAATTTTTTATTTCTAGCAACTCCAAAATGTTAAAGACTATATTGAGCTACTGTATGTGGAACAATGAACTGTCTTAGGAGGAATGATATTTTTATTTGGTAGTTACATATAAAACCACAGTCCAGGGTTTATTTTTTTCCCATCACAACAATCCTATGTGGAATGGACTGAGAGTTATTAGCAAAAAGTGAGATACTGTGGTAGAAAGTCAAGTAAAAATATGAGTTTTCATAGTTTAACAGTGTGTTCTAACAGTCTTCCAGTGTGATTTAGCATAAGACTGCTTCCTATGAGTCTTATGCAATGAGTTCTGCAATCAAGCTATCATCATAGAGAATTCTCTTAGAGATTATTTCCATGCTGTTGCTTGAATTTCTGTATGAAAGCTATTACATAACTCCTGGTAGGCTGTGAATCAGAAGGGAGTGATGGGCACAAACCATTGGAGATAAATAGTCCCTCAGAGACCAGTCTCTGTGACACAAAGATAATTAGTATTTTGAATTCCACTCAGAAGTCAATAGGTAACTAGTGCAGCTTGAATCATACAAGCATAATATATGATTGCCTGCACTGCTGCATTCTGGATCAACTACAATATAGGTTCTGGATGGTCTTTAAAGGCAGCACTATGTAGAGCAAATTACAGTTATTGAAAACATGGGGACTCCTGATTCCCTATCTGCATTCAGCTAAACTGGGGGGTTGAGTTCATTGTGGGGAAGAAATTTGGCCAGCAATTTCTTTTTGTTGTTGTAGAGGTAAACATGGCTTCTTTCTTTCACAATCTGGTTTCATTTTGGTCTAATTTGCTTGGGAGAAAAATGATAACCCTGGTAAAAAAATGGCCCCCAAAAGTTTTACACAATGGCCATTTTGTGTGTATATGTGAGTGAGAAAGAGCATTGAAATGAAAATTATTTAATTGTTTTACATCTTCAAAAAAAGTTTGCCTCAAGGCTAAACACATGAAACAGGCTTATATGAATTAGATCATTGATGTTCTAGCACCATATTTCTTTTGCAAAAATATTTCCATTCATTATAGTAAGCTTCATTGACATGGACTTTTGCTTAATTACTTGTGCTATGTAGGCAGTCAAGAGACTCAAAAGGGATAGCACTATTGAATTTATCTACCCCCTCCCCACCTTATAATAACAACATTGCTAAATTTAAACAAAGCTGTAAAGATATAGTTGATATGAAGTTCTGGTAATGATTATAATTTTTTAGCAGTAATTCTTCTGTGTTGTATAATTATAATTATAACTTAAGGTGAGACAAAAATATTTTAAAATGTTTTAAAATGAAGGGCCATTACTATTTGGAAGTTTAACATCTGTTGAAGTTAGTGGTCTTTGATTTGGTACCTAAGATTTGCACATTAAAATATTATTCATGACTGTGATTCTATTCAAACAGTTTACGAATAAAGGACTTTTTTGCAGGACTCAACATTTTCATAGGTTTTTTTCTCCGTAATGCTTTCATGGGTTTTTTTTCTATAGGAGGAATCTCCTTGGGAGTTTTTAATCCCCTTGCCAAACTGATATGTTCAGTGCAGAAATACTTGATATCTACTTGTGACAAATAAATAAGCATATTTTCAGACAAATCCATACACTGAGCATGGACCCAGTGGCCCTCACCACTTGAACAAAATATCATGGCTGGTTTGTTGAGTTCTGTGGAGTACAAGGGCACCCAGGTATTGATGTCAATATGACAATCTGCACAGCAAGTGATCCAGTAGCCAGATTCAGACTCATTTTCATTATCATCTTCATTACAGGTGTCAGTATCTATGTCAAAGCTGAAAGTGAACTCCTCCGAATCTTCAAAAGGAGTAGACTCTCCAGCATCTTCTGTAGAGCTCTGACTACATACTTGTGCCATCTGTTCTAAGCTCTGATCATTTTCTACCTGATATTTTAATATGTAGAAATAGTTTGCATCTGAAGCCAGTTGCCTATTGTCTCCTGGTATACCAAATAAAATGGATCCATTTCCCATATCATTCCCAAACCATATCTTGCAGTGCTTGATATCTGGGGTCCATTCTGGTGCTTCTGTTTCCACTATCTCTATTTTGTTATCGTCTAGGTTAATAGTATTACAGACCATCCTTTTCTGGTTGTCAGAATGGTAACCTCCAACAACAACAAATTCCTTTTCTCTGGTCTGAGTCATGATGGCACTGGAGATTGAGATTCCTCCAGGCAAAATTACACAGCTCACTGCTGGACTGCCTAAGGGAAGATCAATTTTTATTTTATAGAAATTGGGAGGTCTGATATCATTTTCCAGGGAATGTCCTCCTATGATATAGATGATATCATTTTGGACAAGAGAGAGATGAAAAGAAAAGCCATTCTGAAATTCTGGGAGAGCATATGAAGTACAGCATCCAAATTCAGGGTCAATCAGAAATATATGTGGCATACAATCAACCACACTATTCCACTTTTCACTTGTCCTCTGCCCAAGAGCTATGTAAGATCTTCCCCCAATTATAACTATCATACTTTTGCCTTGACTGTGAACCACATTAACAGTGTGGCCATATCTGCCTTCAGGGACCTCTCCAACTAATTCTTTTTCAGTACATGTAAATGTGACCTTTTTGTTATTCTTGCTAGCCAGACATATAGCATACAGTTTATCAGAAAGTTCATTGTTTGGTGTTTTGCCTCCATGGATGAGATACTGGCATTTCTCTGACCCTTTGATAGTGCAGATAGCAGGATATCGTAGGGGAGGAAGGTAGCAGGAATCCTTGGAAAAGTATGCCGGCTTCAGTTTAAGTTCATCCTTTTTGAAATCAAGAAGAAAAACCCCAGTAGGACAGGACCTCTTTGGCCAGCCCTTCTGTCCAAATAGGAAAACTTGTCCATCAAAGTTCATCAAAGAAAATCCTGGTTGAATCAGTGAAGAATTGTTAATGGTTGATATCATCTGAAGAGACATCTTGTCTGGCAAAGAAACGATGCTGTTGTCTATTTCTGAGAAACAGAGAACAAGAACACAAACCATAGGATTAGCAATTCGATTCCCACTTGGATGTGTGACATGAACAAATGAAATACATTCTACATAGAGCTGCCCTTGAAAAGTTTCTAGAAATTGCAACTAGTACAAAATGTGGCATTTAGGCTGCTAACCGATCTAAGGGACAAGAATAATATAAAGCCTACATTTAAATATCTGAACTATGATTATCTACTGGGCACAATTTAAGATATTGCTGTTAACCTTCAAAGCCCTGAATGGCTTAAGCTTAACTTTCTGAGGGTTTCTTTCTCCTCTGCTGAGAATTTGCCTCTTTACTTATATGAGTGTGAATGACCCTTTAGCAGATGCTCAGAAATCTGGTACATGATTTAGGGTGTGTCCCATGTTGTTCCACACTGTGGGAAGCTCTCCACATGGAGGTGTTTTTGCTTTCCATTCTCTCCATATTTAGGGCAATGGCAAAATTGCATGTCTTTCATCAAGTTTTTAATTGATAATTAAACAGAAATGTGGGGTTCATACTTAATAATGATAATAATAGCAGCATAACAACAACCTTGTGACCCCAACATCACTGCCTTCAACTGAAGTAATACCTTGTGATTTTTTCCCTTAATTCCTTAAGAAAAATGGTAAGAACCTGGCAAGTAAAAGAGTGGTAAAATGAATATTCAAAATAAGATGCAGTAGAGAGAGATTGGGCTATTTCACTTAGTCCTGCTGCAGAGGAATAAATGTTTAGTGAGGTTTTACAAGAGCAGAAGTATAATAGAACCATGCATACCACTTTTTGCTCAGCTGAATAAAGAGAGAGGGAAGATTGGAGATGATAAATGAACAGCAGGACTGATCTTTCAAATTGGATCAGTTCCGCCACCAGATGTTGAGGAAAGAGGAACTTGGACTACATAAATTGTCCTCAAGCTAAAGCCTTGGCTTATGTAGATCTCATCCCTCTGGTACTTTCCATGTATAATTTATACTGAAACCAATAGGATATGGGTGAGAAAACTGCCATAATATTCCTTTCATTTCAAAGATAAGGCTAATCTACTGAGTCCAATCTAATGCCCACTAAATAGTAATGTGTGCATGTATAGACTAAGTTATAAACTTCATGATTCCCTTTTTCCACAATCAGAACTTTTTTTTTTAATTTGGTGAGGATTACATTAAGAAAATGCGTTTTGTTTTCATGCTGGTTAGTTGTAGTTTCATTATATGTTGCAAAAGTAATATATGAATGGCTTCATTTTCATATTGGCTCACATTTCTTACAGGAATTGGTTGGGCTGGGCCATTCAGTTTCATATGCATACAATATGTTCTCCTTCCCTCCCCTCCCCTCCCAGATGGCTAGATAATGAATGTACCAGATTTAGGTTGATTCCAAATTATAATAAGGATGCATGGCTCCAAAGATGTCATTAACTCTCTATTCTTAATCTTATTCACCCCATATACACCTAACATCAGTTATGATTTATAGCTTTACAAGTTCTTAGTATAGTGCTAAAAATGCATTGCAAATTCCTTAATCCCAGTCTTCCATTTTTAATTGCAATTATTTAGCAAGTATACACATGGCCAGCTTACCTGTTAGAAGTATCTCATAGTCTCAATTTATGTAGTAGGTTGCATGACAGAGCAGCACTTATTGAGAGTACAACTAATTGGCCCCCAGTAACTCATAACAAATAGTTGTGATGGCTTTGCATCATTGTGTGCTCACATACATAGATGGTCATAAATTTATTTTTGACAGTAGCTATTCTATACAGATAGTCCTCAACTTGCAACCATTTATTTACTGTTCAAAGTTACAACGGCACTAAAAAAAGTGATTTATGACTATTTTTCACACTTAGAACTCTTGAAGCATCCCCATAGTCATGTCATCAAGTTTTGGATGCTTGACAACTGGCTCATATTTATGACAGTTGCAGTATCCCAGAATCATGTGATCACCTTTTGTGGTCTTCTAACATATAAAGTGAATGGGAAAACTAGATTCACTTAACAACCATATTACTAACTTGACATCTACAGTGATTCACTTAACAGCTATGGCAAGAAAAATCATAAAATGGAGCAAATCTTACTTAACAACTATCTCACTTAGCAATAGAAATGTTGGGCTCAGTTGTGCTTGTAAATTGAAGACTATCTGTATTTAGCATAACAGTCCCTGAAGAATTTTGTTTGCATGAGCCTATGTTTGTATGTGTGCATGTGTGAAATATTTTCAGAAAAAAGTCAATGGAGAAAAAGACATTAGAAGACAATGATAGAACTGCTTTTTTCTTTCTAACCTAAACATGGATGATTATCTTTGTCTTCAACATTTCTAAACCTCCATTCCCAATGCTAGTTCTCATGATGTCACCAGTCTGATGTGCAACCAGGGGTGGGATTCTACTGGTTTGGACAGGTTCTATAGAACCAGTTGTTATGATTCTGCGCAGTTCAGAGAACCAGGAAATCATGTCCCTGACTAGCCCCGCCCCTCTCTGCCTGCCCCTCCCCTCCCTGCCTAGTGGGCATGCCCAGCATCACTGTTGCATTCTTCCCCGCCCAGTCACTCCTTAAGGTATTTCTGATGGATGATGGATGATCTCTGGAGGGCTCGGGATAGGGGTTTTTCCTCTGTCCTGGTCCTATTAGACCTCTCAGGCTTTCGATACCATCGACCATGGTATCCTTCCTGCCTTGGGGGTTGGGAGGGGGCACCGCTTCCGGTGGTTCTCCCTACCTCTCAGGCTCAATCGGTGGCAGGGGGGTCAGGCGCCCCTAGGGCCCTCACTTGTGGGGTCCCTCAGGGGTTCCTACCCCTTTTGTTTAACATCTACATGAAGCGCTGGGTGAGATCATCAAGGGTTTGGGTGAAATTCATCAAGCGCTGATGATACTCAGCTGTACATTTCCACCCAGGCCAGATCATGATGCCCTCTCCCTGATGACCCGGTGTCTGGATGCGGTTGAACTGGATGGCGGAAACATGCCGACTCAACCCGCCAAGACTGAGTGGCTGTGCATACGGCGCCCGCCCAGTCAAGGTTATCCATCTTTGGCCATAGGGAGAGGTGCTGCCCCCTGTGATATGGGCGAATCTGGGGTCCTCCTGGATGTACGGCCCGGTTGGAAGCAGGTGGAATTGCTGGGGCCTTTGCCCAGCTTTGTTAGATCAATTGCCCTTTTCTGCGGGCGCCCTGCGATCACTCATGCCCTGTTACCTCCAGGCTTGACTACTGCAAGCTCTATTTGGGACTGCCCTTGCCTACCATCCGGAGATTGCAGCTGGTGCAAAATGGGCGGTGGTGATGGAGTTACCCGTTCTCCCATGTGACCCTCCTCCTGCTGCCCTACATTGGTGCCGGTTGCCCAGGTGAATTCAAGGTTTTAGTGTTAACATAAAAGTCCTTCACCATGGTCCTCATATTTAAGGGAGCCTTCTTCTAGTCAAGACACCGATCGCCCTGTTTACATAGGCAAGGACTCTGGGTTCTGTCGGCGGCCAATGCCGTGGCGGTTAATGCGACAGCCTTTTGTTGCTGCCCCTGACCTCTGGAATCATGCCTTTGGAGCTGGTGACCTGTTGTGAGTTGAAGACCTGGTTTTTGACCAACCGTCTGTGACCCAGGTTATTTTAAATTTTAACTCATTTATAAATATTCTTAAATGCATTTAATTTTTTAAATTTATTGTTCTTTTTTTTTAGTTGTAAGCCAGTTTGGGAGAATGATACAAATAATAAATACAATATAAATAAAGACAATCATGTTATATGATAGTGTGTGGTGCCTACTACTGCTTTGCAGAACTGAGGCCCAGGAAGGCAAAAAATGGACCCAGCTTCTTTGATTTTTGTTTTCCTGGGTTCCTGAAACATGCAGGATCTGAAACATGCAATCCTCAAAATAATTTTTCCCCATCATGATATGCCCACCTAGCCGTGAGGAACCGTTGTTATATTTGCAATCCAGTGCTCAAATATCAATACATTGTGTTTACTTCTAGTGGCAAGACAGGCAGGGTTTACATTGTGTGCTTTTATTGACAAGGTGAGCCCTGGTGTAAAGGATTAACCAGTTTAATTACAAGTCTAATAGAAAAAATATAGAATGGCATATGAAAAATATAAACAGCATGATATGAAAAAGATGTTTTAATTTGTGAGCATAACTTATTTTTGCAAAAGAAAGAAAGGAACAAATATAACATATCTATGACAAAGAGCTAAAAAGGTGAGAATCTGTTGATACCTTGAACAGACTATAGCAATTATACTTACACAAAATATATAACTGAGCATCACTCAAAGACATATTTCTATGATATTCTTAAAAGTAAGGACACAACAATCTATTTAGGTGGCCCAAAGATAGAAGCGCAGCATGGTTAATATAAGTTGCTTACACTCTAAATGAAGACAATTTCCTCCCTCCCTCCCTTCTATGGATATATGTGTAGTCTCACTTCTCCAAATATTCCAACAATAACCCTGTAAGGCAGATTGGTTTGAAGGAAAGTGATTTGCTCATAGTCTATGTGACTGGGGGAAAATTTTAATCTGGTGCTAACAATACTAAGATGGATTGCTTAATAATAGGGGTGGGACAGGGTGATACCTCTATGTATAAAGTGTTAAGAATCCATGCAAATATTTTAGATTTTATACCTTGAAAATGAAACGAGTGCCTAGCCATTATTTGGGTTGTGTCTAATATCCAAGTGAAATTATCTATACTCCTTTGTGAATTCAATAAACATTATAGGCATCTGCAGGATTCATCGGTTTCATCAAAATGATAAAAGCAACACTGCCAATTCATGATGAAAGCCCTACCCTTTTCATGATGTCATGACATATACAAAGGGAGGAGGTTACACTAGGTTGATGTGGCACTACTTTCATCATTTCCCCCCTCCTTCCTGCATTTCCCTCTAGACACCTGATGTCAGGAATTGGCACCATTTTGTCTCTCTATAGCTATAGATGCTAGCAATCAGGACTGCCCATCTGTTGTAGCACTAGTTGAAGATGAAGCTTCCTTATTATTGATAGCTTCCTCTCACTTCCTTTTACTGCCATCTTACATTCCTTCTACTGCCATCTTCCATGCCTTCTAGCTTGATTGGGAGATCACATATCTGAAGGATGGGAGCTTGTGAACTTGGAGAAAACTTTAACATTTTCCAATGGGTAATACATCTCTGTACATAAAGAGCCTGCTTAAGATCTGACAAGTGCTTTGAACAGAATTACCTAGACATTATATAGGCTGCTGATTTTTCAATGCCGGATGTCTGTCTCTGTCACAACACAAGCAAGGCAGGATAATGTTCAATCACTAAAAGGGAGAAGGTGGACCCACAGCAGCCTATTGTGATCAACAAGGCCAGCATTAGGCTAAGTAGGTACTAACCCAGGGGTGCCAACTTTTAAAATGGCACCAACATTGAAAAAAAACCTCAGAAAAACACAATAAAAAAGCAAAAAGCAGTAATTATGCACACTGTGAGCCAGCATGTTTGCCAGTGGGTTAAATATAATTTTGCAAAATTGTTGCCATATGGCAGCAATGGGTGCTGTTGTAATCAAAATGAAAGTTTTGTACTGAAAATAGGGTGAAAAAGTCTGAAAAAAGAGAATTGTCTGGGGTTCAAAACCATAAATGTAATGCTAAAAGAAATCTAAGGGAAAAAAAAGAAATAGAAGGACACCTTTTTGATATTCCTAGCAAAATCAGAAAATAAGCCAAATCATAGGGGGCACCAATCTATGACTTGCCAAAATATCTAAAGTTGACCTTGATGACTAATAGGAACTGGGAACATCATATTCCTGCCTACTTCATCCACCATGTCATCAGAATAGTGTTCAAGATAATCTCCATGACAAAAGATGTGTCTAGAACAGGGAAAATGATTCCACTGTGAATTGGGGATGAGACAAAGCAATATTATAAGAACTTCCCATCATTACATGAATTAATGTGAGGATGAGTCTTTAGTTCAAAATATGTTTTCTCATAACTCTTGTTTTAACTTGGATATCCAAGTATTTATTCTGCTTATTTTCTTTTTTGCTGCTAGCCAAATTGTGTTGACTAAAGAACCATGACATAATGTTACAGTACACCACATATAAATGGGTAATGTGTTGCTAGGGCTAAGCTACATTTTTCAGTGTTTAATGGAATTAATAACTGTGTAATTGAAAGCACGCTAATCCTCAACTGGCCTCAGCTGTAGCATTCCTTATTTGACTTAAACAATGGGGAGGAGGATTCTCATTTGGAGACACATAAATTGATTCTGCACAATCTGCTGATGATCAGCAAAGCTTAATGAATGATAGCCTCAAGTAACCTCATTACAAAGAACATGGATGGATGAGCAGTGAAATGCATATTTTTCAAAGGAAAGAGAGTGGCTTCTGCTCCAGTGAATCATTTTCAGTTTTTCCTCAGAGCTTCCAGTATGCTATTTTCCATGCTTAAGAGAACTTCAGAATAAGATCTGTTATTATTATGAACAATTCTTGGGAAAAAACGTGCACATTTGATTAATGAAAGTTCATGCAGAAGAGACCAGTGATGCCATTTACAAGATCAGAGACAGCTGAGACATGCTAGAACAAATGAGGGTGGTTCCTATGTCCTCTTATATAAGATGTTGGTAAATTCAATGGGATTTATTATAGGCAAATGAAGGATTGCCTATAATAGTTTCCAAAAGATAGGCCTAGGCTTGCTCTGCACACTCCTGCCCTCCTGTATGATCTTCTTCCTTGCCCAGAAAATACATTTAGGCAAAGAGTTCTAACAGATATACAGAGATACACCATTCTTGTAATACCCCTGATATCTGTAGTACTTGAGAATTGTTAATTAAATAAACAAACAAAATGTGTGTACATATTAATTCTGCCTCCACTTGACAGAAAAACAAGGATTTAGGACTATTCTCTTCCCACCCCATCTGTTTCTTTGAAAGCAATACTTCTTAATTCAATAATTATTCTCTTCATTTTCATAAGTGCCTTTGATTTCCTCACTTTTATGGCACAAAAAGGCCTATCTCCCCAGCATGTTTCCTTCATCTTATCCCCAGAGATAATCTTTTAGCTATAGTGCTTTAATGGCAGTTATTCTGCACACCATCAAAGGTGACCATATGAAAAGGCTTATCATGCATTACCTTGGATGGAAGTTAGGATGCTGGGAACAGAGGTAGTAAAGGCAGAATAGCAATAAACAATAGGGATAGCAGATTTCATGCCAAAGTGGTCTTCTGTGAACCCCAGGTTGGATGGAAAGCAATCCAGCTGAACAGTGGTTAAAAAAAAGATTGACTTAGATATCAGTTAGTTTTAATTTAAAAATTGATAACTGCCAAGGCTAAATGCACCTGACACTTTTAGAATGGCTATTAGCTGATTCAAATGATCATTGCTTCTGGGTAGACTGTCCTGCTTGAGCCAAAATTAGGATGGGCCACCTACTATTTTTGAAGGTTATGAATATATAATATTGCTTTCAGCATGGCCTGATCTGACTGGAAAGGCAGCCTCCAATTGCTTTCTCTTGCTCTGCCTAAAGATATTGTTTTCCAATCTCAGCTGATTATCATTAATTAGATGCACTACTGAATCCTGCATTGGGCAAGAGTTATATTGGAGAACTTCTAGGTACATTCCACCTTCTTTTTGTGAAGCCATACATTGCAATCTGCCTGCTGTGTTTCATTTTTTCATTTTTCTCCCTTTGGTCACCATCCTCCACAGCCATTTGGTCCTAGCTTGTTGGGCTGACCAACCACTTGGCAAGGATACTTCCATTTAAAGTCATGGCGTGGACAAGAGAAGATTGGTTAATGGTTGGATTTCCCCATCAGTGGGACAGTGAAATGATGAGTCTTTCTATATCAAACAACTCAGTCCACCAATGAGTTTGTGATATGATTGGACAGTAAAATTGCTTTTTGTTTTGCTTGCTTTACTAGTTCATTGGTAATCTAGTGAAATGGTTGAATGATGAAACCTGTAGAACAGACTTGACCAGTTTCTCCTTCTATCTCAAGAATGGTAATGTTATGTAGTCTTGTGTAAGACTGCTAAACATCTGTCTAGAAGAGCACCAGTTTCAAAGAAAATTGCAAACCACATATCTTCAAAGATGCATGGGCAGAAAGGATTACAATTCATGGGTTGGACAACATACCAAAGGAGAAGCTTTTGCATAAGATGCAAGTGGTTTACGACTGCTATGTGGATAATCTCTGACTGTCTGTTTCTAAATGGTAGCACTTCCGTTTGGGTACACAGCTGTCACTGAATCTACCATCTGTGTGTAGAACATGAGATTGAGTGGTCTTGGAACAGTCATAAGTCTTCAGTGTAACTTATCTCACAGGGAAACAAATTCTAGCACCTAAATTTCTACTACAAAAATTCATTTATCTCCTTTTATAATTACACACCATGTGCTGAAGCACAAAAAATACGATATTTATATGTGATGTTTATAATGGAAGAGTTGCTTTTCTTGCCTACTAATCAAAACGTATCTTTGAGCACATCAGAATTTCATATTGACCAATCATATATATATTTGCAGTAATGATTAAAATATTTTATTGCAATTACTTGTCTCAATTAGCTTGTAACTGTCAAGAGCCAGGGAAACCAGAAGATCCAAGCAGTTCAAATGGGTGTAAAGATTTATTGCAAGCTTAAGCTGTCTACAAGAATCTGAATAACTAATGGTCCAAGCAAATTGGTGGTAGGTAAGAGTCAGTGGAATTCAAGGTGGGCTGGAGTTAGATTTCTTATGGGCATGAAGGGGCGCTTGACCGATGACACATTTGACCCCTTCCTTGGGCTTAGCCTGGTCATCTCCTACAGTGACATAATCTTTTATTGATTCACTATACTCCTTAATATCAGTCATGAAACAATATTTAATTGTGAGTCACCAGAGTCAAGTACAGTGTATGAGACAGGTGGTCTTATAAATGAAATAAAAATAAATAATAATTAGACTCATAGCAGACATTTTGTCAGAAATGTTTATTTAGATAATATATTCTTTTCTTAAAACCATTTACTTAAAAGTAAGTCCCAGGGAATTCCACAGAAAAACAGACAAATGACTGGGAAGATAGTCTAAATCTCCTACTGTATATTCTTTGTTCTTTATCTCTTTTGAACAAAATGACTTACTTCTTTCTATTTCAAAGAAGAGTAAAAATTAAGGTTTAAAAGGTTATTACTTACTTAATTATATACCTGTGCTGCTCCATTCCAAACAGTGTACTATATTATTCATACACCAATCAGCAGTCACATCTATTATTTGCATTACTCACTATTCAACATAGAATATAACATTATGTATTTGCTCATGAACCAGAAACAAAAAAGTCACGATGGAATTGGTTATGGGCAGATTTGTGTCACAGGTTTAATTCTGGTAAAGGCAGCAGTATAATATGGAATTGGCTGCTGACATCTAGTAAACAGTAGCATAAAAGTCCTGAAAAAGAATGTGTTCTTTTGAAAATTGCACATAAACAGTGGAAGTAATGTTTAAAATGAGTTTACAATAGTAGGGAAGGTTTTATTAAGAAACTACTACGTAAATTAGAGGAAATATCACACGGAGGCCATCTACTTAAAAGCAATTGGCAACAGTTGAGTCACTATATACTTAAGAATTGTTTGTTTTCTTTAAATTGTAAACAGTTAATTCCGTGTTAAGTTATATGGACTATATTCTACTAATTCATATAACATTAGTCTGAATTTTCTCTCTTTTGAGGTTTAAGACTATCTTTTCTTTCATCATGAACCCAAAAGTCTATTGGTAAGCCTTAAGACAACATCTAAGAAGCATATGGTCATCTCTAATGTTCCCCTTCTCCACACATGCAGGTTCACTTCTAATCCTGTAAACAGTTCCACTTATATTCACAGTATTGTAAATAGGACCTGTTCCTTCACGTTTTGCTATTTTTTCAGAAAATCAGAACAGGGAAGGTAAGTCTGAGAAAAGTTGGGTCTGCATTAGTGCACTCCTCCTGAGTAAACCCTGTTCTTTCACACACAAACTTACTTGTAACCAAGTAAGCACCTCAAGCTTTTTTCAGTTCATTTGTGTAATTTTGGTCTCTGAAGAGAATGAATATGAGGGATCAGATATCCTTGCTTGTCAGCAAATCTTCTGAGAGTTACCAATAGAGGAAAACTAATTATTTTTACATGCCTCAATTGGAGACCAAAAAATAAACTCTGGATAGGCACAGTAGGTTAAACAGGTTGGGATCTCAGTTGCTAGGGATAAGGAGTGGTGGCCAAATAAATTTTAAGGGCTATCCACTGGTATTTCCTAACTATTGCTTTATTTCCTTCTATATAAAGAAATGTTATTCACCATATTGAAAAATGGAAACATTGTATCTGTGGACTATGTTGAACTAAGAACAAATTTACCTTCCATCCAAGTAAATTAATTACCTGGTACATTATGACTGGGCACATGCAATGATAATAACCTACATTTTATATGCAGAAGTTCTGCCTTTAAATGTAGCCTTTAAGGGGTTGTCACAAAGAAGAGGAGGTCAACCTATTCTCCAAAGCACCTGAAGGCAGAACATGAAGCAATGGATGAAAACTTAATCAAGGAGAAAAGCAATCTAGAACTAAGGAGAAATTTCCTGACAGAACAATTAATCAGTGGAACAACTTGCCTCCAGAAGTTTTGAGTGCTCCAACATTGGAAGTTTTTAAGAAGAAGTTGGACAACCATTTGTCTGAAATGATACAGGGTCTCCTGCTTGGGCCAGGGGTCAGACTAGAAGATTTCCAAGTTCCCTTCCAACTCTGTTATTCTGTATTCATCCTTTATAACAATTATAACCAGGGAGGATAGCAATAATTGGCATCCATGAAACAATACAAAATGTAGGGTTTTTTAGGACTACATCTGGTCTTTCACATTTTCCAGTGGGAGATTCTGTATAAGGGAATATTCATGATTCTTTATTATTTCTTGGATACTCGTATTTCAAAACAATAACTCTTAGGAAATTCTGCAAGCAAATAGCACATGACGAATGGAACTTTAGAGTAATGACTATAATAACGGAACAGTAATGAAAAATAAAATAACATTTCTTCTTCTTGCAAAACCACTAGTATTTGCATAAACCACTCTAATGGTCTAGTAAATGATTATCTGCACAGTCAGTCCCTAGAGAGATTAATATTATTTTTGTTTTTGTGAAACTTTTTAAAAAAGCTTTTTTTGGTTTTTTAAAAATAATTGAAAACAATGTTTTTTTTTGTTCCTGTCAACATCATCTTTCAGTTGGTACTGTAGTCAGAAGTCCTGCTATATCCTATTTTGGGAACATAATATTTACAACCATAAACTTGAACTTGGGCACCTGCATTCAAATGCCCACCCAGCCTTAATGAAGGCTTGTGTGCTCAGATCATACTTAGTATATCCACTAAGGTGTTAGATTTGGATTTGGTAGTCTTAGCCTGAAATTTCTACTGGATTGTGGATCTCCCTAGGTATCAGCCTTGTGAAGTACAAATAGTCCTTGACTTATGGCCAACATTGAAGTCAGTATTTCTGTTGTTAAGCAAGACAATTAAGTGAGTTTTGCCCCATATTATGACTTTTCTTACCAGAGCTGTTAAGTTAATCACTGCAGTTGTTAAGTTAATAACATAGTTGTTAAATGAATCTGCCTTCATTGACTTTGCTTGTCAGAAGTTTGCAAAAGATGATCACATGATCCATGGATACTGCAACCATCATAAATCTGAATCAGTTGCTAAGAGTCTAAATTTTGATCACATGACCATGGGGATACTGTGACATAATTGTGAAAATGGTCATAATTCATTTTTTTCAGTGCCATAGTAACTTCAAATGGTCACTAAATGAACAATTGTAAGTCTTTCTTCCTTGGAAGAAAAGAAGGATAGACATCTGTTAAACATACATGAATATTTCAAGAATGTATGCATTTCCATTGTTTATTATTGAAAGATGGAGTGCTTTAAGCACTCTAAACTAGTCTTTTCCAATCCAGCCTTCTTCCAAATTAGCTGGATTTTAGTTCTGATATTTTCTAATGATGAAGTTGGGATTCTTGAAAGGATACTGTATGATGAAAGTCAACTTACTTGACTTTCATTATACAGGTTAGAGAAATGATCACTGGATTTTAATTTCAATTATAACAATTTCAATTGTAATGAATAAAAATAATATGTGGTTAGCCATATAATTTTAAAATGGATTAGAATTTCAGTTTACCTGGATTGCTGGACAGTGAACTTTCTCATTATGTCACGTTCATTGTCTCTCTGCACTATATTTTTAATGTATTATTTTTAAATAATCGTAATATTATGCAAGAATATTAATAAGATTGCATTACATGATATGTTCCAATAAATCAAAGAACTCCAATAAATTGTATCTGATATGTAAGATTTGATTCTATAGATTTGATTGTGTTTGATATCCACATCTATGGATACCTCTTAACAGATCATGATTAAATTATGGGAACTGGACTCCATATGATACAGAGGAAGTAAGCTATAAGCACAGCTTGCAGTGGAGGCTGAGGGAATACTTGGCTACACTTAACTATGATTCCAGCTATTTTGTGCCTTGAATGAAGGCCAAGAAAAATTACATGAAAATATAGAATATTATAATGAGATATTCATCATACCCATTATATCACAAAAATCAGCATCTCAGCACATAGTCATAGTTACCTGGATCAATATGTGGGTTTGCAAAACAGGAAGCTGTTGGTGATTGTTCTTAACTGCTTGAAAGACTTTTCTGCACTTTACAAACTGATTTCTGAGTCAATGAATTTACAGTCTTAATTTCTTCAATGGGAGATGGGTTGAAGTATAGGGAATTAAGGTAAAAAATAATGGTCGTGTGCTTAGGAAAGAATGGATCTGCAACCCAGAATAATGCAAAAGGGCTTCTAAAGGGTTTGCTTTCCAGGGGATCTCTCTAGTAAGTTGGTCTGTAAGAAATATATTTTTAGAAAAAAATCAAAATATCTTTTTTAAAGCAAACAGATACCCATTTCAAAAAGTTATGCATGCATTTGAACTTCTCCACTCTTAAATGAGCTTGGTGAATTTTAGATAACTTGTTGCCTTTATTTCAAGCAACCTCCGAATATCTCATCTCTGAGTTTTCACAGAAAAGTTCTGTTTGAATCCAAGCCTTGTATATGAAGCATATCACAGGGGAAAGTCTTGAGCAGATGAACACTTTTAATCAGCCTTTGGAAATGACCATGTCAGCTCCATCTTAGCCAATCATCTTCTATGAAGAGTAATATCTTCACTTTATTCCAGAAGCTATTTGTTTTCCAATAACAGCATATGGCATGCTCTACTGATTAGTGCTTTAGCACCTTGCTTGTCCTTATCCTTCAGGCAAGATTCAGCCCTCAGTCACTCATGTCAAGCACTGAAGCAGAAAAAAACATGAGGCCATCAAGAGGAGGAGACAATGTGACAAGAGAATAAACAATATTTGTTCCTAAGATGATATATGCTTTGGCAGCAAAATGTAACACTTTAGACAAACGAAGCAACGATAACTGAAGGCTATAGAACTGGCTATCACCAAATGAGCTCACTTTTTTAAAAAAGGAAAAATTAAAAAAAAGACCCAAAAGAAAAATATTAATTAAAAAAAGAGTGTGAAACCCATAGATCTCCATCTTCTGCTATATTTGTTTTCTTGACTACATAAGGCATGACAATCGAAGTGATGGAGCCAGGTATAACTTTTTTGTATGTGTGTGTATTTGCTCTTTCTTTCTGATTGGTTTTTTTTTTTGGCACATCCTGATTATGTGTGCTTGCCGTGCTGATATGCTGGTGCTCATTTGAGATCTTTGTGTTAATAAGAAACAGAGAATCTCTTAGCTTCCTCTAGTGTTCAAAACTATTTTAAAAAGTCATCATGCTCCCTAATCAGGAAATATTTCTCTGCTTACTTTTTTCTCTACTCATATTTTAACCTTTGTATCCCCAGATTTTGGTGGAACTTTTCCCTCAGCAATTGTCCAGCTTATTTTTGATTCATTTATACCCATAGCTGTACAAGTAAGCAAGTCCCTGGGCTCATTATTTAATGTTCCAGCTTGATAATAACATATTCCCCTTCCAAATTCTATGGATATGTAATTGCAAGTGACTTATATAGACTAACAGCGCAATGTATGCCAAGTTGAACTTTGCATCAGGGACTCCTTATGATCTTAATCATGATACTTAATCATGACACATTCTTTATATGTAGATACTTCACAATCTTTATATGTAGATACTCATTATACCATTAGGCTGTGGCTGGGATCATGATAATTTTGGTGGGGGAAGGAGTTGAAATGGAGAAAATATCTGCCCAAAATATCTGAGAATGCAACAACTTTCTCTATGGAGAGCAATTTTCATGTTGGAGATCCAACCTAACGTCAAACAATCCTAGTCCAAACTGGATTAGAAATATTGCCAATGATAATCCAAAGTTTAGCTCTTTCTCTCTAGTTTAGCAGCAATTTGCCTATAGTTTCAATGGGAAATTCTATACTTTTTGATCTGAAATGCTATGATTAGTTCTCTGTGCCATTGCATTGGAGGTCTTTCTCCTCTAGTTAGTTATAGCACCCTTTAGAGCAACTTTAACATATGTGGAGTTCAGTTCCTAAAATTATTCTATCGTATGGCCACTGCTAAGAATCCTAGGAGTTGACTCTACACATCCCCTTTTTGCTGAGATTGGGAATAGTGCTTTAGAGCCAGGTATCTTTGAAGTGATATAATAACAGTACTTATCACTGGCACAATGATGCTCTGATGGCTATAGAAGTGGCACTTGTATGCCAATAGGCCTTTCAAAAACGGTGTTATTTTACACTGTCTGCTTAGAAAAACAAAACAGGAAGCTGGAAACTTAGTGACTAGTCTACTGTTTCCAAGTGGCATTCAACTGGCATCTGCTGAGCTGTTTTGGTCAGCATCATTTAGCTCCCTAGTGAATTCTGAGCAGTGTTTTTAATTCACAGTCCATTTGGCAATATCTATTTGCTTCTTATTATCTGTTAACCATGCTGGGGATAGGGATGGGGGTGTTTACAGAAAGCAGCGAATCAAACTTTAAACTTCTCATCTAAGTGGCCATGAAGGCACTGTACAAATGCAACTTTAATGGCAGAGACTAAAAATAACACCAGGCATGACAATAAATTTACTTTAATTTAAAAAATGGGTCAATAGGATGGTATTATCCTCCTGAGAAATTTGTAGGAGGCCTTGTATGAGTGGATTTGCCAATAAAAGCAACTAGGCACTTCAATAAAACTAATTAAATTAATCTGTCATCCCCAGGGAACTTAAGCAGGGCATGAAATAAAGAAACAGCTCCAGTTCTAAGGCTGGATTTTTTAAAAAAAATGAGGTGGTTTTTTTTATAATATTGAAGGACTAAGTCAGGAGAAAAATGTTTACATTTTGTATTGATCAGAAATTTAGGAAAATTGCCTTTCCTGATCTTAAATCAGCTATCATTTAAATCACATAAAAAGTGGGTTCTATATCACTCAACCTCTGACTTTATTGTAATCAACAGCAGAGATGATATTCATGGCATCTTTAACCAATACATTTGGTTTGGCACAGCAACTAAACAAGACAGACACAGACTTCAATGGATAGTTAGGACTGCAGGAAAAATAATTGCAACCAGCCTGCCTTCCACTGAGGACTTGTATACTGCATGAATCAGAAAGAGGGTTGAGAAAATATCTAGACCCCCTCATATCTCAAACATAAACTCTTTCAATTTCTTTTCTCAAGATGATGCTATAGTATAGGGCATTGCACACCAAATCAACCAGACACAAAAACAGTTCCCCCACATGCTATCACTCTGCTAAACAACTAATTACTAAAACATTTTCTTATGCCCTAGGATGTCAAACTACTGAGTATTACCTACTATCCTGCTCTTCTTTTCATCTTTCCTGTTACCTATTTCCTTAGTTTCTTATGACTATAACTTTGTTTTTATCGTATGATTTATGCTGATTGCCAATATTTAATATCCTATTATGATTTATGTTAATTGATTATTTGGTATCCTATGACTATCACTGAGTGCTGTATCATATGATTTATGATAATTGTATTTTATGATTACAATCATGATTTGTCACTTGATGATTGTATGTACACTGAGAGTTTATGCACCAGAGACAAATTTCTTGGCCAATAAAGAAGTCTATTCTATAAAGATGTAAAAAGGAAATGCAAGTAAACTAAGAGCACAAGGCTGATCCCAGACTTTTTCTTGACAAAGGAATGTTGAGTCCTTTATTTCATGTCTAAGAGAACATATAGTTTTTCATTGCATTAAAATATATTGATGTGAATGGTAGATAAAACATACTTCAGTGTTGACAGTAAAATATTATTCTCCACTATGCTGGGGTAGTTGAGGGAGGGAGAGCTGATTATCTGGCACACGCAACTATCTTTTACCACTTTGCTACTTATTGTCTTTTCCACCTCCAACATCTGCTCCCTGTTGGCTTTTTCAGTCATGCCTAATGATAAATCAATGAATGAAAGAAGGAACAAGACGGTGAGTGAATCAACACTGAAATCTCTAGGGATATGTCTTTGCTTTCTCATTAAATTAGAAGGAAGTTAGGCTGAATAAAATGTGGTGACTGCAATTCATTCATTCATAATTTATTTTGAAATGTTCAGTGAAATCTTGCAAGGTTTATGAGAGGAAATATATCCCATTGAATTAAATAGCTCTTGTTCCAAACTAGTGAACATAATATTTCAGAATTGAACTTGTAACAAATTGCAAATTCCTATATTGCAGGCTACGCCATATTAATGTTTCCAGTTTGACTTCCAAATATCAAGTCACAAACACAGAGAAGATATCTGTTTATATCATATAGATAGATTGGAATGGTTTAGAAAGAAGCAGTAGACTTAAAAAGCTTGCAATCTTGCAAACTATAGGCATTTATGCTCAGAATAGCGGTTTAGAAGTTCTAAGCGAGATGGCTGCCATATAATTTAATAAAATAAATAAATGTTCAGAACTACACACAATGCTCAAATGGGGGTATGAACACAATAGAAAAACTGAATGATTTGCTTGATTTAGAAATTTCATTTCTGTTGCTGCTATCTTATAACACTGTTGGCTCATATTCAAGTTTGTAATAAACCACCATTCCAAATCTTTCACAAATATTAGCCACAAGCCAAAGACATTTCCTGAGACATTGGTTAAGTAAGTTTTGCCTCATTTTATGATCTTTCTTGCCACAGTTGTTAAATGAATCACTGCATTACTAAATTAGTAACACGCTTGTTAAGTGACTCTGGATTCCCCATTGATTTTGCTTGTCAGAAGATTGCAAATCCCATGACCCTGGGACACTGCAATTGTCATAAGTATAAGTCAGTTGCCAAGTGTCTAAATTTTGATCATGTGACCACAGAAATGCTGCAACAGTCATAAATCACTTTTTTCAGTGATGTTGTATCCTCAAACATCATTAATTGAACTGCCGTAAGTCAAAAACTACCAGTATGCAATGTAGAGACACTTTGCTATTCCATAATACCAAGAAAATAATGTTTGGAACTCAAGCAGAATAACTTAGAATTAGAATTAGAATAACAGAGTTGAAAGGGACCTTGGAGATCTTCTAGTCCAATCCCTCCTCAGGCAGGAAACCCTATACTATTTCAGTTCTGTGGCATTGTAATGGCGTACTAAAGTTGGCTTAAGATATTCAAAGCTGAGAAGCCAGTTGGATCAGTAGTCCTCCTGGGACTGTCTTGTCCACTGCATCTTAAAGGACAGCCAAACTTAGGTCTATGTGTCATAAATCCTCTGTCTTCCAAACCAGACTCTTGGCTCTTGGGCTCCTTGAAGTAGTCAAGGCAGCTGCCACATCCTACCTATGATTGAACTGGTCCTGAGTTGATAACTTGAGTATTATTAAAAAAAAACCTCACTAGGTGTCAGCTACTGAGATGAAAAAATCAGTAGTAAAAATTCTTCCTAGTATATTAGATGGAGTTGGGAAATTTCAGTGGCAATTTTTCATGTTTCATGCCTAAAATGAATATTTTGAAATTTTATTTTATCACCTTTTTTACATCTAGTATCTATGAAGTTTTTAAAGCAAGGTTTAAGTTGAGGCTCATTCTTTTCATGTTTATTTGGGCTAAATTGATATTTATTTGGACTAAATTATTGCTGAGGGTCTCTGATTCTCTTTGAAAATCAATAGAAAACTGGCATTCTGGTGGATATGGAAGACCACAGAATTTCACCAACTATGATGGACAAGTAAAGGGATCAGAATGGGCGTGGCAAACTGGATAATTTCTGAAAGCAAAGTATTTTGCAGACGGAAACATTGTACTGAGTAACATTGGATTATTCACTCATTCCTTAGAGGTATAAATCTGTTTTGTGGATTTCTTCCCTAGTGTTATTCCTCCGGTAGCTGCTCTGAGATATTAGCAAAAGAAATTCATTTCTGTAAAATTGAACTTAGAAAAAAAGTTTTCTAGTTGAATGATTTCTCATTACTACAACCTTCATGTCCTTTCTTCTGTGGTCCTCCTTGTCCCACCTTCCCCAACTTTCAGTTCTATGTCTTCTGCATGGACCTGGCTTTGTCCCATGATCTAAAGAATAATATTTCTCACTTGGTTCTTGACAAATTGAAGGTTATAGTTCGAAATAATGGAGTCAGTTATCCCTTAACCAGGGAGAAGGTAGAACATTTCCCTTTGCTCAATACACTAAGGTTATTTTTCTTCTTTGTTAGCTCCTTCTAAAGGAAAAACAAAATATACGACTTGGCAACCTTCAAAATACTGACAGAATATTTTAAAAGGTGTACCTAAATTATTTTTTTAAGACTCATTCCATTTAAGACCACCACAGTACACAAACCAATTAAAACCCTGCAAAACATTTTAAGTAAACCAGTAGCCCCAGATTAAAAAAAACAGAAGTCATCTACAACATACAGAATAGGGCACATCCTTGAGTACCAATCAGCAGTCAGAAGACATGATGAAAACTCCTTAATTGTACAGCATATGGATAGACTTCAGTATAGTTTCAACTGGGAAACTGCGAGCATCCTAGATCAAGCTAAGTCTAAAAACTCTAGAGAATTACTGGCAGCCTGACAAATCAACCACCAGCAGGTACTTAGAGATAAACAACATCTACAGACCATTCAAAAAAGATAATCAAAAAGCTAAAAGACACAATACCTCCTTGCCATTAATCAACACCCAGATAAGTAGTGATTAAAAGCAAGATTAATACTTGACCAACAATCAAGCAAAAACAATACCCTGATCAACAAAAAAGGAACCTCCAAGAACACTCCCACCAACACTGGCAGGGCAAACCATTTGTACATAAACACAGAGCAAATCCCAGCCTTCTAGCACTGACGCTCTTACCTAGTTGGGTACTGAAAAGTCTACAAACAACTAAGCTCAGTGAACACCAGGGACCCATAGTTCAACCCTGTGCTACAAATATTTTCTTCTATTGGAATGATGGGGTTCCTGAAAAAAAATCTGAAAAACTGGTACCTGAGAAAAAATGATAGTCCTAAATCAAAGCTTTTTTCTCTTTCAATGTTCTTAATCCAATTTTTTTAGCATGCTGAGTGGATCTGAAATGCTAAGTCACAACATAAATATATTACTCAAATATCCAATAAAAAAACACATTCCAGAAAGGTGAAAACTATAATACTGAATAGAAAATGTCAAATCTGTTTCATCATTCATGATATCAGTAAATATTACATTTCTAATAATAGAAATTAGATAGATTATGTTTTTATTACATATAATTTTCAAGGAGTATATATTTCCTTTTTCAAAGGCAATGTAATTTCTTTCTTTTTGGCTTGATGGAAAATGTGATAAAAAGCCAAGAATATGAACTAGTTTTATTGAAACAGAACAAAACAAACACAATCAAAACTATTTTCTATGTTTGAATTCTGAAACTGAATTAAACAAAATGTTCCACTTCTAAGAACTGTCAAATTACTTTTCATTGTAACCACTGAATGAAAAAGAGGTAGCAAGGTACATTTGGATTATAGTCAGATAAATCAAAAGCCACAGTGTGTGCATAGAAAGTGAAGAGTTCATGATAATTTAAAGAATATGCTCTGAAATATGTTGGGAAATGGAGGAAAAATATATATTGTAAGCTAGTAAGCTGTAAGATCAGAATGTGAGTCACAATGGACAGTTGTTAGGGTATCTAGAATAGTCTAGTATTTTTACAATTCTGTAATTGCAGCTGATAAAAAAATTGTCAATGCCATGTAATTGCCCATTGTCTATTATATTCATGAATATGCTTATGTAAAGTGTGTACACACACATTTGTTTGTGTATTATAATGTAATTAATGTAATACAATAAATAGAATATGTCACAATGAAAAGAAACATGACTAAACCTGATTTAAATCAGCACCATTTATTATGCTTTTCCATATCTTAATGACTTTGCAAACATTTTTGTTTCTACCCCGTCTATGATTTTAGTTTTTTTAAACTAGAGACTGCTGAGAGCTGTTTGGGAGTTGGGAGGTCTAAAAATTAAAAAAACAAAACCTAACTGAATTCCTTCAGACTTTGTTTTTAATTCTTGCACTTCTCATCTATTTCCTTTGAGTGTTAGGGTTATTGTATCAAATCCCTTAAGCCATCTGTTCTTTGTTACATTTTAATTATTGTTTATCTTCTCTCAGAGATCAAACCACTTCAACATAATTCCTTCATATTGGTCACTTCAACATACTTCCTTCATATTGGTTACTCAGCTCTGTATAGAGTGAGCATTCATTCAGCAGCTATAGACTTTTTAACACATTCAATTTATAGGTAGTCCTTGACTTACAACTGGCGTTTAATGACCAGTTGAACTTATGATAGCCTTGGAAAACCAACTAGCAATGGACAGTAAACACCCCCACCTCACGCATGACATTATTATTATTATTTATTGGATTTCTATGCTGCCCCATCTCCCGAAGGACTCAGGGCAGCATACAATCATAAAAACAATATAAATATAAATACTATACAATTTAAAAAGAGATTAAACATGAAACCAAATAAACTGAATTAAAATAACACTATTCAATTAAAACCCCCATCCCCCTCCTCAGTCCAGGTCAGCAAGTTGGAACAACTATGTTTTCAGGTCCCGCTGGAAGGACCAGAGGTCGGGAGCCACCCAAAGCTCCAGGGGCAGCTGGTTCTATAGGGTGGGTGCTCCCACAGAGAAGGCCCTACCCTGGGGGTCACCAGCTGACATTGTCTGGCTGGTGGCACTCCAAGGAAGTCCTGTCTGTGAGAGCGCATGGGAAGTTGGGAAGCTGTTATTGGCAGCAGGGTCTCCCTCAAGTATCCCAGTCCTAAGCCATGCAGGGCTTTATAGGTCAGCACCAGCACCTTGAATCTCACCCGGAGGGCAACCAGTAACCAATGCAGGGTGCGCAGGAGGGGTGTAACATGGGAGTATCGGGATACTCCCATCGCAACCCACGCCGCCGCATTCTGCACAAGTTGAAGCCTCCAGGTGGTCCTCAAGGGCAGTCCCATGTAGAGAGCGTTACAGTAGTCCAGCTGGGATGTGACGAGCACATGAGTGACTGTGCATAGGGCATCTCGATCCAGATAGGGACACAACTGGTGCACCAGGCAAACCTGGGTGAATGCCCCCCTGGCCACAGCTCCCACCTGCTCCTCCAAACTGAGCTGTGCATCCAGGAGGACACCCAAGTTACGAGCCCTATCTATGGGGGGCAACACCTCTTCCCCCATAGCCAAAGATGGAATATCCTGGAGAACTCGAGATGCCGGTACACACAGCCACTTGGTCTTGGCTGGGTTGAGTCAGAGACTGTTCCTCCCCATCCAGACTTGCACCGCCTCCAGGCACCTGGACATCACATCGAGGGCGTCACTGGGTTGGTTACATGACTGAGTTTCAGGCATCTGGCAACTACTTTGCATTTATAATTGGTTGTAAAGTTCTGCGATAGCAGTTCACAATGTTTTTTTCTGGTTTCCAACAAAACTCTCATTTGAGAGAATGAATTTGCTATATGACCACATGATTTCCTTAATGAGACCCATAAAACAGTAAAAGAATTGGATAGACTCACATAGGCACCTCTACTTATGACTGCAATGACTTACGATCAAAATTCCAGTCCCTATTGTAGTCTTAAATCATAGATTACCTGTACTTATATGCTTTTTTTTTATTATTCCAACTCTCACTTCTATGAAACAAAAAGAAGCATACTCTTATAGAGAAGCATATGGGACAACATTTATTTCTTGCAACAGATCATATGCTACCTGCTATCTTTGAACCAGTATATATATGCCTTAATATTTTTCCACCCCATTTTTCCATCTTTAGTAAACATTTACTATAGGACAGAGATCTGTTCCTTTGTTTTATTTTTTTTAACCGTCCATGTATAATTGATAGATTCACTCACATATTCTTGTGAAATGCAATTGCCTTGGTTTTGGATATATTAATTTTCCATACTTAGTTACATACATCCTGATCCATACTCATGCCTCTCATATGCATTGCAAATCATCCTCATTGTCAACCTAATCTGCCTTCAAAATACGTACATTGATGTCCTCAGCTAATATATCTCTAATTTCACCACAGGCATTCTGTGTATAACACCTGCTCCTTGCCCAATATGTATAATATTTTCTTTCAGTTTTATTTTTTTTATAATTTTAACAGTTTTAAATACTATTTGGTTTATAAATATTAATATTTTTTTCTGGTTTGTTGTACACTGCCCAAAGTTGCTTGCTTGTGAGATGGGTAGCCATATAAATTTGAAGGATGGATGAGCATATATATTTATCTCTAAATGCATTAAACAATCACGAAAATATCACACATTATGTCCTACTCCCAGCTGAGAACTGAAACTATTCACTTTTTTTACAGTACTTTATTTCCATCTTATATCACACCTCATAACCAATCTTCAATTTTATAGTTACAAAAAAAGCCATAATTCAAAACTATTAATTGAGTCATGAGTTTTCTTTAGATTGATGAAGTAGAATAAAATTTGTTTTTCACAGACATAAATTATCAGTGATTTGCTGAAGAGCAAACATCTGCTTGGCATACTTCCTGTTCAGCACTTCCTAAATTTGCTCATCACTTATCTTTTCAATCAGAATTCTGTCAACACTTTCTGAGACATATTTAACAAACGAACTCCCAAGTATACTTTGTACTTTCCACCTTTCCTTATATAAATACCAACCATCTATGCCTTCTAATCATTTGGTACAAGTTTAGCCTACTCCATGTTATCTCACTCCTTGTCTTTCATATAATAGTTTTATATTTATATATTATGAGCCGCAGTGGCACAATGGTTAGAAGGCAGTACTTCAGGCTACTTCTGCTGACTGCCGGCTACCTGCAATTTGGCAATTCAAGTCTCACCAGGCTCAAGGTTGACTCAGCCCTCCATCCTTCCGAAGTGGGTAAAATAAGGACCCAGATTGTTGGAGGCAATATGCTGACTCTGAAAGCCATTTTGAGAGGGCTGTAAAGCACCGTAAAGCAGCATGAAAGTCTAAGTGGTATTGATATATTTCTAAAGTTTCTGTTCAGTTCAGTCTTCAACAAAATGTTAAACAAGTCATCTATACATAAGCAAGCTACATTTATATCTAACATTTTCCCTGTTGCATAAACTATGTCTGCAACCTTACATGTTTTCCCAATATTTTTATAGCATTTAAAATATGAATATCCTTTTCATCAATTTTTCTTAGACACTAGCAGATAAAGTATTCATTTTAATTGTGTATTCAATGTATTTAATTATTTAACATATTATTTGGATGTCCAGCTGCCAATGTCTATGAAGATTCTCAATCATCCAGGCCATGGTTGTCCCAAAGGTCTTTTGAAATGTCACCTGGATTTTCTTTCCTTTTTCTTGAAAACATTTTGCTTCTCATCCAAGAAGTTTCTTCAGTTCTGAAGGTGCTTTTCAAAAGGAAGCTGGACTATTTTTTTCTTGAAAATATTTTGCTTCTCATCCACGAAGCTGTTTCTGTTATGTATGTAGGTTTGAAATCATTGGTTTAGTTTGAATTGTTCTTGTAAAGTGTTGGAAATGATTGGTTTAAAAAGTGCGGGAAAACCCTGCACTCTGATTGGCTGTCAGCTGCAGCTGCCAGCTATAAGTAGCAGCCCCAGCAAAGCCAGTCGGGTCCGTTCTGAGCTGAAAGTCACAATAAACTTAAGAGCTGAAGCACTCCGTGTCTGCCTCTCTATGCAAACTTAACACTGGTGACGAAGGTGGGATTTTCCCTGAAGAGAAGGCAACGCGGCACAGAAGAAGAGCTGGATGGCTGCGCTGAACACGCCCCCAGCCCTGTTCGATCCGATGGCAGAAGACTGGGAGTCGTATGCAGATCGTTTCCAAATGTATCTGGAAGGAAACGATCTAGCCGACATTTCCGAGAAGCGGAAGAGGGCGGTCTTTCTTACGTACTGCGGTCCGGCAGTTTTCAAGATGGTGAAGGCATTAGCAGGAGCTGCAGACGTGAAGGTAATGGACTGGCCTGATTTGGAAAGGCTATTAAGAGCCCATTACGCGCCACAAGTATCGTGTCTCATTAAGAGACACGAGTTTTACCGTCGTGATCAGGGGGATCAAGAAAGCATAAATGACTTCATGGCAAGTTTAAGAGACATTGAGGGTGCATGCGAATTCAACAGTTTAGAAGAGGCCATGCACGAACAATTTGTCCTGGGCCTTAAAGACAAGGTGTTACAGAGCAAGTTATTAATGAAACCTAAGATCACGCTAAAAGAAGCCATAGAAGAAGCCTCTTCAGCAGAAGCTACCAAGTCCTCAGGAAGGACTTGAGGAAGATGAACAGGGCCACGAGCCATTCTGATGGGAAAAAGTCCACTACGAATCATTGTGAGGAACTAGATTCTGAGTCAGATTGCAGTGAGGTGGAGGAAGGAATTTACAGACTCAGAATAGAGTGTAAAAAGAAAGACCTGGGAAGAAAGAGGCAAGATTTCTACTGCAGAGGTTGTGGGGGAAGCCACCCCTGCACTGAATGCAAGTTTCTAGACACCATTTGCCTCCGTTGTGAAAAAAGAGGACACCTAGTAAGAGTCTGCAAATCATCCAGAACTCCACCAAGCAGAAGAAAGTTTGCTGCAACCAAAGACAAAGATTCAAGCCCAACAACCTCAGTGAGAAAATGGGGCGCAGCACAGAAGCAAATGGGAAGAATGAAACTCATCAAACAGTAACTATTGGTCATTCTTCTCCTTTAAAAAACAGAAAAGTGCATGTCAAGGTACTAATTGAAGGAAGGCCTTGCCAAATGGAAGTGGACTCAGGCTCCTATTTATCTATGGTGTCATGGGGCACCATTCACAGGCTACTTCCCAACATTCAGAAGAATCACTTCAAGAAGCAAGCATTGACTCTTAAAGACTACCAAGGGAACAAGATTCCAGTAGTTGGAACAAGAGAATTCAACGTGAAGTTCAAAGGCCACACCAAACATTTGCCCCTGACCATCGTGGACAAGGATTGCCCAAGCTTGCTGGGACTTGAATGGTTCAACCCGCTGGGCATCAAGGTGACTGGCATCAATCACATGAGCAACACTGAGTGGGAAGAGGCCTTGAAGTCTGAATTTCCAGAGGTCTTCAGCAATGGATTAGGCAAGTACTTGGGGACCCCTATCACTTTTAACCTAGATCCCAAGGTACAACCAATCCGTTTAAAACCCAGAAGGGTTCCATTTGCCTTAAAGGAAAAAAATGATGCACAATTAGATAAACTAATAGCTCAAGGGATTTTAGAGCCCATTGACCACTCCAGGTGGGAGACACCCATAGTCACACCAGTCAAGGCTGATGGGTCTGTGAGAATCTGCGGAGACTACAAGGGACATTGAACCATGCTACAACAGAGCGCATATCCAGTCCCAGTAGTGCATCATTTATTACATTCTCTGGGCAGGGGCACAGTTTTCGCCAAATTGGACCTGGCCCAGGCATATCAACAGTTAACAGTTGATGATGCCACTGCAGAAGCCCAAACCATTGTAACCCATAGAGGTGCTTTCAAATGCAAAAGGTTGCAATTTGGAGTAAGTGTGGCACCAGGCATCTTCCAAAGTCTTATGGAAAGGATGTTTCAAGGGTTGCCAGGGGTGGTGCCCTATTTTATTTATTTATTTATTTATTAGTGGGACTTACATGCCGCCCCATCTCCGAAGACTCGGGGCGGCTCACAATAAAACAACAACAATAAATACTTTAAAAAGAATTAAACTAACAGTCCCAAAAGACAATTACAATTACAAAATACAAAACTTAAAATCAATCCAAAAATCTAAAACCACCCCTCCCAAGGGTCACAGCCCAGATTGGTCAAATAACCAGGTATTCAGGTCATGGCAGAAGGTGTGGAGGTCAGGGGCCAGGCAGAGCCCCAAGGGAAGTTGATTCCAGAGGTCGGGGACCGCGACAGAGTAGGCACGTTGTCGGGGGACCACCAGCCGGCATTGCCCAGCCGACGGGACCCCAAGGAGTCCCTGTCTATGACTTCGCACAGGGCGGTTAGTATTCGATGTCGGCAGCAGTCGCCTCCAAATAATGAGGACCCATGTCATGTAGGACTTTGTATGTTAAAGTTAAGACCTTGAATCTCACCCGGAGCGCAACCCGCAACCAATGTAGGCAGCGCAGGAGGGGGCTAACATGGGAGAACCGGGAGACTCCCATCACCACCCGCGCTGCCGCATTTTGCACCAGCTGCAGTCTCCGGATGGTATGCAAGGGCAGTCCTAAATAGAGAGCATTGCAGTAGTCGAGTCGCAAAGTAACAAGGGCATGAGTGATGACGTTTTAATCTCTGCTGAAAATGACACTCAGTTACACGAGAGACTCAGAGAAGTCCTAACCAGATTCAAAAAAGCGGGATTAAAAGTCAAAGAAGAGAAATGCACACTTAGAACTGACAAAGTAGAATTCTTGGGTTACATGATTGATAAACATGGGATCCACCCCACAGAAGCCAAAGTCCAGGCAATCAAAGAAGCCCCCAGGCTCAAATGCAAAACAGATTTGCAAGCATTCTTGGGACTCATTAACTTCTATCATATGTTTCTACCTCAGAAGGCAACCATTGCAGAACCCCTACATAGATTACTGGACAAAAAATCTGCATGGGTCTGGGGCAGAAAGGAACAAGCTGCATTTAGCAACATTAAGAGACAAATCACGTCTGATTCTGTACTAATTCAGTTCTCTGAGAATTTACCTGTTGTACTGACTTGTGATGCATCCCCTTTTGGAGTGGGGGTGTGTGTTGAGCCACATGCTTCCCAGCGGAAGGGAAGCCCCTATTGCATTTTACTCTCACACTTTGACTAAGGCAGAGAGAAACTACAGCCAACTGGACAAGGAAGCTTTAGCAATTGTAGCAGCTGTCAAGAAATTCCATGAGTATCTATATGGGAGAACATTTACTATTGTCACAGATCACAAACCTCTTTTAGGCATTGTGGCAGGAGACAAACCAACGCCCATGATCCTGTCACCAAGAATGCTGAGATGGACTGAATTTCTTGCTGTTTATTCATACAAACTCATCCACAGGCCTGGAAAAGACATTGGGCACGCAGATGCACTGAGTCACTGCCCCCTTCCTTCACACACTGAGGACCCTGCTCCTGAGACTTACACCTTTTTTCTAGAAACTGTTGCCAAGCTTCCAGTACATGCTGCTGAAATTGCCAGAGAGACTGCCAAAGACACTTTATTGGCTCCTGTTATAGGCTGGATTAAGAAAGGTTGGCCACTTCAAGATCTACCTCAACTTACCTAACCTTTTAAATCCAGGCAAACTGAATTATCTATCTTAAGAGGATGTATTTTGTGGGGTAACAGGGTGGTTATTCCTGCAAAACTACAGAAAAAAGTTTTGGAAATGCTACATGAGGGTCATCCTGGTATTGTAAGGATGAAGGGATTGGCCAGGAGTTATGTATGGTGGCCAGGTATTGACAAAATGGTTGAAAACTGGGTTGCATCCTGTCCCAACTGTCAGATAGTCAGGCCTGCCCCACCTCTCACCCCCATACAGGAATGGGAATGTCTTAGGGGCCCATGGTCCAGGATTCACATTGATTTTGCTGGCCCTACCAGAGGGCACACTTTTCTCATTATAGTTGATGCATATTCCAAATGGCTAGAGGTTATCCCTATGGCATCCACCACAACTGAAGCTGTCATCAAACAGCTTAAAAAGCTTTTTGTACCTCATGGGTTACCTGATGTCCTCGTTTCTGACAATGGTCCTCAATTTATGTCCAACCTTTTTGAATCATATTTAGCACAACAGGGTATCAGACACGCCCTGACAGCCCCTGGGCATCCTTTGGCTAACGGCCGGGTTGAATGCATGGTTCATTTTACCAAGGAGAAGCTTCAGCAATTGGGTCCAGGGGACATCACTGAGAAAGTTGAAAAACTACTCAGTGTCCAGCATATCACTCCCAACCCCTCAACTAACTTAACCCCAGCCGAGTTGTTGATGGGTAGGAAACTCAGATCTCCCCTTGACCGCCTTCATCCCACTTACGCACCCAACGCACCACTAGATTCCACTAGCAAAATTCGCACATTCACTGTGGGTGATTCTGTTTATGCTAAGAACCTCCTGGGTGAACCATTATGGATTCCTACTGAGATAACCCAAATCACAGGCCCCAGGTCTTACAGGGTACAAACGGAGGATGGTGTCCTCTGGAGCAGGCATATTGATCAGCTAAGATCCAGACTACCTCAGGAGCATCACCATTGCTCCTCTCTGGTTTCTATACCTACTGCCTCTTCTAGGGGGGAAGGGGAGGATTATGAGGATAATCAACAAGCAAGAATCAACCCCATGTGTAATGAGCTAACATGACAGGAACCATCCCAAAACCTGTCACAGGGCCAACAACCATTTTTACAGATGGAAGATTGTACATCACTACCTGACTTAGGTGCTGACATGGGGCTGGAGATGGATTGGGAGGAGAGACCAGGTTGTAGTAACCAAACAGGTTCTACCACAACTAGAAGTCCAAGTAAGGAAATGTCAGCAGACACATTTCCTCTCTCACAAGGTGAGAACCTTAAAACATCTGAACTATGTAGGTCTCAACGTACATGTAAGAGCCCCACCTGTTTAAAAGGATACGTTAGATAGATGGGGTTTGAGTATGGACTAAACCTAGTGGGGAGGGGTGTTATGTATGTAGGTTTGAAATCATTGGTTTAGTTTGAATTGTTCTTGTAAAGTGTTGGAAATGATTGGTTTAAAAAGTGTGGGAAAACCCTGCACTCTGATTGGCTGTCAGCTGAGGCTGCCGGCTGTAAGTAGCAGCCGCAGCAAAGCCAGTCAGGTCCGTTCTGAGCTGAAAGTCACAATAAACTTAAGAGCTGAAGCACTCCGTGTCTGCCTCTCTATGCAAACTTAACAGTTTCAACAATTTTTCTCAAGATCCAGATTCCCATGAGACTATGTCCAAATAGATTCTGCCCACCTGGTAAGATCCACCAGAGAGCTTTCCATAGATCCCACCCCTTTGAAATGTTAATACCAGAGCTTTGTAGGTGAGCATTGTCTGTACCAGCATTCCCACTGTGGACCAGCATTCCTGAAATAAGGGTAGATTTTTCATTGCAATTATTTTGAAAGAGCTAGTTTTTCCAAAGGACATTTGGGGAAAGTAACAAATGTCCAAATGACTCCTGAAAGCATGACAAGAGGGAGATGAGGAGGGTTTAGTAATACTTGTTACATTTGATTGTTTTGTTTTTATTTTAGCTGTTTTTGCTGTTAGCCTTAATTGTGTTTTAATTCAATTACTGGATTGTAGAATGCATGCTGCTCAGAGTCAGATCTAATTGGAACAGCATATAAATCTTCCTAATAAATTAATAAAGAAATACATCTGAGATGCCCTTTTAGCAGCTATCCAGCCCTACTAAATCCTTGAGGTATAGCAACCATGAAAACAGTATGCAAATGATGCAATTATATAATTCAGTTTAAAACTCCCCACTCAACACTCTTTTTACAATTATTATTTCATTACACCTTCCAAAGAAATATCTGAATAAAGAAATATCCTGGTACAATTTAAAATCTGGTTAATAGCACTTAAAATTGAGAAGAAATCCCGTCAGTGATTTGCTTCTTCATCCAAACTTGCCTTTTGAGTAGAATGCACTTTAAATAGAATTATTCATTAAAATATCTTGAATGGTACAACAGAAGGTTTGTCTTGTGCTGTTTTTCTCATTAAAAATCACTCATTGGAGTAAACTGCCTTCTGGGCTTTCTTTAGCCACCAAGGGCTTAGATTTCTGCTTCATAAAGCACCACCAGGCTTCCATTATCCCTTCATTAATAGAACATCCCAATATTTGTCTTTATTACTGCAGCGAAAAAAGTTTCAGGCATGTTTTTGTAGGCATTAGTAGCGGTAGATGCAAAGGGAGCAATAATTGAACGAATGTTGCAAAAACAGCTAAAGCTACAGCAAGAAGAATTTGCTATGCACTGAATACTAAAGCCTAGAGAAGGAAAAGGAGGTATTTATATTTAAAAACCCTAGCTTTTAATGGGAACGAATATACAAAAATGCTATTATAACTCTTTTCTGGACAGAAGTTTTCCTTATACTCTACCAGATGTAAGTAGCTAGTAACTGTCTGCTCTCTGAAATGTTTTAATGAACCACCTGTATGCTGTAGCCACTCCCCTTTGCCTTACCAGTCACCTCAAAATTAATCTTTCCTATGAAAACCTTCACTTAACCTTTAATAAATAATTATCAAGTACAGAATTATATTTATATTTATTTATGAGGTTTATATTGCCACCTATTCACACATGGCGACTCAAGGCGGCTTACAAGAATATAAAAACATCATATATAAACCAATGAAAACAATAAAAGAGAGAATCATATATAAAATAAGTAGCAGAAAGGTTTCCATGGCTTGCTAAGCCTCTGTAATAGGTTCAGAATGCTGGAATTCCCTATCTCCCTTCCTTTAACCAAGTTTGAAGGCTTATCCAGTGGTGGGATTCAATTTATTTTACTACTGGTTCTGTGGACATGGCTTGGTGGGTGTGGCAGGGGAAGGATACTGTAAAATCTCCAGTCAGAGGTGGTATTTGGCGGTTCTTTGAACTACTAAAAATTTCTGCTACCAGTTCTTCAGAACTGGTCAGAACCTACTGAATACCACCTCTGGGCTTATCTGAATCTGAAATGCTACTAGTTTGGGCTTACAGATTCTAGTACATGGTTAACATTGGTATTCAATTTTTTGCAAACTAAAGAGAGCAGCACATTTGAAGTTACATGAGATATCTCAGATATGTTTCTTCACTTAATTTTTTTTTAAATCGTAATACCCAACTCACATACTATGGCAAATGCTTATCCTAAAAAACTCTGAATTTCCCTGTTGCTCTCATCAATTTCCCATTCAATTCTATTGAAACAACTGTATTGTTAGTCTAATTTGCTTCTATGGGGCTTTACTATGGCAAGGATATAGGAGACTGATGCAGGTAGATGTGGGTTTCTTATCCCCATCTGCCTGTATTTGCTGACAACTAGGTGATACTGTTAAGGATTTTTTTCTATAGAGTGACAGAGTTCATCTCCTCGTAAGTTTTTAAAAATGATTTCCCCCAACCCTCACTCAACAAAAAAGGGGTGGGGAATTTTGGGATTTTTTTCCCATCCTGCTCCAAATTCATCAGTTCAGTTTGTTTTAAATACTGTAGAGATTTTTTTCTGGAGTGTAACAGAGTATACAGAATATTATTAAAGAAAATGTATTATCAAATATATTATTGGCAGCCACCTAGAGTTTGGTATAAGACGAACAGCCATATAAATGATTTAAATAAGTAATACAAGGCTATTATTGTACAAGATATTACCTCACAAATCATTATTAAAGAACATGCCTCAAACTTTCATAAACCATGATGATGGTTAAAATGTGAAAGAAAAATATTTATTTTTTTCCTGGACACTGCTAATGTAAAAAAGTACAATAATATTTTTTCATAATTTTGCTTTCTGCACCCAAAGGGAAACAGATTACAAAATCCTATTTCTAAAATTGAACATTAATATCCCAACTGTTTCAGAAGAGTTCATCAGAAGAATTCTTTTTGATTTTTCTCTCATGGATAAAGTATTGAAGATTTTATGTGGAAAGTCAGCATTTTTATGATCATTTTTTACAACATCGTAGCTTAATTTCTTCCTCTTACTTTACTTCCTTCATAATATTTTTTAGACTTTATTTTGAGCCCCACAAAACAATTAGGCAACATGGATGTTTCCTCTTGATTTTTACTGGGCATTTGTCCAGGTAACCAATCAATTTAATTTAGATGGTTTAAAATAAAACATTGGCATACATGAAACATCTGCCCAAGGAATATGTATTGTTATATTTATCTTCCACTGTGAAAGCTTGCTATCTCTTGGCTGCAGAAAACAGAGTTTTCCTTTAAAGATTTCAAGGGAGCCTAAGTTATGTTTAGTGGGGAGAAGCCTTTTACTGGTGACACCGTCAGTAGAATATGGAACAGTGACAATTCTGCCTTCTCATTTAATGATAAAATTATTTATGGTATTAATACCGATGACTGAAATCAGTGATAGACAAGCAAAATATTTTCCTCTAGAAATATATGAAAACTCATGAGATAAGAAAGATTGTTACAAAGCTTATGGATTGTCTTTTAAGTCACAACAGCTGTGTAAACATAGGGTTCAGTTCTTAGGCTTTTCTAAGCCCTTAGTGGCATAAATGCAGCTATTGTTTTTCAGTTGCTCCCACCTCAGAACAGATAGGTAAATAGGCTTTAGCCCTCATGGTGCAGTAGTTACATATCACAGAAGCCATCTGTTGAGACCCTCAATATGTGTCACCAATACCCTGGCAGAAAGTACTCCTTGTTACTTGTAAAGGAAACCTAATGTGGTTCATTTGGTTTTAGTGCAGGGCAAGTTCTTTTCCAGTCCTTGCATAGCTATACATCAACAAAAATATAAAGCATATTACTCATCCTTTTTCTTTGACAAGTCAAAGAAGAATTTAGGACAGGTATTCAGGGCCTTGGTGGTGCAGTCTGTTAATAGCCTAGCACTTAGTTCCAGCTGCCTGTAATTATTGCAGGCTCGAATCCCACCAGGCTCAAGGTTGACTCAGCCTTCCATCCTCTCGGGGTAGGTAAACTGAGGACCCAAGATTGTTGGGGGCAATAAGCTGACTTTGTAAAAAATGCCGCTTAGTAATAAGCAGGCATATACAATGGAAAGAAGGCTATTGCTGAGCGCATTGGGTTGTATCCCAAAAATTGTAAGCCACCCTAAGTCTCTGGAGAAGGGCGGGATATAAATATGAATTAAAAAAAGAGTTGTGACATTTCAGGTGTTGCTGAGTCTCTACCTAGTTTGGTCAGTAGAGAAAGATGCCAGGAGTGCAGATATAACCATTTAAGTCCTACAGCTTTTCTATCCCCAATTAACAGCTTAGTCTTACAATTTATTCCCTTTAGACACCTAATGATACTTGGTCATCTGGCACAATGAGATGATTTACTGTTCAAGGTAAAGACTACAACTATTTTTTGAATTTAGTAGTGATAAGCTTCTGACCTAATAGGCTGCAGTCTAGTCATCTGGTATCCTGATGTTTCACCAACAATGTTAACAAGAAGAAAGACAATCTAAAGGTTAGCAAACCCTGATTTCCAGCTTATGTAACATCAAGGTAAAACAGGCATTAACTAACCAACAACATAAAGAATCTTCAGTAATCTCTCCTAAAAGGATACTAAGCAATAGTAATTCTTCAAAAACAGATCAAGAATTTAGCTTCTTTGGGAATTTCTTCAAATTACATCATTTACAAATTCCCCTGGAGGAAATGCTGATCAAAAACTGGCTTTCCTGGTGACATGCTCCAATTGAAGATGAATATTGCAAACATAATAAATGCGGTCTTCAATTCTTCTCATTTGCCTATGAGATGTCAAGAGGTGTAACTATGGAGCACATCACTTTACCTCTAAAGATATCAAGACACACTTGCTGGTAAAAATTTGGAGATCATCTTCATTGGAGAGATGTGGGCCATGAAAGCCTGCATCAATATACTTTCTGAATTATCAAGATTTTGTGCTCCAGATGTGCTGCATCAACTTCCTGCAATTCAAATGTCATTTCATTTTACTCTGTCTAGTTTTTTTAAACATGGAAGAATCCACATGCTTAAGATGAACCTAGTGGCTAAGTTCAACAGGAACAAAAACACAGTATTTAAGAATTGAGAAAATGTACATTATATAAACAGTACATCAGATTATAATCTAGGTTTAATGTCAAAAACCATGTCTATTTATTACAGTAGTGTGCAACTCAAGCTATAAACCTTGGTATTTTTAAAAAGTAAAAAAGCCTTCTTAACATTGAGTTCTACATTCAAGCCATCTTCCTCAAAAGTTTCTACCCTTCCCTTTGGATTGATCAAGAGACTGGTCTCAGGGTTAACCCTCATTTGAGCTGAATAATTGGCCACTAAATCATTTTACTTCCTCTCTTTTTACTATGACATTTTATAGAAGCACCTCTAGTTTGGGAAGGATGAGGTGGGATCTCAGCTGTCACAATAATGCCATTCTAGCATGCTGGTTATTCAAAACAACCATTTAGGGACAGAACTTCATGGAAATTTTGAATGTACAAATGACAGCTGGATCTGCCTTAACATTTAAGCTGTGATTTGGTCCAGTGCACAAGCCTATTCCAAACATGGTAGTTTGCACTGAAAACTGTTGCTATGGATTCAGGCAAGAGCAGATGTAGCCAAAATAGACAAATTCATTTTTATAAGTTTTAATTACTTTCTCAATGTTTCTATTTCCTTCAATAAACAATATTTTGAGATTTAATAACTGCCATTTGCCTATTATGATTTATCTAGGAGAGTAACTGAAGGTTACATATTGCATAATTTCTAAATCTGCCACACTCAACTATTCCTGGAACCCAAGTATTATACAAATGCATAATTCAGGCAGGTGTTCCTCTTTGAAGTAAACAAAGTGAAATCCAAATTCTCCTCAGCTTTTGAATATCAATGTCTCCTCAATTATATTCCCCCTGTAATATGCCACTGGCAGTATTTGAGGCCTCCTGGTTTCTAATTAAGCACCTCCACTGTGAATGTAATTAGCAGCTTAATTAGGATCATCATTCCCTAGCACTGTTTTAACAATCTAAACCAACTGTGAGATCCTGGCTAGATCTTAATGAAATCCTACTGCTCTTATAGACTTTCCTTCCAAGGGGAGAAGGCTGTCAACTCACTTCATGCATTTCTGTAGGAATTTATTGATTAATCATGATCAGAAACAGGAACATTCATTGCTTTCTAGTCAGAGAAAGGAAGGACACCACTCATTTTTGACATGTTTATTGCCTGCCCACACTGCTGATCTTTTACTTTTCTGCTTAGATGATGAAAAGCAATGTGAAACAGGGCTTCTATTAATAAAGCACTTTAAAACTCAGAGGGGACATTTTGTACACTTGCCTTTCTATTTCTTTCTCCTTTTCTTAAGAGGTTGTCTTTGGGGATAGTAGTAGCTCAAAATCTGTAGTCACCACAAACAGAGCCCTAATATCAAGCACCTCTTTAATAGCACTAAAGCAGTGGCCCCCAACATTTTGGGCACCAGGGACTGGTTCTATGGAGAAAGATTTTTCCACAGAGCAGAGGAACATGGTTTTGCATGCTGCCTCCATCCCACGGATGGGGTTTTGCTTGTTTGTGTGGACCGGTTGCTGGCATGCCACAGACCATGTGTTGGGGATACCTGCACTAAAGCATCTAAAGAAGATTATATATCTAGTTTTATACTGACATCTTTTTAATTAGACAAAGGCACAATAGCAGGTTTAAATAAAATCTTCCTCAAATTACAAAGACATTTTTACTTTAAGCTATGGTATTTCAAATTTTATTTTATTGACAGGATTTTTTTTATTCTAGGAGTTTGGTGCTCAGGATAACATATAGCAAACATGGTGAAAATCTTGTCCAAAGTCTAGTGATAACATTCTACTTATAATAAAGGAGGCAAGCAAACACTGTAGTCATTAGGGAATCAATGTCAAAAACAAAACAAAAAACAAACAAGAAACAAAAACATTGATTTATGATAAGTGTCTAAGGCTGTACTATGAAATCATAGTCAAAAGTTTCAAGAATACTGATTTATCCAGGAAAGTAGTAAAGTCCAGGTTCAGATTTATAATCATAAGAATAAGCTATAATAAATTTTCTAGTACAAAACTGTGCTTATGGATTTTTTTTATGCGGGAAGTTCTATATGTCCACTGGATTCATCCTGATGCTACTAAACCCTGAGCAAAACTTAGAATCACTCAAGAGCTATTATTTCTAGGTCTGGTGTTCCTGTATCCCTTGGCCTTCTGATATTTGACCAGTAGTGATATTATTCCAAATGGCTTTGTAGTTATATAACTGTGTCTGAATCAAAGCCGAGAACTGGTGATCCAGAGATGTGGGTATCTAGTCTGAACTGTCTTCAAAGGCAGTTCTTTCAAATTAAATGGCTTTCATGCTCCTAGTGACTTCTTGTACAATGATCTCTTTCTTTGATCAAAATTTATATTGCTGTGATAAAATTAAGCTGTGCTATTATTTAAATGTGTTTTTCTAATGTTATTCTATTATACGGCACATTCCAAATATTTGTAAAGATGCTTTCCACAAGGATCTAAAAAGTGATTCAGGAGATGTAGCAGTTCATTTTATTCCTATTTTAAAATTATTTATGTAAAATATTTGTATGTCACTTATGTCTACAACTCTAAGTAGCTTTCAATCCATATATTCCAAATTACTCCTGAAAAATCCAAAATTAAGACAGCATCTATTGCTATACTATTTAAAATCTTTATTTCTGAATGGCTACATAAACAGACTGGCTTTCATAAACCACAAAGAAATAGAGACTTTACATTTGAAATACTTCTGTTATTATAGAATTATTATAATGAATGTGTTATTCTACTAAACCTACAGCCCAAAGTACATTATTACCTTATTTGTTTACTACTTTAGTGCATGCTGATTTTCTAAAATTATTATTCTTGCATTCTGGTTTATTTATAAATAAAATGCAGTATGTTGCCTGGAGGAAGTAGAACACCACCAACCATTTTAAGTTGTATCATAATGCTGTAAATACTTGATTAAATGATGCTAAATAACTCTTTTCACTTATCTACAAATTCAACTTAAAGACATACCTAGGAGCAAATCTTGTTTATAATCCAGGGACTGCCTTAGAACCTAACCTTCAAAAATTCACTGTATTTTTAAAATTAATATAGATAAAAAAGAGCAACATGTTCAAAATCCATATTTACAGTGTTTTGCCTGGTTACATTTCTTTGGAGTATTATTTGTCATAATCTTAATAATAGTATTCTCTAATGGTAATTTTATAATAACAGTACTTTTCCTCATAACATTAATACATATTAATTAGTAAAATTAATCAAAATTAATCACAATTAATAAGTTACAATAAACAACCCTAATAGTGAGATTAATCTTTCTCTTGTAATCTTTGAGTTTCTAACTCCTATTTCTCTTACTTAACCAACAATAGAACAGATCCCATACCTCAAAATATTCAGTGTTTTCCTTTTCTTTGATTTCACATATTAATTTATTTATTTCTGCATTTTTGTTATTATCTTTTCTTCTGTGGGAATCTCCTCGCCCTTCCAATGTTGTGCGAACATGATTCTGGCCACTGTTAACACATATACTATTAAATATGTGGGTTTTTTTTACTATATTTATCTGGTATGATGCCCAATAGGAATATTTCTGGTTTTAAATCTATATGTTCCTTTATCATTTTTTCTAGCCAGGTGTGTATTTTAATCCAGTATTTTTTTTGCTTTTGAACATGTCCACCACATGTGGTAATATGTGCCTGGAATTTGGTTGCACTTCCAGCACTTGGCAGACATATCCTTAAACATTCTGGCTAATCTTGCTGGTGGGAAGTGCCATCTATAAAACATTTTGTATACATTTTCTTATATGCAGTGGACAATGTCAATTTATAGTTCTTGCCCCACAGCTTTTGCCATTTGTGCAATTCTATGGAGTACCCAAAATTTTTAGTCCATGATATCATAGTTTCTTTTACTTGCTCCTCTTCCATTCTAATAGTCAATAAATAATTATAGAATTTTTAAATCAGTTTATACTCTGGTCCTATTAGAATTTGATCCAATTCTGTTGGTTCTTTATAAAAACCATGTGTTGGTATCTTTATGGTACCTAGATTGTATTTGTGCATGTGGTCACCATGTTAAATTTATCCTTTGGTTATTCAATTCCTGTTTGTCTTTCAATTCTCCTTTCTCATTTAGAATATCTTTGTATCTTACCATTTTTCCCATTTCCATCACATTTGGGTGTGTTAGTGCCTCCATCAAGGAGAGCCAGACTGGTATTTTCAAGTAGTGTTTTTCTTTTGTTTTTGCCCATGCTGAGAGTAGGGCATTTCTAATGTAGTGTCCCTGAAAGTATTTATGTGCTTTATATTTCTCATACCAAAGAAAGGCATGCCACCCCAGTTGTAAGTCATGTCCCTCCAGTACAAGTAATTGTCTATGCCTCAGTGTTATCCATTCTTTTAGCCAGCTGCTTGATAGTATAGTTCCCAGTTTGGCAACCCAAAACCTCTTCTATTGATAGAGTCTTACATTAATTTCAACCTAATTCTTGACTTTTTGCCTTGCCATATAAATTTGGTTACCATTCTATTTAATTCCTCGAAATATTTCCTTCCTAGTTTTATTGGAATTGTTTGGAACAAGTACAACAGTCTTGGGAAGATATTTGTTTTAATGGTGGCTATTCTTCCTAACAGTGATAATTACATGTTTTTCCATTTTTCCAGATCCAAATTAATTTGCCGTGTTAATTTTAAGTAATTGTCTTCTTTTATGGTTACACATCTTGCTGATATATGTATTTCCAAGTATTTTACTTTTTTTAACTATTTGAATATCTATCTTTTCCATTAAATCTTTTTTCTGTCACTTTAGTAAGGTTTTTAACTAAGATTTTAGTTTTCTCTTTGTTTATTTTCAATCTAACAATTCACTGTATTATAGTTAAGGAGCTTGCTATATTTTCTGGTGATATTTTACTAGCCTGCATAGTCTTTCTGTTTCATTATGGATTTATACAAATATTTCTGTTATAAATTTTTCAAAATTTTCTGGTTTTCTACAGCCATTTACCAAGAATTACTGAGCATCTGCCATAGACTATCTATATGGAATCCAGAAATACTGGGATATGTTCTAAGTGCATGCTAAGTTTATCTAGGCACTGCAAGCCTTGTCTCAGTAATAGGATTTCTTACCAACCACATCAGTCAAAGAAGATCAAATGCTCAACTCAACATCATTACATAGCAATAAATTGGAGCAAAAGATTGATAATGGAAAAGAAGTTGTCTCTTAGGGAAACCACTCCTAAGCTTTGTACTGGAAAAAAAGCCCTCCTGAAAAATATATAACTATGATTAGATATACTTAGATCACTCTTTGAAAGCTGCTGCTTTAGAAGTTGAACACAATAAAAATGTAGTACCTTTATAAAATTTAAATTAAAACATTTGAAAGGATATCATCCATCAGTTTAGAACAAATGACATCAATCAGCAGCAACCATACATTTCATGGAATGTTTACAAAAGTTCATAATGGTTAAACTAGAAAATGTTCATTTTGCATTGCAAAGCAAAAAAAATTATCATGTGAGAAAGTTGTAATTTGAAGAGTACTTCTAATTCAAACTGAGCAGTAGCATTAAAGTCTAATGATCAGAATGTGTTAAATCAAGTTTATTAAATATTTCAGTTGATTAAAACATTGCAGCTTTTTAAAAAAGCCAACAGCAACTGTCACACTGTTAGATCTCATTTATAATTAGTGATATTTTTCACATGGTTATTTTGGTTTATGTGATGAAAATTGAATTGAGGAAAGGTCTGTATATGTTGAGCTATTCTCAGAGGAAAAAAGAAGATATGAAGGAGAACTGTGATTAAATCTTGGAACATGTACTTCCTGCTTTAAATGAGTTCTCAATGTTTCTGATTGGGTTAATTGTATTTGCTTGACCCTTTCTCATTTGCTTAGTCTAAATTATTTTCTTTAAATCTGTTGCATCCATTTCTGGAGAAATAGAAATAGTCATATCTATCCATATGATGCTCATGTTTGTTTTACTATAGAAGTAACAACATTTGAGTATAGCAGTAATGCTATTTAGATTAAAAAACAAAGGGGATGGATGAATTGTGCACTATTTCCTGCCGCTGCTGATCCCATCAAAATCAGCATTCATATTTTAGCTCATATTTATATATTTTTTATTATTTATTAAACTTGTATAGGCAACTCTAGATTGTTTGCAGACTTTCAATTAAAATGTACCGTGAAACATTAAAACAATAAATAAGAATTATAAATTTAAAATTCAATTAAAAGTAACCAGGATGGAGAGGGAGGGAACAAAGTGAACATAGGAAGGAGGTGAATGTTGTTAGCTACCTCCAAAGTGGCACACTCCATTGGGGTCCCAGGATAATTGGCACAGCCATGTCTTCAAGTCCTTTCAGAAGGCCAAAAGGGTGAATGTGGATTGTATAGGGGCATGATGTTCTAGAGCAGAGGTGTCAAACTGGTAGCCTGTGGGCCGGATGCATCATGTGCAGCCCACCCCAGATCCATGAATGGGAAAAACATAGTGAAACATCACATGATGGCAATGTGACAGCAGAGTCACGTTTGACACCTGCATTCTAGAGGGTGGAAGCCATGGCAGAAAAGGTTCTTCTTCTGGATCCCATCAGCTGATATTCCTTGGCTGATTGGGACCACAGCATGTTCCTTCTGCCAGTGCAGATGGGTAGGCTAACCCACTGAGGTAAAACAGTTACTCAGATAGACTGGACCCATGCCACTCAGGGCTTTAAAGGTGATAACCAACACCTTGAATTGGGCCCAGAAGCAAACTAGCAGCCATTGCCGCTCACAGAATATGGACCATCCTAAGGGCTCCTAGAACTGTCCATGCAGCTGTGTCCTGCACCAGCTGAAGCTTCCAGATACTTTTTGAGTGTAGCCCCATGTAGAGTACATAGCAGTAGTCTAAGCATGAGAAAATCAGAGCCTGAGTAACTGAGTGCAGGGATTCCTGATCTAGGAATGTGTGCAATTGGTGCACAACATGAAGTTGTGCAAAGGCTCTCCTAGCCATGATTACTACTTGTTCATCAAGCAGGAGTTGTGAGTACATGAGAAACGTCATATTGTGCACTATGGCTGTTTGGGGTAGTGCAGCCCCATCCAGAACTAAATACCGTATGTTAAAGTCTCAGATCCAGAAGTACACAAAGCTTGTTGTTTCCCCATTCAGACCCTCACAGCCTCCAAACACTGAAAAAGGCAGCAACAACATCACTTAGGTCAGCTGGGATGAAGATGTAAATTTGAGTATCGTCCAGTGTACTGATGGGACCTCATCCCATGTTGACCAATGTTCTCTGCCAGTGACTTCTTGTAATGGTAACATATTTTTTATTTACATACATATAAACACGTATGTAGAGAGGTTGAGACCGAGAAAGAGATCTGATTGCAAATCTTCAATTATTTTGACAGATTTTTTTTCCTGCCAAATTCTTACTATGTACATATAAAAATACATCATTAGAATAATACTTTGTGTGTGGATTACTAAAATACTAAGATGTACAAGACAGTTGGAAAGCACATAGATTTTAGTTGTGTCATGAAATGCAAACATTCTAACAGGATTCATTTGACTTTTCTTAGATTTATCTCCTACAAAACCTATAGATTTTACCTTTAAACTCCTGAGTTCATTTCATTTCTATTGACAAATCCTCTTCCTTCCAAAGATATCTCTTAACATTTGTATTGATAAGATTTTTTTCCTTCTTTTGTTTTTTTTTTCATTTCAATTTCTGCATTTTTCACAAAGGTAATAGAAATAACAATAGGTACGAAGAAAGGCAAATTATTTCTTTATCCTAACTTCTTTTTCTTCTCTGATTTTTGAAATCAGAAAATCAATCCAATCCTTTCCTTCTTTTGTTGAAAGAAATTTGGCTGACTTTGTTCTCGAATGCCTATCTCATAATTAAATAGGAATGATTTTTCAAATGCTGAAAGAGCTTCAGCTTCAGTTAATGTAATAATATGTCATTCATGTAATTGACTCTTGGCATGTTAAAGAAGAATGTGGGAGGGAAGTGTTTGAGTGTTGGCACAATCCCAGATACATCAGTGAGTTCATTTCACTTCTATTCATGCTAATTTTAGTTCAGGCAATGACATTATTGAGAATCACTAAATGAATTTAGCTGCAGACAGTCAAACTGATTGCAAGATACAAATGCAATAAATAAAATTTAATGAGGTCATGAGAAGAGAAAGGTTATCAAGGCTACCACTAGTCCCTAAAGTATCAGTAAGGGTAATGGCATTGTACATTGTTTCTAGTTATGGTCCAGAATGACAAATGGTTCTAATGAAACAGCTTTACACTCTTGAAAATTAATTAAATCAGTGATGCAGTATTTGCAAATTAGACAGAGAAGGAAACTATCAATAAAAATCATCCACACATTATAGAATTGAAATCAAATCAATTACAAATAAAGTGGGTTCACACTATGATTTCTATGGCTAACCAATAGTAGTTTTTATCCAGTTGATAGATAATTTTCTAGATGATAGGTAACTGGATGCTAGTGATTGCTCCAGATATGAAGTTCACAGCTGATGTGGAAGATCTATGAGAGGCTTCAGTTCCATGGTCATTCATCTTCTTAACAGGACAATGGGAAGAGGTCTTATTATGACAAGATCCAGTGCTTCCTACCTCTGTGTGAAGTAATGGTAATGAAGATACAAAGATATTATATTTCCTTCCTCTTTCTCCCTATTTGGAGGAAGAAAACAAAGCCAACTGTGGAAATGATTTTGATCTTGTTCACAAATAGAACCTGTAGATCAGTGTTTCGCAATCTCAGCAACATTAAGATGTGTAAACTTCAACTCCCAGTATTCTCATCCCACTATTTTCCAGTTGGCATGCTGACTGGGGAATTCTGGAACTTAAAGTCCACATATCTTAAAATTGTTGAGGTTGAGAAATACTGCTGTAAATAAACAAGTGCGTGCTTTTCTAGTGTTTGAACATTCTTGACCTCAATGTTATACCAAAACGTGTGTGTGTGTGTGTGTGTGTGTGTGTATTTATTTATTTATTTATTTATTTATTTATTCAATTTATATGGCTGCCCATCTCATATGTATGACTCTGGGTGGTCAACAATATAAAAAAATCTAAATACAAAAACCATATAACTCATAGCAGCTGAGAGAAATTGGCAGAATATCATACAGTCAACACAATTGGTTCCACCACACAGTCACGGTCCAGAATGGCTTTGACTCAGCTAGCCTTTCAATAGGCCTTGAAGATTTGCTTCTATGTCAAATAGAAGCAAATCTTCAAGGCCTGGTGAAAGGCTAGTGGAGTCAAAGCCATTCTGATCTCTGAAGGGAAAATGGGTACAATGGCAGAAAAGGTTCCCATTCTGGTCCCTAACCAAATGACATTCTCTGACATATTATATTCAAAAATTGTTTCTCCTGTAGGACTGGACGGGTTTTCCATGCTTTCGTTAGCAGAATCCTGAACATAGATTTGAACCCAAATCCTCCATACTATTTTGGAATCTGTTTCTGGTGACCATCCTCAAATGTTCAAAGATTACAACAAATGGCGGCAGAGTTTTACAGTCTCTGACTGAATTTGATAAGAGTTGAGCAACTACATCAGGGGTGGGCAAACTTTTTGACTCGAGGGCCACAATGGGTTCTTAAACTGGACCGGAGGGCCAGAACAAAAGCATGGATGGAGTGTTTGTGTGAACTAATATAAATTCAAAGTTAGATTACTTCACGTAGCCTTCTGGGAGAGCAAGAGTACCCTCCGATCTTTTGGCTCCACGGGCCGGATAGAACAGCTGAACGGGCCGAATCCGGCCCCCGGGCCGTAGTTTGCCCACAGCTGAACTACATGAAAAAGCAAGCCTGAAATGCTCCAAATTCCCCTTCCCCTTTTCTCAGAAAATGGATACATACAGCCCTTTGGTAAGCACATTGACTGCTCAGAAAATTTATGGAAGGCATGGAAGAGTATATAAAGGAATTGATGGATTGGTTACAATGTTCTGTCCTCAATACATATTACTCTGGGTGTAACTTGACATACAACTAAATCTTCCATAAGCCAGACCATAAATGTTTATTGTGATATTTTATTAAAGAACCAGGATGAAGTGAAACAGCGATGTTATGTATGGGATAGAGATTTTGTCCTCAGGACATGTGTCACGGACTAAACTGGATTCTTCTAGATGCTTCTATTACCTTAGAATGCTACAAAATGGAGTCTGGCTTCTCAGGATGCACCTTTTTTTCCCAGAATGAGGGATAATGGAAAGATAGGTGCTCTCTAGTGTCAAACTACACCAAACCAACTTCCAAACAATGAAAAATTTGTGTTTGGCCACCAGATGGAGCTCAATACATGTTAAAGAACAACATCAGCAATAAAATAGAAACTATAAGCTGGAAGCATGATACTCCCTTTCTTATAACAATAACAAATATTTATCTCATATAATATAGTTTAGATTAATATCTCCCTTTCGGACAGAGGAAGGGAGGGAGGGAGGGAGAGAGAGAGAGAGAGAGAGAGAGAGAGAGAGAGAGAGAGAGAGATGCAGTTGTGGAAGGAAAGACCCATTTTTTTGTAATTTACAAATACCGTGTTTCCCCGAAACTAAGACACTGTCTTAAATTTTTTTGGCTCCCAAAAACACACTAGGTCTTATTTTCGGGGTAGGTCTTATATATTTATGGTGCCAAATAGTGGGTGTGAGTGTGTAGGGGGAGGTGTTTCGCGGGTGCACTGTTGCTCCCTGAAAAGTCTTCCTGGAACTGGAGATTTACACTAGGTCTTATTTTCGGGGTAGGTCTTATATTAGGGCAGGTTTAGAAAATAGTGCTAGGTCTTACTTTCGGGGTAGGTCTTATTTTCAGGGAAACACGGTGTGTGCTGTAAAAATAGAGGCCAGAACTTAACCTTTTAATCCATCTTGTCTATTCACACATCAAATAAAGGGACAAAATACCCAACTCTTAATAGTCTTTTGAAATTATAAGGTTTTATTTACAGCATTCTATTCTAAATCAACTTCCAGCAAAATGTTCCTCTTATTTTTAATATAAGTGTTAGATCCTTTCCCCCTTTCCTTTACATATGCATTGGCTGCAAATGAAAATAATTTCTCCATTCAGAGGTGTCTCTATTCATGTAAATCACATGGGCAAATCTTAAACTGGCAGTTCTTTAATAGACCACAAATTGTATTTCCAAAAAGGCTCCAAAAGAATTCAATTAAATGTTAAATTAGATACCTAAAATTCTCCTTCAGCTCCTTAGGGAAAACTAATAAGATAATACTGTAAATTTGATATGTTGTAAGTTTATTTTTGAGGGATTCAGTGTTCCATATCAAAATTTCTTTCTTTTGAAATAAATGGGAATTTGACTTTTCACTTTAAAATGAAAATGGTTGTGGGTTATTTTCTAATGAAGACAAAGGAATGCATGCGGATATGGAAGCAAATCTTTTCCAGGCAACAGTCAACAGTGTTTTCAATTGTAAAGTAGAATGGGAAAAATATGCAGATTGTTTTTACTTTCTACTGCATGATCAGAGCAATTATAACAGGCCAATAAACAAAGTTCCAGATGTGCAGAGTTACCATTATGTTGCTTCAAATCTGTTTGCACATGAGAAAGTTTGAGATATTAATTTCTGGATTTTGGAGTACTGATACAAATTTGAAAAAGAAAAGAAAAAACATGAAACAAAACCCCCACATGTACACAAACTATTAGAAAGCAGCTCTAGAATGTTAAGTAAACACCCCAAAAGTTTTAATTTAATTATTTCTCAAACAATTTAGTGAGGTCCAATTTTTTTTATTTGTAGTTTCATTTTTAATTAAGCTCTGACTTTCATTACTATATTTTGCAAATTATTTGCATTTTTGGCTATTAGTATCGTGTCATCAGCATACTGTAACTCAGGTTATTGATGCTTCTTCAGTGGTGGGATTCAAATAATGTAACAACTGGTTCTCTGCACTAACGATTTCTTCCAATAACCAGTTCACCAAACTGCTCAGAAAGTTAACAACCAGTTCTCCCAAAGTGGTGCGAACTGGCTGAATCCCAGCACTGTGCTTCTTCCTCCAGTTTCAAAAGCACACTCTCTGTTATGTATGCAGGTTTGAATGTCATTGGTTAAGTTTGAACTGTTCTTGTAAAATGTCAGAAATGATTGATTTAAATAGTGTGGGAAAACCCTGCACTCTGATTGGCTGGTAACTGCGGCTGCTGGCTATAAGTAGCAGCACAGTCCAGCCAAATCGGGTCTGTTATGAGCTGTAGTCACTAATAAACTCTTCACTGAAGCACTTCGCATCTGACTCTTCATGCAAATCTAACACTCACCCATCTTCTTTCAGTTCAGCTTCCCTTAATACATATTCAGCCCTATAGGTTGAATACATAAAGGAAAAGTGTTCAGTCTTGTCTTAGTCCTTTGCTGACCTGGAGCCAGTCTTTTTCACCATGCCCCATCTGAACTGTGGCTTTCTGACCTGTATATACAGTATATATTTTGCATGAGGAAAATAAGATGTTCTTGAATTCAGAGACTCAGAACTTCAAAGCTACTGTCTTTAAAACCACAGGAATTTTCTCCAAAACCTCCAACTACTCTGGAACCTCAGAAACTGCAATTAGCACCTGGATGAAATAGATCGAGTAGCAAGTGTTTGCACTGAATAAACTGCCAAGAAACATTCCCAAGTAAAAGAAGCTCTTCAGAATTTTGAACCATCTGGTTGATGTGAACTCTTGTTAACACTCATGTCTTGGCCCTGGGAATCAAGATCTTATTCCTGCCATCTGTCTGTCACTACTTTTCAAAGTGTATCTTCTTGTCTTGGTCACTCCAGAAAACAGAGAAAAATTAGGGCATATAACTTGCTGCAAAAAGGCTTATCTGGTAGTCTATTTCACCTTTACAAACTAGCAAGAAGTTTTTTTGAAAACATGAGGGAATACAGCTATGTTAAAAGGCTTTTCCTCATCAAAATGTTATCAGCATAACAGCATGTGCTGTACTTGTGTTTTTTAGTATCCATACTGAATTCTTTTCATTCATTCAGGGCAACTTCCATATCTGCTTTCATTTATTTTGTTAGGAGATTAATTTCGCTTTTAATATCTTTTCATACAGGACTCAAACTTTTCTCCTCATTATTTTCCTCTTTCCTCCATGTCCTTTCCCCACTTCCAAGCTTCATTCTTGACCCTACCAAAAAAGATCTGCTTCACACTGAATAAAATAGAATAGAGAAGAGAAGAGAAGGAAGCAGAGGTGGTATTCAGCAGGTTCTGACCAGTTCTGGAGAACTGGTAGTGGAAATTTTGAATAGCTCAGCGAACCAGCAAATACAACCTCTGACTGGAAATTTTACAGTATCCTTCCCCTGCCATGCCCACCAAGCCACGCCCACAGAACCAGTATTAAAAAAATTTGAATCCCACCACTGGAAGGAAGGGATATTGGAGGACTTCTAGTCCAATCCCCTGCTCAGGCAGGAAAAGGTATACTATTTCAGACAAATGATTAGTCAATCTCTTCTTAAAAACTTCCATTGTTGGAGCATTCACAACTTTTGGAGGCAAGTTGTTCCACTAATTGTTCTAACAGTCAGGAAATTTCTTCTTAGTTCTTCGTTGTTCTCTCCTTGATTAATTTCCATCTATTGCTTCTTGTCCTGACTTCAGGTGCTTGAGAGAATAGGTTGACTCAACCTTCTTTGTGGCAGCCCCTCAGATATTGGAACACTGATATCATGTGACCCCTAGTCCTTCTTTTCATTAAACTAGATATACCCAATTCCAGCTACTGTTCTTTATATGTTTCAGCTTCCAGTTCCCAAATCATCTGTTGCTCTTCTCTGCACTCATTCTAACTTGTATCATTTACCATTTCTCTCATATTTTCTCCTACAAACCATCATTCTAGTTTATACTGCTTGATTTTACTTCACTCTGGAAAAGTTGCCAATTATGTTCTCAGAAATAATTGCTTGGATTTAATAGTCAACCAAAGGAGTCTGAAAAGTTAGAGGAGGTGCTTTTGGTACAAGTAAGGGTCATTGTGGCATAGTGATTAGAATGCAGTATTGCAGGCTAATTCTACCAACTGCCAGTAGTTCAATTCTCACTGGCTCAAGGTTGACTCAATTTTCCATCCTTCTGAAGTGGATAAAATGACGACCCAAATTGTTGGGAACAATATGCTGACTCTGTAAACTGTGAAGCACTGTGAAGTATCATATAAGTCTAAGTGCTATTGCTATTTGATGTAAACAATCCTTGATGAATTCTGAATTAGTGGAAAGTATAACCTTATCAATCAAGAAGTAGATTCAGTTAAAAAAACTCTAATTCTGCTTTGTCTATTTGGGTAAAAAAAAATACAGTAGCTAATACATACACATGCAGAGCACAAGCATACAAATTCACATGTATGCACATAGCCACATGTCCACAAACACACTTCCCCCAAATCAACTACATTTTCTTTTGACTGGCGAATACAAGCATTGCTAATCACCAAAGTTATGACTGCAGCTGTGAAAAATCATGAAACTGTAATTCAATAATGGCAATTACATTTATGTTCTTGAATTAAGTGAATGAGATCTAAAACAGAATACCTGTGATTGGAAATAGATTCCCAGTTGGATTCTACATATTTTAAAGCAACAATTGGCAGCACAAGACTTTCAACTGCAGTACAAGATTTAGCCCAATAAAGCAAGGGTCATAAAAGAATGGTTTAAAATTTCTTGAAATGGCAAATCCTGTAAACTTACTGAAATGCTTCAGGAAATCTAATCTGAGATAGATGAAGTTTCAGGAGTTTTAGTGACAGTGTCTGATTCTAGCTATTTTTTTAAAAAATGCATTAATTAAAGGGATGTTCTAGGTACTGTAGCTCCCATGGAATAGTGTATCAACAAACCTGTTTTTAAGACTATATGATCAAAAATCTTATTTCATGAATTGCTTGGAATAAATGCCCACAATAACCTGTAAATGCAGTGTTATTGTCATATTAATGCACTACTGTCTATATTCAGGGCATACTGAATATCTACACATTTCATTAATATAAGCCTTCACTCTTTTCAATTTTATTCAGTGCCTTCAGAATTATATACCCTTGTATCAAATTGCTCTGACTCACTATATTTTTCTGGGCAAACTTTTCTAATCTTTCGTCATAACAGTGGTTTTGATAGTCTGTAATATTCTGATGTGGTGTAATTTAAGCTGTGCAGTGTGCATAGCATTCCAAGTAAAGTTGCACCAAGAAATAAAGGAAAATTATTCTTAATGTTTGGAAGTATGAAAAGTGTACCAGGAATGTATTACCCAAGGACTGTAGGTTACCCAAGTTCTAAGAACACGAAGTTTATTTATATAATAATATATTCCTAATCAGTTGAACATGTGTCATCAAGTTGGTATTATCTCTTATTATAGCAACCACCTACTGTAGATTTTCTCTGGGACATTCTCTTCCCAATATGATCAGTCTGATTTTCTGAGGGCCAAATCAGACAGAATTATTTCCATTGTGACTTGGAACAGAGCAGATCATTTGTTGATCTTAGTGTCAGGTAGTGCTCCATTCAAAATCCAAGAAAGAAATACTTAGACTCCATGAATTAGAGAAAAGATATCTTTTACTGGAAATCAAATGGTAGCAACAAGAGAATTCTGAATCTGAGAAAATGAGCGCGAAAATCACATATACAAAGTGATGGTAACGTTCCCACCCACAATAGTTCAAGCAGGCTACCCAATTAAAAGTTGTGGATAACATCATGTGGGCATCTCCAGGTGGTGATGAGGCCTCTGTCCGTTGACCTTGGCATATTTTGATAAAGAGCTGCGCTGCATAGCATAAGACAGAAATCAAGCAAGAAATCCCCCAACTGATATACTTCTTAACAAAACCCCAGCTCACTTCCCATAATCAAGTCCCCTCCTCCCCCGTTACTTATGACAGCCAAAAGATGCAAAGCAAAAGAGGGAAATCTTGAAGGCTGACATTCGCCCTCCTGCAAAAGAGACGTTAGTCCTATAAAAGAGAAAGACAAAAGGTAAAGGAGAAAGATACATATAACACCACAATAATATAGTCTAGGGTTTATCAGGATATTTAGTACGAAATGCCTTGATTGCTCTAGGGGCTCTAACATCTTTTCATTCACCCATTCAGACTGGGAAGGAGGGAAGTGTTTCCAAGCAACTAAATATTGGAGTCGACCTCTATGTTTTCTAGAGTCCAGAATTTCCTTAACTTCGAAATGCTGTTCACCTTCAACTAGTAATGGCACAGGGGATCGGGCTGAGCCAGTCTCAAGTGGGACGTGTGTTCGGTTTTAAGAGACTGACATGGAAAACAGGGTGGATCCGTCGAAGGGTTTTGGGTAATTGCAGTTGGACCGCCACGGATTCACAATCCTTTCAATCGGAAAGGTCCAACATATTTAGGACCAAGTTTCTTTGATTTTTGTGTAGTTTTCAGATATCTAGTGGACAGAAACACTTTATCCCCTACCTGATATGATTTTTCAGGAGATCTCTTTTTATCTGCAAATTTCTTATGAGCTTGATGAGCATCATCCAACGCCTTGCGGACAACTGGCCAGTTAAGCTGCAGCTGGGTTATCCACTCATCCAGGGACTGAATGTTAGGTTTCTCCTGTGGAAGTTCGGGTATGGGTACAAAATCTTGCCCGAAGCCACTTTAAATGGAGTAAACCCAGTACTACTATGTATCGAATTGTTATATGCCACCTCAGCAAATGGTAGTAGGTCAGTCCAATCATCTTGTTGATAATTTATATAGCATCTAAGATACTGCTCCAATACCGAATTAGTCCTCTCACATGCCCCATTGGTCTGTGGATGGTGGGCGGAGCTTAAGCTCTGGGCGGAGCCCAATAACTTCAGGAATTCCATCCAAAAGTTTGAAGTGAATTGGACACCCCTGTCTGAGATTATGCGTTGGGAACCCCATGTAACCTGTAAATGTGTAAAATAAACAATTTAGCCAATGTTTTAGCAGATGGGATCTTCGCACACGGTATGAAATGCACCTGCTTGGAAAACAAATCAGTTACTACCCAAATAACTGTATTTCCCCCACTTTCAGGTAATTCCACTATAAAATCCATAGAAATTTCTCTCCACGGAGCAGTTGGTCTAGCCACATTTTGTAGTAAGCCTGCTGGTTTTCCAGGAGGCCGTTTAGCCGAGGCACAAATAGGACAACTGGCCACATAAGTCTCAATGTCCTTCTTCAGGGTAGGCCACCAAAATTGCCTCTTAACCAAATGTAAGGTTTTCACGAACCCGAAGTGCCCTGCAGCTTTAGAGTCATGAGCTTGTTGTAAGACTTGGTTTCTCAACTTCTCTGGCACATATAATTTGGCCCCTACCCATGCCAATCCATCTCTCACCGTACAGTTATTTGAGTGGGCTAGGAACCAATCATCAAGTTTCAAAGCTTCTTTCAATTGGGTAGATAAATCGTTTGATAAATCGGTTCCTTTCTTTTTCTGGGCTCGGGTAACTACTGGAGCCGCCAACTGTTTAGTGGGGATGACGGGCCGGACCACTTCTTGGCGGGCACTATCATATTGAGGTAATCTGGACAAAGCATCGGCCATGAAGTTTTTCCCCTGGAATGTACTTCAATGAGAAATTAAAGCGTTAAAATCCTGCGCCAGCAATTTGCTTGGGAGACAATCTTCGAGGCGTTTTCAGAACCTCCAAATTTTATGATCTGTCCACACCTCAAAGGGGTGTTTTGCCCTTCTAGGAAATGCCTCCAGGTTAACAGAGCCCAGCGAACTGCAAAAGCTTCTTTTTCCCAGATGGCCCATCGTCTTTCAGTCTCAGTTAATTTACGGAAGTATATGCGCATGGTTGCAAAGTCCCCCATCATTTACTTGTAGTAAGACCGCCCCAACTGCTACATCACTCGCATCTGCTTGAATTACAAAAGGGCATCCATATTCGGATGTTTGAGCACAGGCTCCGCAGCAAATAGTCGCTTTAGCTTCTCAAAAGCAGCTTGGCATTCCATGGACCACTCTAAGGGTTTACTAGGCTTTGGTTTCCCTCCCCTTTGTCTTTAGGAGATTTGTTATAGGCATGGCAATCTTCGCAAAAGGATGAACTGACGGTAAAAATTAGCAAATCCCAAAAACTCTGCAATTGTTTCCTAGTGCGGGAGGGGCCCATTCCAACACGGCTCGGACTTTCCTGGATCCATTTCTATGCCCTCATGCGATATTCGATAGCCCAAATAGTCAATTTTCTTGGTGGAATTCACACTTGACAGCTTCGCGTACAGTTCAGCAGCTCGGAGTTTTTCCAGAACTGAACGCACTAGTTTCACATGCTCATCACGAGTCTCCGTATAGATAAGAATGTCATCAAGGTAAACCAACACCCCTTGTATAGATGTTCATGCAACACCTGATTTATCATTTGCATGAAGACTGCAGGAGCCCCCTGTAGGCCAAAGGGAAGAACGTTGAATTGGAAACACCCCATTGGACAGTTAAAAGCAGTTTTCCATTCATCTCCTTCCTTAATTCGAACTCGGTAGTAAGCTTCTTTCAAATCAAGTTTCGTGAAAATTTTCCCTTTGGCCAAGTGGGCCAACATGTCCTTCATAAGGGGAGGGGTACACGTTTTCCACCGAAATGGCGTTCAGGTTCCTGTAATCAACGCAGAGAAAGGAGCCATCTTTCTTCTCACGGAACAATACTGGGGCCGCTACTGGGGCCTAGCAGGTTGTATAAAACCACGTTCCAAATTTTTATCAATAAATGACCTCAGCTCTTCTAGTTCCCGTGGGGTCATTGAGTACAGTTTCGGTTTTGGGAGTTTCACTCCTGGCAAGATTTCAATACTGCAATCCGTTGAACGATGTGGGGAAGCTTGTCTGAGGCCCTTTCGCTGAAAACCTCCTTCAAGTCCCAATATTCCTCTGGAATTTTCTCCTCCCCTCCAGCTTCTCCATGCCCGTAGAGGCCAACTCTGTGGGATTCTTAGCTTCTGGTGGCAAGCAGCCCTCCCCTTCTGGGGCTGGTCAGATCGTATGCGCAACCCCCCTCCTCCAGTTAATGTGAGGGTTCCATTTCCGGAGCCAAGGCAGCCCCAATATAAGGGGGCTCCATCCCAGGAGCCACAATAAAGCACAAAGTCTCTCTATGCTTCCCCATCGTCATTTCCACTGGTTCCGTTAAATGTGCAGGGCCACCCCCAGCTACCGATCCATCCAATTGGCAAAAGGCTATGGGCGTTTTAAAGTCTTTAGCCTTAGGCCCAGTTTCTCTACTACTTCTGAACTGATTACACACCTGGTGCACCCAGAGTCTAGCAAGGCCAACATTTCCCCTTCTATGTGGTACCCTTAATCCCACTGGAATGGTCATAGGGCCCTTGTTTGGACTTACCGATGAGTCGTCTTCCGATTCGATTCACTCTCTCTTCGAAGGGTTGGAGTTCCCAGCTCCTCTCCTTTCCGAGGGGCGATCTCTACAACCTCCTCCGCTTTCAGCGCAGTTTCGTGAGGCTTTGCGGAGTTTTTCAGGTTTCCTCCCTCCTCCTGGCCCCTTTTGCTCCAGCTTGACACGACAGTCAGCAGCCCGGTGACCCTCTTTCCCACATCGAAGCAGGCAGTGGTCTTGGGTTTTACCATCAATCCCCCCTTTTCGGTTTGAGGCTTCTCGAGGTTGGGGGGAAGGCTTGCTCCAACCAGAGCCACCCGGCGTCGGTTTCGGGTCAGATCAATTTCCACCTCTGCTGCCAGCACGCACCATAGCTGCAGCTCATTGGGGTCTCTTCTGGCCACACAGCTTTGATAAATATCTTCATTCAATCCATCCTTGTAAGCCTCTATCAGAGCTCCTGAGACCAGCCTCGAATGTGGTAAGCCAGCTCCCTGAACTCCTGGGTGTACTCTGCCACTGATCTCCTCCCTTGGTTTATGGTTTTCATCCTGATTCTGGCCTTACGTTCAGCTAGTGGGTCTTCAAACCTGGCCCGCAGCGCAGTCATGAACAGGTCATAATTCATCAGCAAGGGATCATTATCATTATGCAAAGTCACCATCCACTTAGCAGCTGTGCCCTCAAGAGCCCTGGTAACACATCTGACTTTGGCTGCTTCAGAGGAAAAATCCTCCCCATATTCCTCCATATGGTTCCAAACTTGGGCCAGGAAGAATCCTAATTCCTTGGGATCCCCCATATTTTACTTCTAACGGAGGCACCTTTGGAGTTCTACGCCTTCTGGCAATTGCTCCCACCGGGGCCCCTGGCCGGCTGCTGCCTGTTGCACTGGCTCAGGTTGATTTATGGGGTAGCTGCTGTGATCCTTCTGCTTGGAGCCACCCCCTTCTTCCCCAAGATACCTTTGATCAGCCTGAGCTTCTCCGGCTACTTCATGAAGGAGATGCAGGGCTTGATTTAGTAGAAAATCCTTCCTTTCCTTCTCTTGCCATGGCTCTCCTCTTCCACGTCGGTAGTGGTCACTCCTGGAGGAGGCTTTCCTGCAGGATCCTTCCAGCCGACTCCCAGAGACCATTTAGGTTTTACAACTGGATGTTCATCAATACTTAGATCTGCTAACAAATCAGTTTCCTCTGCTGCCTCTAATAGCAGGGACTCTTGCCCTCCAGTCGCTCCCAGGTCCTCGTGGTCGCTGGCTGGTTCAGACATTGCGTCAGACCCCTCGGAAGAAGTTGTAATTTCTCCGGTGGGCTGGTAAGCTGAGATTCAGAATAATGTCAGGTAGTGCTCCATTCAAAATCCAAGAAAGAAATACTTAGACTCCATGAATTAGAGAAAAGATATCTTTTACTGGAAATCAAGTGGTAGCAACAAGAGAATTCTGAATCTGAGAAAATGAGCGAAAATCACATATACAAAGTGATGGTAACGTTCCCACCCACAATAGTTCAAGCAGGCTACCCAATTAAAAGTTGTGGATAACATCATGTGGGCATCTCCAGGTGGTGATGAGGCCTCTGTCCGTTGACCTTGGCATATTTTGATAAAGAGCTGCGGCTGCGCATAGCATAAGACAGAAATCAAGCAAGAAATCCCCCCCAACTGATATACTTCTTAACAAAACCCCCAGCTCACTTCCCATAATCAAGTCCCCCTCCTCCCCGTTACTTATGACAGCCAAAAGATGCAAAGCAAAAGAGGGAAATCTTGAAGGCTGACACTTAGCTTAGATCTGAGCAACCTCTGCAATCTATATTATGTGTAAGTGTGGTGGTAAAAAGGTACTCCTCTATGACCATGTGAGCTGCTTCACTACTAAGATTATAAGATTCCCCCTTCTCCCATACATATGAACTATTTAAAATGCCCTTGCAGTAAAAACATTCATAGCAAGCTGAATTGACCCCCAGCAGGGAGAGAAACCAATCAGCAACTTGTGGCCCAGCAAACCAAATTGTTTACATTCACTAACCATATTGCAAAGGTAGTATAGCTGCCATCACAATCTAATTTCACATGAACAATGTCACCCAGATGAGTTTATCTGAAACATTTCAACATCATGCTTTAATGTGCACTATCTGCCTTTTTCTTTGTCTTGCTTTTGAAATACACTAAGCCAAAGGTATATAAGTTATGGCTCTGCTTTTGCTCAGGTTGCTCAACAAACTGCCAATGCTTTTCTGGGAGACCGATTTATACTGTTTTGTTGTTTGGTGCCTAATAAAATGACATTTTATCTTCAAAGTAATTGGGTGAACCAGGTTTTGGATCAACATAAGTTGCACACATAGAATATTAGAGACCACATTGAAAGAACCTATTAATAACAGAGAACATCTTAATTTCATCAGTAGAAGTGATAATAAAAACCGAGACTGACATGTTACAATTATGGAAATCTAAGATCTTAGTAGGGACAGTGAGCTTTTTCTTTCAGTGGTTAGTTTGGTGCCATCAAGCTGGATTCAACTCCATACGGGCAAAATTTTGCTGTCTCAATTTGTCTCTGATAATAACCTACAGCTTTTCCAAGGGCATTGCAGTAATCTCTTTGAATCTGTCCACCCACCTTTGATTGTTTTCCTCTTCATCTACTTCTCTCAATCTGGCCAAGCATAATAATTTTTTTTCCTAGTCCATCTGCTCACATCACCTGCCTAAAATATGTGAATTTCTGCTTGTTGATCATTGCCTCAAAGGAGCAGTCAGATTTTATTTGTTCTAAGATAAAATGATGGGTTTTTCTTTTAGTTACTGTCTCCTGATCCATAATGTGAAAACACCTATCTTTTTCTCCCACTTTTTCCTCAGTGTCTAGCTTTCACACTCATGTACTGCCATGGAAATAACTACTTTTTCTGGGCCAGCACTGCAGGTGGCCAATAATTAAGATTTCAAGCTGAATACCAGCCATAGTTCATTGTTATGAAAACTCAGGCAAAACATTTAGAAGATATTTACCAATATCTTAAGGTGGAGATTTTAAATGTAGTCATAGGCCTGGCATAAGTCAAGGCCAGGAATCTGAGGGGAAAAATGGGAGACAAAGTACAGTGGCATCCAATGCATGGCACCACAAGGTAAACATGAAAGGGTCGAAAATTTGTTGTCAATAATTTTCTATTGGGAAGTGAACCCAATAAATTTGCTATGCTGAGTCATCATTCAGGTGCACAATTCCTTTGTCCATGAGAATCTTCTCCTGTATTTGCCTGCTTTTGGCCAATCTTTCTGACCTGCTGAACTCAGATTGTTGTATTGCTGTATCTTTACAGCATGCCTCTACTTGGGATTGGGTGGGTGAATTTCAAAGTCTTAGAAGCTGTCAGTGAATGCAGGCAGGGAATCCTGGGGGTTTGCTGGATGTGTCAGATCACTTTGAACCATGAGAGGGGTGGTAAATAAAAAAAAAAACCCAGTAAAAATCTGCTGCAGCCAAAGTGGGATTAGTACTGGCACCCTGCTGAATAATTCCCTTTGGGGATGGGAAGCCAGATGTGTCTGACTTTATTTCCTCTTATTATCTTGCTTACATTTGCCATTATCTTTCTACCTAGTCTTAAACCAACAGCCCCATTTTGGGCACCAAGGATCAGTTCCATGGAGAGAGGTTTTTCCATGAACTGGAGAGATACGGTTTCAGATGGGGCTTCACTTGCTTACATGGCCCAGTTTCTGGCATGTCATGGCCTGGTACCGGTCTACAGACTGTTGGGGACCCCTGGCTTAGTTAGACTGTCTTTATTTCTACAGCATGTTATCCACTTCTGGTTGTTTTCTTGGGACTATTTACCACTTTCACCTCTTCCCTGACAATTGTATATATGCTGGTTCACATTACCTTGTCCTCTTAATCATTAACCTCCGTTTTTAACTTTCCATTTTACTTTAGAAAAGGAGTCTTCAAACTCTTCTTTAGTGTTGGTAGAATCTGAGTATCATAATTTGTTAGTTTTTTGACCTTCAATTCTGTCTTTAATAATGGCTTTCAGTGGACTAATGGATAAATCGGAGAATTACTTAGTAGCTGAGCTTGCCTTTTTAATGATAAAATGAGAGACAAATGCCTGATTCTTTCCAGCTGCACAAAACATTATGCAAAAGAATAAGTTTTGCATGCAGTTGGGAAACAACAGGTGCCATTTGGTAAGCTCGGAAGTTCCAGCAAATCTCCATGGTAACCCATTACCCAATTGCATATTTTGCATAAGATTTCATTACCATGGATCTATTGGGACATTTTCAGTGGCTTGCATTACCTGCAAATGCAGACTGAACCTGTTCTCTTTCTCAGATTTAGCTCAAAAACCTTTGAGAGGGAGCTGAACTGAACAGCTTTTCAAAGAAGACTTGTCATAAAATAATTTACATTAACATTTAGGTTAATGATTAAGAACAGCTTGTGGGACCGCCATCACTTGAGACTTTCAAGAAGAGATTGGACTGCCATTTGTCCAATGGTGTAGGATCTCCTGCTTGGGTGGGGGGTTGGACTAGATGACCTATAAGGTCCCTTCCAACTCTGATTATTTGTTATTATTATTTTCTGTTACACTGAACGATCAGATCTGCATATCAGAAATTGTGGGCTACCCTGATAAACATAAAAGTTATGTCACAATGCAATGTTTATATTTATGTTGCAATGTGTCTTTGCTTGTACAGGTAGTCCTTGACTTACAACTCCTCATTTAGTGACCATCCAAAGTTATGACAGTACTGAAAAAAGTTATTTATGACTGTTTTTCCCATTTACAACCATTGCAGCAACCCGAGGCCATATGATTAAAATTCAGAAGCTTGGCAACTAGTTCATATTTATGATGGTCGAGGTGTCCCAGCATTGGGTTATCCCCTTTTTGCAAACTTCTGACAAGCAAAGTCAATGGGGAAGCCTGATTCACTTAATAAGCGTGTTACTAACATAAAAAATGGCAGTGATTCACTTAACAACTATGGCAAGAAAGATCATAAATTGGGGCAAAACTCACTTAATAACTGTCTCACTTAGCCACAAAAATTTTGGGCTCAGTTGTGATCATAAGTCAAGGACTACCAGTATGCAATCAAACAGCTTTAGATCTAGATATAGGGCATTTTCAAAACTGTCTGATCCATCTGAAAAACGTCTCATAACTAATTCATTCCATTAAGCCAAAGGATATAGAGAAGCCAACTAATACTGAATGTTATCCATGAGTTTATATTTATTTCACCTTCAGCTAAATACAGTATCCAGCTAAATGGCTTGGTCTTTATGGTTAGCCAAGCTTTAAGGCATCTGGCTGTACCCTTATAGTTTCATTCAGCTGTATATTTTTTTCTTTGAACCGATCCACGGAGTTAAAACAAATCAATGTGTGCCAAAGAGGCTTTTCTGACTCCTTGCCTTGAGCAAAAATAGTTAATGATATTCATTCAGTTATAGCACAGTACAAATGGGGCACATTAAATGGCTTCAATTAGGTCAAATTGAATAACTGAATTTGTTCTTTAACTTAAAAACAGCTTAATCAGCTCAGAGTGCAATAGTCTTAAAATAGTTTAATTAAATATTAATAAGAGGAGAAAGTTACTTTTGGTGCCTTTTTGGAACACTTACCTTACAACACTTTAATTTATGTGCCAGTTTGCCCCCCCCCCAAATACAGTGCTTTGCAGACAAGTTCAACCTTTCTTAATGATGAATGAACATGCAAATTGGTTGCTTACTATTATGAAACTGAGGTCAAAGCCAATATTAAGAGTTCTGGGAAGTAAGAAAGTAGGAGGGGACTACAGAAATCCTTGCAATGTTCTCCGTTCTGTTTGGATATTGAAAAATGTATAATGTGAATATCTCAAATATATGTGTTATCTTTAAAAGACAATCCTTTGATGGCTATATGTGTTCCTGTTCAACATCTGATTGTCTCTCCCCAGGCTCCTATGGGCTTCTTTCAATAGCATTGAATATAGAATAATAAGGTTGGAAGGGACCTTGTAGGTCTTCTAGTCCAATCCTTGCTCAAGCAAGAGACCCTCCTTGTAGCATTCCAGATAAATAACTATCCAATCTCTTCTTGTATACTGTAAGTGATGACGTACCCACAACTTCTAGAGATAAGCTGTTCTACTGATTAATTGTTCTCGTTGTCATGACATTTCTTCTTAGTTCTAGGTTGGATCCTTCTTTACCTTATCTGGACTCCAGAGCAGGGGTGGTATTTTACCGCTTCAGCCTGGTTCAGGAGAACTGGTAGTCACGGTGATGGTTTGGTCCCACACACCTGCCCCTGCTCTTTTCTGTCCTTTATTTCTGGGGTTTTCAGCTCAGCTGATTCACGCAGCACAGCGGATTGCCATGCCTCAGCTGATTTACTCACCAGGGTTGCAGTAGAAGGTAAGTATTGGACCTAAAAATGGGCATTTTAAAATGCTGCACATGCGCATGCTCACCAAATCGGTTGTTACACCAGTAGAATCCCACCCTGCTCCAGAGGCCTGGCTAGCCACTAGATTGCAGAAATTTCATTATCTTAAATATTTTTCCAACTACTAGCTATTTGGATTTTTGCATCCATGGTAGAGTATATGCCTATTATTCTTCAAATTTAGAGAGAAAGATTCTTTTTGATGCAATATTAGCAACTGAGACAAAGGTGATCCTGATGGTATGAAATATCTCTTTATCACCTTGACTGGTTTACCAACTGTGGCTATTCCATTGGAGTGCTAAGTAAGATTGATTGATTTCTCCTGCCACTTTCTTGTTGTATTATGGCAGTGAGTTATAGAGAGGGCTGTCTGAAAGAGGATATGGAAGCCTCAAGTCTTATAGTGTTTATAAATAATACCTCTGCTTTAGTTTGATGGATCCATATGATATCAATTCTTAAGTGTTGCCAATCGTTTGGATATTGTGATGTTTAGATGCACAAAAGAAAATGGTTTTTCTGTATTAGATTTTCCACCCTGAGGAACTTGTCCATTTTTACTACTATTATCTTCAGAATTTGGTCAAACCATTTTTATTTATGCAAGCATATAAACCACTAAATGCTGAGAATTTATTGCAAAACTGCCTTTCAGGTTTATGCCCATTATGATTGTTGCAACAATATAATTGTAACATTTAACACACACACACACAAACACACATACACAGTTATTTCTACAGATGACATCAGGGACAGAGGAAGTAAATTGCAAGTATGTGGATACTTTCTGGTAAAGCTAAAGGGCAGTTTCTATATTTGAGACAAAGGTAACTTTGTTCATGAGGAAGCAGGACATCAAGAAGACCTGAAGATCAGACTGAACATAATGCTTTTTGATGCTGGTTGCTGCTCAGAGCTGTTATTGGATAAACCAGTACTGAATGGCATTACAGAATCACAGAAGGATTAAGCATATCAAAATGGAACTGGAATTTATTGGCATTCCTATTTTTCTAATATCATATTGTACAGGACTCATAAAAGCAATCAAGAATCACTGTTCTCATGGCACTCCTTCCTTGAAAAGAACATTTTGTTCAACCTCTTTGTGTAGCCTTCCCCAATAGGGTATCCTTTGGGGGGACAAACTCTTAGATACATGATGGTGAGCACAGTACACAGACCAGGCCAGCTGAAACTGCCTGATGCATCTGAAAGGGAAGGACACAAATAATAAAAATCAAGATGTCTTTTCTGTAGGTATGGAGTGAGCCAATACATGGATACAATTAATGTGCTTGTTTATGTTATAAGACATCAAGCCTGACTGTTCTTCGGAAGGACAGATACTGAACCTGAAGCTCAAATACTTTGGCCACCAAATGAGAAGAGACAACTCATTGAAAAAGATCCTGATGTTTAATAGGACTGAAAGGAAAAGGAGAAGGGGATGGCAGAGGATAGTGTTAGATAACGTCATTGACTCAATGAACATGGATTTGGACAAATCCTGGGAGACAGGGGAGGACAGGGGAGCCTGTATGCTATGGTCCATGGGGTCATGAAGAGTGAGACATGACTGAGCAATTGAATGACAACAAATTATGTTATACAGTAATAGTAGGAAGGGCTTAGAAGAGAAGAATTTAGAGACGCCAGCCTGGTCCATGCCATGGTAAAGTCAGATGATGTTACAAGGTCCTACGTTCTTTCAATACAGATTGTATTATAAATGTATACTGCTTTTGGAATTCCTGTGTATCCCTTCCAGGGATGCAGTCTGTAACCTTGTGGGCTTTAGGATCTGTTCTGGCAAGGAGCCTAGTGAAAACTGTAGTTGTGCATGCTAATAAAAGATACTTTGTTGTTTCTAGATTGCCTTGGCAAGAAAGGTGGCTTAAGAGTTAAACAAACCAACTAACAAGCAAACAAACAAATAAATATCCAAATGCTATGGTTCCTTATTTAAATGGGTCTTTCTTGCACATTTCCAAAAGTCCTAGCTAGCACATTATCCCAATACGTCTTGAAGAAATCTGTTTTAAGATAGCACAAAGTTTTACTTAGGGTTAGACAGACCTATCCTACCTGGGCTACAAAAATATGAACAATCACTAGATTCACTAGATCACTATCCTTGCTGGCTAGGGAATTCTGGGAGTTGCTGAGGTTGACAAACAGTGCCCTAGACAAAGGGTGGGCAATATTTAAATGGCTGGGGACTGGAGTCTGACCTCCAGATTTTCCAGAAAGTTGTAGAAGACTATCTAGCGAAATGCTGTACTCAAAGTCATCAGAAACATTTTATCAGTTTAAAGAGCTTTTTAGGCAAATCACCCCTATTTCAACTCAGACATTCTCCTATCTCCCACCCATTTTTTTTAAATCCAAATTTTATATATGTGATTTTGAGGGGCTGGGAGGCTTTAAAAGAGATGCCACATCATATATAGCTGTTAGATTGCTATAAAGAAATCCAAGAAAACTGAGTGGCTGAGCCTCTGCTGAGAGCTGGGACTCTATGATCAGATCGATTTACATTATATTATCATTTTTTGTGGGTAACATTAAGTTCACATATTATTAAAGTGAAATTTCTGACATGTCAAACCACACCTGAAAGATGATAAACACCATGATAAGGAGCACTGTCAGCCTCTTGAGATGGGATCCCTGTACCACAAAGATCAATAACTGAGATAAGGCAGGGCATTTCCACCACATCAGTCTCAGTTCTGATAAAGTTTCAGTTAGCACAGCTGGGTAGGAGATGCCATATGTATCTTGTTCTTTTGAAGGGGATGCTTCTTGTTTTTATTCAAATTTTCTGGCTGCCATCTAACTTGCCTTGCTTCTAAAGGTCTACCAGGTGTTAATAGTCTACTTCATCCTTTGTGAAAAAAAAAACACAGAGTGCTCTTGAGGGAGTCAATTAGATATAAGACTCTTCATTTACTTAAGAGCTTGGGATATTAGCATCCTTAGATAAAATCTTGAACTTTGGACATTAAAACATTCCTGCAGGTCATTTAGGGTGCTAAAGAAATAAAAACCTTTTTTGGTGCAGTGGGTAAGGAATCCCTTGATATGGTCAACTGATTAATCAGTAAAGTATATTATTCTGGTTAGGGAATCAGACTAGAAATGGGATGCTGAGACTTCTAGTCCTGTCTTGAGCATAAAGCCAGTTGGGTAACTTTGGCCAGTCACTCTTTCTCAGCCCTAGGAAGGAGGCAATGGCAAAACACTTCTGAAAACCATTGCCAAGAAAACTGCAGGAATTTGTTCAGGCAGTCATGAGGAGTTAAAAACTGACTTAAAATCAAACAAAAAGGAAAAAAATGCAGGCATAAGACATATTATATAATCTGTAATATGATTATTATGTTACAGATTATTATATTTCATTGCAGATTTGTCTGTAATTCTTCCAATAAAGAAAAATATATTATTCATCTAATAGCCATGATTAATTTTTTTTATTAAAGAAGTCTTGCCACAGTGTAAAAGCAATACAAATTTAAAGATAAGAACAAATGGAAAAAAGTAACAGAAAACTGAGAATTCTTGTGCAATGCTATCATCTTAACTCATATTCAAAACTATTAGGTTCATGCATGCTTGCTTCAGTCCTTTTGTGAAGCAGAAAGAAACTTATATTTTCTGAGGAAATTGGCAAATTTATATAATAGCTACATTATAGCCTCATTGTCATGAGAATCCACTGTAACATCTACATCATGTGTACTCTCAGAAGTAGAAATTCATCATGACTTTGAGCCAGTCATTCCCTCTTACCTCAATCCTTTTCATGGAATTGTTATCGTGGAAAAAGTTTTTTGATCCCTGCCTTGCACTCATGAAGAAAACAGAATATAACAAAAATAATAGGCAAAAATAAATTCAAGTGGGTGGAGAGAATCAGGCTACTTCAAGGACATCTGGTTAGGTCATGCCTTAACAAGATTTTAAGTAAAATCTTTTAATGCACATCCAATATTCTAAATTGTTGGCAAGCATCTAGTCAATGATTCCATTATAGAATGCTGATATGTTTTTTCACAGCAAGGAGAAATAGAACTTTGCATAAGAAGCTGACAGTGAACTACATTTGGTTGACCAGTCATTTATATTGGCACCAAAGCTATCTCAAATGATTCTTCTTAGCCTTCTGGATGTTTTACTGCATTATTTTAAAAAGATACAATGAAAATCATGGTGGGTCATAGCATGCTGGCAATTTGGCTTTGATAGAGATTTAACCTCTTTCATTCCATATTTTCTCCTTTACATGCTTGTGGGGAGATACACATACCCCAAAAAGACAGTGTGTAAAAGCCATTATTTCGTAGACATCCTAAGTTCTCAATTGTTTGGCTGAAAGAGTAGATTGATCATAAAATAACCCTTTCATCAGGACTCAGCATAGGATACACAGACTGAGATAACCTACACTATAATTAACCTTAGAGATTTCTGCATAATCACAGGTTGATCCAAGTCTGTGGGAAAGGGAACAAGTGGTTTTGAGGAAAGAAAGTAAGAATTTTTCAGCTGTAAGACAAAATTTCAATCTCAAGTGATAACACTGGTTTGCAGAAATTTGCTGTGATTATTTATTTATTTATTTATTTATTTATTTATTTATTTATTATTTGAACTTGTATGCGCCCCATCTCCAAAGACTCGGGGCTCACAGCTAAAAACAGAGAAATAAATACTTAAAAAACGATTAAACTAAATTACAAGCCCAAATCCTAAAAACAAATTTGCAATAATTAACATTAAAAACTATCCCCCCCCAAGGAGGGGTCACAGCCCAGGTTGGTCAAATAACCAGGTCTTTAACTCACGGCGGAAGGTGCGGAGGTCAGGGGCCAGGCGGAGCCCCAAGGGCAGTTGATTCCAAATGTCAGGGGCCGCGACAGAATAGGCTCGCCACCGGGGGACTGCCAGCTGGCATTGGCCTGCCAACGGGACCCCGAGGAGTCCTTGCCTATGTGCTCGTACAGGGCGGCCGGCATTAGATATCGGAAGAAGATGCTCCCTTAAATATTGAGGACCCATGTCGTGCAGGACTTTATATGTTAAAACTAAAACCTTGAATCTCACCCGGAGTGCAACCAGCAACCAATGCAAGCAGCGCAGGAGGGGGGTAACATGGGAGAATCGGGAAACTCCCATCACCACCCACGCCACCGCATTCTGCACCAGCTGCAATCTCCGGATGGTATGCAAGGGCAGTCCTAAATAGAGAGCGTTGCAGTATTTACTGTAATGTCATCCTCTAAATAGTGAAGCCAGCTATTTACATTAAAAATATATAAAAGAGGGTATAAATCAGTGGCAGATTGTTTTTGCAACTATGTTAGCATCTTATGCAGAGCTTAATCTCAAAATAAAAGCAATATTGCAATGTGTTCAAATTGAACAGAATTGTCAAAATTTCAATGATTTATTAGTTCGTTTTAATTACCTGAATCATTGTAAGAGCCTTGGTGGCACAGTGGTTAGAGTGTAGGACTGCAGGCCACTTCTGCTGATTACCGACTGCCTGCAATCTGGCAGTTCAAATCCCACCAAGCTCCAAGTTGATTCAGCCTTCCATCCTTCCGAGGTGGTTAAAATGAAGACTCAAATTGTTGGGGGTGGGGTGGGGCAATAGGCTGACTCTGTAAACTGCTTAGAGAGGGCTGTAAAGCACTATAAAGCGGTATATAAATCTAAGTGCTATTGCTATTGCTAATAATCCAATCAAAATATCCTAGAGTTAATGTATTGCTATAAACTTTTTCCACATCACCCAGGCTACTTTTAATAGACCTTTACTATGTGGAACAGCTTTGGTAGTACCTAAGCCTTCATGATTATTGCTGAATTCATGCCCAGTTTTGCTCATCTGAAAAAAAGCATTTACATCTCTAGTATGTATTGAAAAAAACACACACTGTTTATCTTAGTATCCATAATCAGATTATCTCAGTTTGAGAATGAATATCTCCTATTACTTTAAACTGCTGACTCCAATGTTTACATTTGCTGCAAATTGCACATTGATTCTTTAAAAAATGAAAGTTGAGATGTATTTTGTGTGCCCATGCCTTGCCTTGGCTGAATTTACAACCAACTTTCCTAAACATGACAGGACATGGGATTAATCCAATGAGCCCCTTTCTTGCTGGATAAAATTTTACAGCAAGAAGATAGAGTGCTGTTGCTTGCCCAAGTGCCTTTGGTTCTATGCTAGTAGCTTTATGTGGGACTGTAGCATTTACAAACCTTTCGGGGAACAAATCAACAGAAAGGAAGAAATGAACATAGATCTTCCTGCTGAATGAAAATTTAATGCAGGTTTGCTGTTTTCTCTACACTAGTTTTTCTGCATGGTCTATTACATAGGCATTCCCAAACATTATTTAGTGAGGTACTGGGTAAAAACTGTTCATGAAATACATTTGATTAAAAAAGATGACATTAAAAATATACAGTGGAAATGTGGAAAGCATGGCAATATGAAAGCAACCAGAATATGGTTATAGAAATTTTTTAGGCTTAAGAATATTAATGCTACTGTATCTATAACACAATAACTATTTTTTTTTATCTCATAATTTAATTTCAACAATTTTAATTTCAGGGAGGATCCATCAAAACTTACACAAGAAATGAAAAGATTATGCTTTCAAATAATATTAATTCTTCTCTTATAGAAGTTCTGGTAGAGTTTATTGTTATGTATGTAGGTTTGAATGTTATTGGTTTAGTTTGAATTGTTCTTGTAAATTGTCAAATATGATTGGTTTAAAAAGTGCGGAAAACCCTGCACTCTGATTGGCTGGCAACTATGGCTGCTGGCTATAAGTAGCAGCCGTAGCCCAGCCAAGTTGGGTCCATTCGAGCTGTAGTCACTTAATAAACTCTTCACTGAAGCTCTTCGCGTCTGAGTCTTCATGCAAACTTAACACTGGTGATGAGCATGGGATTCCCCTGAAGAGAAGACGACGCGGAAGACAAGCAGAAGAGCGAGATGGCTGCGCTGAACACACCCCCAGCCCCATTCGATCCGGCGGCAGAAGACTGGGAATCGTATGTGGATCGCTTCCAAATGTATTTGGAAGGAAACGACCTCGCCGACATCCCCGAGAAGCGGAAGAGGGCGGTATTTCTCACGCACTGCGGTCCGGCAGTCTTCAAGATGGTGAAGGCATTGGTGGGAGCTGCAGACTTGAAGGTAATGGAATGGCCTGATTTAGAAAAGCTTTTAAGAGCCTATTATGCCCCACAAGTATCGTGCCTCATTAAGAGACACAAATTTTATCGTCGGGATCAAGGGGAAAGCGAAAATGTTAACGACTTCGTGGCAAGTTTAAGGGACATTGGGGGTGCTTGTGAGTTTACCAACTTAGAAGAGGCCATGCATGATCGGTTTGTTCTAGGCCTTAAAGATAAGGTCTTACAGAGCAAATTACTAATGAAACCTAAGATCACGTTTAAGGAGGCCATAGAGGAAGCTGTTTCAGCAGAAGCAACCAAGTCCTCAGCAGCAGCCATGAAGAAAATTAACAAGGCCTCAAGCCATTCTGATGTGGAAAAGTCCACAACAACCCATTGAGCAAATAGATTCTGATTCAGACTGTAGTGAGGTGGAGGAAGGAATTTATAGACTCAGAATGCAGAAGAAAAGGAAAGACCTTAGAAAAAAGAGGCAAGAATTTTATTGCAGAGGCTGTGGGGGGGGCACCCCCTCACTGAATGCAAGTTTTTAGACACCATCTGCCTACGTTGTGAGAAAAGAGGTCACCTAGCAAGAGTCTGCAAATCATCCAGAACTCCACCTAGTAGGAAGAAATTTCCTGAGAAAGAATTCAAGCCCAACAACTTCAGTGAGAAAATGGGGCGCAACTCAGAAGCAAATGGAAAGAATGAAACTCATCAAACAGTCACCATGAGTCATTCTTCACCCTTAAGAAGCAGAAAGGTACATGTGAAGGTACTCATTGAAGGAAGGCCTTGCCAAATGGAAGTGGACTCAGGCTCCTATTTATCTATGGTGTCATGGGACACTATTCACAGGCTACTTCCCAACATTCAGAAGAAGCATTTCCAGAAGCAAGCACTGACTCTTAAAGACTACCAAGGGAACAAGATTCCAGTAGTTGGAACAAGAGAATTCATCGTGAAGTTCAAAGGCCACACCAAACGTTTGCCCCTGACCATCGTGGACAAGGATCGCCCAAGCTTGCTGGGACTTGAGTGGTTCAATCCACTAGGCACTGAGGTGACTGGCATCAATCACGTGAGCAACTCTGAATGGGAGGAGGCCTTGAAGTCTGAGTTTCCAGAGGTCTTCAGCGAAGGATTGGGCAAGTATATGGGGACCCTTATCACTTTCAACCTAGATCCCAGGGTGCCCCCAATTCGTTTAAAGCCCAGAAGGGTCCCATTTGCTTTAAAGGAAAAAATTGATGCACAATTAGACAAATTAATAGCTCAAGGGGTTTTAGAGCCCAGTGACCACTCCAGGTGGGAGACACCCATAGTCACACCAGTCAAGACTGATGGGTCAGTAAGAATCTGTGGAGACTATAAGGGGACACTGAACCATGCGCTGCAGCAGAGCACATACCCAGTTCCAGTGGTGCATCATCTGTTACATTCACTTGGCAGGGGTACAGTCTTTGCCAAATTGGATCTGGCCCAGGCATATCAACAACTAACAGTTGATAATGCCACTGCAGAGGCCCAAACCATTGTGACTCATAGAGGTGCCTTCAAATGTAAAAGGTTACAATTTGGAGTAAGCGTGGCACCAGGCATCTTTCAAAGCCTTATGGAAAGGATGCTTCAAGGACTGCCAGGGGTAGTGCCTTACTTTGATGATGTATTAATCTCTGCTGAAAATGACACTCAGTTACAAGAAAGACTCAGAGAAGTCCTTACCAGATTCAGGGAAGTGGGGTTAAAAGTCAAGGAAGAAAAATGCACTCTTAAAACTGACAAGGTTGAGTTCCTGGGCTATATGATTGACAAGCATGGCATCCACCCTACCGATGCCAAGGTTCAAGCAATCAAAGAAGCCCCTAGACCTAAATGCAAAACAGATTTGCAAGCCTTCCTTGGACTCATTAACTTTTATCACATGTTCCTACCTCAGAAGGCAACCATTGCTGAACCATTGCACAGATTAATTGATAAAAAATCTGTTTGGATCTGGGGGAGGAAGGAACAACCAGCATTTAACAGTATTAAAAGACTAATCACGTCTGATGCTGTACTGATACAGTTCTCTGAGAATTTACCTGTTGTACTGACTTGTGATGCATCTCCCTTTGGAGTGGGTTTTTTTTTTGAGCCACAGACTTCCCAGTGGGAGAGAAGCCCCTATTGCATTTTACTCTCGCACTTTGACCAAAGCAGAGAGGAATTACAGCCAATTGGACAAGGAAGCATTGGCAATTGTTGCAGCTGTTAAGAAATTTCATGAATATCTGTATGGGAGAACATTTACCATTGTTACAGATCACAAACCTTTGTTAGGCATTGTGGCAGGAGACAAACCTACACCTACTATCCTGTCACCAAGAATGCTGAGGTGGACTGAATTTCTTGCTGCTTATTCATACAAACTTATCCACAAGCCTGGCAAGGACATTGGACATGCTGATGAACTGAGTCATTGCCCACTTCCTTGCCACAAGGAAGACTTTGAACCTGAAACACACACCTTTTTCCTAGAAAATGTTGCCAAGCTTCCAGTGCATGCTGCTGAAATTGCCAGAGAGACTGCCAAAGACACTTTGTTGGCTCCTGTTATAGGCTGGATTAAGAAAGGTTAGCCTCTTCAAGATCTACCTCACCTGGCTCAACCTTTTGAATTATCTGTATTAAGAGGATGTATTTTGTGGGGTAACAGGGTAGTTATTCCTGCAAAACTGCAAAAAGAGGTTTTGGAAATGTTACATGAGGGTCATCCAGGTATTGTCAGAATGAAGGGATTGGCCAGGAGTTATGTATGGTGGCCAGGTATTGACAAAATGGTTGAACACTGGGTTGCATCTTGTCCCAACTGTCAGGTAGTCAGGCCTGCCCCACCTCGCCCCCACACAGGAATGGGAATGTCCTAGGGGCCCATGGTCTAGGATTCACATTGATTTCGCTGGCCCTACCAGAGAGCACACCTTTCTTATCATAGTAGATGCATATTCCAAATGGCTAGAGGTAATTCCTATGGCATCCACCACAACTGATGCTGTCATCAAGCAGCTCAAAAAACTTTTTGTAACCCACGGGTTACCTGATGTTCTTGTCTCTGACAATGGCCCTCAATTTACATCCAACCTTTTTGAATCCTATTTAGCACAACAGGGTATCAGACATGCCCTCACTGCCCCTGGGCACCCTTTGGCTAACGGCCAGACTGAACGCATGGTACACTTTACCAAAGAGAAACTTCAGCAACTGGGTCCAGGGGACATCACTGAGAAAGTTGAAAAACTTCTTAGTGTTCAGCACATCACTCCTAACCCATCTAATAACTTATCCCCAGCAGAGTTGTTGATGGGTAGGAAACTTAGGTCTTCCCTTGACCGCCTTCATCCCACTTACGCACCCAACACACCACTAGATTCCACTTCCAAAGTTCGCACATTCAGTGTGGGTGATTCTGTTTATGCTAAGAACCTTATGGGTGAACCATTATAGATTCCTGCTGAGATAACTCAAATCACAGGCCCTCATTCTTACAGGGTGCAAACAGAGGATGGACTCCTCTGGAGCAGGCACATTGATCAACTTAGATCCAGGTTCTCTCAGTAACATCGCACTTGTCCCTCTCTAGTTCCCTCACCTGATGTCAATTCTAGGGGGGAAGGGGAGGAACAGGAGGAAAATCAGCAAGCAAGAATCAACCCCATGTGTAACGAGCCATTACGACAGGAACCATTCCAAAACCTGTCACAATGCCAAAATCCATCCTTAGAAGTGGAAGATTGCACATCACTACCTGACTTGGGTGCTGACATTGGGCTGGAGATGGGTTGGGAGGAGAGACCAGATTCTAACAATCAAACAGGGTCTTCTTTCACAGGAAGCTCAACTAGGGAAATGTCAACAGACACATTTCCTCTCTCACTGGGTGAGAACGTTAAAACTTCTGAACCACGAAGGTCTCAGCGTACAAAGAGCCCCACCTATTTAAAAGAATACATTAGATAGGTTGGGGTTTGGTATGGACTGAACCTAGTGGGGAGGGGTGTTATGTATGTAGGTTTGAATGTTATTGGTTTAGTTTGAATTGTTCTTGTAAATTGTCAAATATGATTGGTTTAAAAAGTGTGGGAAAACCCTGCACTCTGATTGGCTGGCAACTATGGCTGCTGGCTATAAGTAGCAGCCGTAGCCCAGCCAAGTTGGGTCCATTCAAGCTGTAGTCACTTAATAAACTCTTCACTGAAGCTCTTCACGTCTGACTCTTCATGTAAACTTAACATTTATGATGATTACAAAAACTATTATATGACAGTCAAAAAGCTTTGAGACTCTGGGAGGCTGAAAATGTCCTCCCTGGGTTCTGGAGGTTCTGTGGAAGCCAGAAACAGACCTGTTTCCAGCCTTCCAGAGCTTCTTGGAGGCCTGTTTTTTGCCATCCCCAAGCCTCTGTGTGTACCCTGAACTTACCTGCATCCAAAATGGGCCACGTGGGGACTCCTGGGAGGGATGGGGCATGTGGAACCAGCCAGGAGTGGGATTTGGAGGTTCTCCAAACTGTGAAGAATCTTAGCTAGGGGTTCTCCTGAACCCCTGCAAACCCCCAGCAGCCCACTCCTGCCTAGAAGTCTTGAATGGATATGATCAAAAGGGCAAATCAGGAATCAGAAGCCAGACCAGTAGTAACTAGATGATAATGAAGTCAAGGAAACTTAAAATAGTGAAATCTGAAACCAGTTCAAAGTTCGCAGCCAAAGGATAAAAACAAAACAAAACAAGGAGTCACTTTAATCAGGAAACAAATAAATATAAACATTTTTTTTCTAGCCATAATCTCTTCCAAAATCACAGGCTTATAATACAAGTGTTCCAGGAAACACACTCAGAGTACAATCACGGGCTCTTTAAAAGGAATGAGGAAAGCTGATTTATTTAAAGCAAATCCTTAAATGTGTGAAGACTTGTGATGCATATTTTAATTCCTCTTCTCTTTATATGTGAAATGTTATGATTTAGAGAAGTCCAAGAAGATTATGTACATAGTTACATGTGTTATTATCCTTTATATTTTAGAAAACATTTTAAAAACTTAAGCAAATATTCAATAACTTGTTCTGTGGCTTGTTTAGACTGAGTCCCAATTCTGATTCTACCTATTATAAATCAGAGGCTTATTTGATATATTTCCTTAGAATCTGTGAGACCCTGAAAAGACTGCAGCTTTAAAGGTAGGATAGACGTACCTGTAGCTCTCAAAAATACTATAATGAAAATAAAAACCTTACAATTTTATCCATAGCAATCCATTTGTTTGCAATATTTGTCTCTTTTCTATCAGACTGAATGAATATAGTTTAAAAAATGCCAAAGAAAATGTGAGTACATCTTTACGTAAGAAATCTGTGCCAAAAAAGAAAAAAAAAGATATTTGTTCTTCAGATAGCTAAAGTTCTGTACTATCCAGCACCAGTGGAAATGCCCTGGGTAAAAGCTCTGTGGCAGAACTGTTGCATTTACATATCACATTTTTTTCTTTGAATAATGGGTACGTGGTATGAAGAACGAAATACAGCTCATGAGTCCAAGAAACCCAAATCACCTTGACAAAAGGGAAAGGGCCAGGGGAGACATTAATAAACTCCTTTCAGATCCGTTCTTTGTAATTCTAATCCATATGCTCATCATACTGACTACATTTAGACAATGTTATTATCCCCAGAATAAGTGCAAACATTAGGTGGAACTATGTCAGACCCACATCAACTTAAACCCACCAAGATAACCATGAACATCAATGATGCCTTGTGGTCTGCCAGGTGCATCGCAAAATTGTTGTTTTGCAGTTCCAGGGAGCAGCAAAACCCAGCATGTTTTTTAGTCCACTGAGATACTTTGTGAAAGTTTCCCTAGAATGAATTGTTTATAAAATTTTCCTCTTATCGAATTTCCTTTCCTTTAATACCTGCTATTTCACTGGTTACAAATATCCTTGGACTTATTTTTTTATGCTGCATTTTACTGAATTGCTCACATTCCAGTGTTGTCAACTTGTGTTGCTCTTAAATGTAAAACCTGTGAAAATTGGCATTTACTCCACTTGGGTGCCTGCTTTGGTTGGTTTCCCTCTTAGCTACAAAAGCATTCCTCTTTGATATTCCCTTCATCATTATACATATGTTTAGTGCTTGCATTGGACACATCCATAAATGATTCTTGACAGTTGTTTGGAAACAGTGAGCTATTCCTCCCCCCCTTTTTTTCTATAATAACTTCCTGGCTAGCCTATTGCTGTGCCGTTCTTTGGAAACTCTCCTATCCAAATACTGAATGAGGTAATCCTGCTTTAGCATCTGATCCTAGAGAAGGTCAAGTAGATACTGCCACCTGCTGAACCTCTATTCTTCTTCTCTATTGCAAAATCAGTTTTTTCACCTGTTGCTCAGATAATACAATATTTTCTTCCACTTTTAGCATAAACTCTTTTTCTTGATTACTGTACTGCTATTCCCCTTGGTTTACCCTAACTTTCTGACTCAGCTTCAACCACACAGATGTCTAGTGCCTTGTTTTCTAAATGGGAGGCCATGAGCTTTCAAAGCAGGCACAGGCTATAAGAAGGACCTGAAATTCAACTTATTTATTTTATTTATTTATTTATAATTGGACTTATATGCCACCCCCTCTCTGCAAGGACTCGGGGCAGCTCACTATTAAAACAGTACAACAATCAATAAATATTTAAAACAAAATTAGATCAATAAGCCCAATCGCTAAACCCCATTAAAATACTTAAAAAACCCCAGGAGGTCAGTCCAGCCCGGCCTGTTCAAACAACCAGGTCTTCAGATCGCGGCGGAAGGAGCGGAGATCAGGAGCCAACTGGAGCTCCAGAGGGAGTTGGTTCCACAGGGCGGGGGCCGCAACAGAGTAGGCCCTTCCCTGGGGTACCACCAGCCGACATTGTCTAGCCGACGGTACCCTGAGGAGTCCCCGTCTGTGCGCACGCACAGGGCGATCGGTGTTTGATGTTGGCAGAAGACGCTCCGGCAAGTACCCCGGACCCGTATCATAAAGGACTTTGAATGTTAACACCAACACCTTGAATCTTATGATATGGAGTCCACAGTAAATGTTTTGGTACTTAATAAAACTTGCCTTAAATGACTCCCACCATCATGGATTACTTGATTCATTTTGCTATTAACAGAATCTGGGAATATGTATGTATGTATGTATGTATGTATGTATGTATGTATGTATGTATGTATGTCTTCTTCATTTTGATTGAATATCCACAGACAAAATTCCAGATTGTGACATCTCAGAGAATCCAATTAATCATAGAGAGGGAATTGTCTCTAATATAAATATAAAAACATTATTTCTCCTATGTAAGAGGATAGTTTGCACTGACATGAGCCTGATTGCTGGACAAGTTCCAAAAATTGAAAACCTGTCCAAGAATTATTGACTGTGGAATCCATTACTCATCGTGTTCTCTTTAGATAACCTTGTTTCTTATAATCCGCACCATATGGCATTCTTAAATGGAAATGTGCACTGGGAAAAATTAAGGCTACATATCAATTAAAGATTTGTGTTGGTGCCTCATTTAGTTCTTAATTGATGCATATTGCCAAATTTCAGCAGGGTTTTTTTTATTAAGTATCAAGCATAAGACAATTATTCAGTTAAACAGGTAATTATTTTGTGAATAATTCTGCTGTAACATGCAACTTAAAACTAAGTCCTAAAAATCAAGACCTATGAGGAATGACCCCTGCAGAAAGAGCCTGAGACAATGAATATATGAGACAGAACATCAAACTGACTGCAGTTTAATTCCACCTAAAGTTTTCCTGATAATCAGGCTATCAATCATAAGTCTGCCAAATGTCTTAATCTGATTACTCTATCAAAATTCCAAAAAGCTTTGATGCTTGAATGCCTTGCAAACTTGAGTCCTGAAAAAGAATTTGGAAAACTGCTTACAGTGAACATTTCAGTCATTGTAGCAGCCATTAAAATGACAGGCTCAGGATCTATGACATTAACATTCTTACTAATTCAACAGTCTGGTGGTACTGACAGTTTTTAATCTCCACTATCTTTTAGCTGACAAGAAGTGATGCACTCTCCTATAATGTCACCATATAATGCCAGTAAGGTTCAATGGGGCCTCACTGAGAACAGTTTGATTTGATGTAGTAAATCAAAATTTAACAATGATTCTCATTCATCCTCATCTATTTCTTGTTACAGTTTATGTTGGTCTGGTCACTGAAGTTTTAGACCCTATTTAAAAATGATTTATACCAAGAAAATTATACCTTTGCTGGTTGAGCTGATTTTACTTTTTCATCTTATTTCTATGTTATTTTATGTTATGTAAGGCTGGTCAATAACCAAAATATCCTAATCTAATCTAATTTAATTTAATAATTTAATTAATTTCATTTTACTTCATTGGGCTTTCAAAATAGTTGTTCACAATGTAATAAATGTAAGCAAGAAACAATGAAGGTAGCCACAAAGAAGGAGCTAAAATCTGCAGTAGAATGACCATGCTGGGAGCAGTCCTACTCAACACAGTATTGTTTCTTTCTTTTTATCCTTACTAAAATATTTTATAAACAGCAGACCACAAGCTTGGGAAGTATGGAGGGGCAGATCCTTGTGATATTGATTTGAAATAGATATTATTTTTTCATAATGAAATGGTACTTTTGGAAGGTAGCACATTTAGAAAGCTATTTTGCTTCACTCCGATAGGCCTCGTTCATGTATTAAATCTCTATATCTATAGCTGAGTCAGTTTGGTTTAGTGATTAATGTACTGGACTAGAAACTTGGAGACTCTTCAGTTCTAGTCCTGCCTTATGCACAAAGCCAGCTGGGAGACTTCGGGCCTGTCCTTTCTTTCAGCCCTAGAAAGGAGGCAATGACAAACCACTTCTGAAAAACCTTTCCCAGAAAACCCCAGAGACTTGTCCAGGTAGTCATCAAGAATCAACATTGAATCAAAGGCACAAATTATGTATTTATTTATGTATCTATATGTAGCAACCCCATAAAGCTATTATGCATAGCAGTAGTGGATTCAAAATTTTTTACTGCTGGTTCTGTGGGCATGGCTTATTTGGTGGGCTTGGCTTGGTGGTCATATGATTGGGTGGGTGTGCTTGGTGGTCATGTGATCGGGTGGGTGCGGCTTGGTGGCCATGTGACTGGTAGACATGGCTTGGTGGTCATGTGACTGGGTGGGTGTAGCCAACTTAATGTCACTCATGTCAAGGGCTGCCTCGCCTGGCCCCTCCCTTCCCAGCCATTCCTTGTCACACCCAGCCTCAACTTATCTATAGTTCTGTAAAAATGTTGTTTGTTAAGTTTGCATGAAGAGTCAAACGCGGGGAACTTCAGTAAAGAGTTTATTCAGTGACTACAGCTCAAATGGACCCGAGTTGGCTGGGCTACGGCTGCCTCTTATAGCCTGCAGCCATAGTTGCCAGCCAATGGGAGTGCAGGGTTTCTTCCCGTACTATTTAAACCAATACCATTTAACATTTTACAAGAACAGTTCAAATAAACCAATAACATTCAAACCTACATACATAACATTGTTCACCTTTTTTGACTTTATTATCTACATATACTCACCGCCTCAAGTTCCCCGTTGGGGGAAGTGAGGCGGGATATAAATTTAATAAATAAAATAAATACTATAGATGTACTTTCATGGACCACTGAAAGGAGGAAATGGCTCACATGCTTTGCCCAAGAGTGTGGTAGGCAACAGGCTTTTAAGAGGCTGCCAGAAAGAAGGGGGGGGCAATGTATTTTCCAAAGCACCAGAAGGCAAACAAGAAGCAATGGATGGAAACTGAACAAAGAGACAAGCAACCTACAACTAAGAAGAAACTTCCTGACAGCGAGAACAATTAACCAGTGGACCTGCTTGTCCCCAGAAGTTCTGGGTGCTCAATCACTGGAAATTTTAAAAAGACTGGACAGCCATTTCTCTGAAATGGTATAGGGTTCCCCCCAAAGTCCCTTCTAAGTGTTATTCTGTTATTCTGACACCTTTCCCAGGACCTCTACTCAGAGTTGGCATCCTCACTTTTCCTGCAGGAGCAGGGACTTGGACTAGAAGACCTCCAAAGTCCCTTTCAACTCTGTTAAACACAAATGTATTTATGCTTTGGACTATAGACATTGAATGCATGTAAACCCTGAAAAATATGTGGTAGCCCCGGACAAAAGAAAGGCAGTAGAATCATGCTAGGTGTAGGGACAGTGTAAAATATTAACACATGATAAATAATGGAACAATTAAAAATAATAGCACAGAGTTTTCTCTGTCTTTCTTTCTCCCTCCCTTCCTATTTCTTTCTCTTTCTTTGTCTTTCTGTCTTTCTTTCCCTTCCTTCCTTTCTTTTTCTCTCTCTCTCACACACACACCACTCTCTTTTTCTTTGTTTTCTTTGTTTCTTTCTTTCTTTCTCTCCTCTTTCTCTCTCTCTCTCTCCCTCCCTCCCTCCCTCTTTCTTTCTTTCTTTCTTTCTTTCTTTCTTTCTTTCTTTCTTTCTTTCTTTCTCTCTCTCTTCTCTCTCTCTCTCACACACACACACCCCTGTCAGCCTTCATTCCCTCTCACTCCAAGCACTTTACTCACAAGGGGAAGCAAATCCAGCATTGGAGAAGTTTTGCAGGTTAACGGACATGCATTTGCAGCTCCTGCAAACTTCTCCATGGCTGGATTTCTCCCCACTCTCCCCCAGCCTTCATTCCCTCTCACTCAAGGCACTTTACTCACAAGGGGAAGCGATACTTCTAGTGTCCGTGAAGAATCCAGCCTTGGAGCAGTTTTGCAGGTTAAGGGACTGCTGCTAAGCCCACAGTCATGTGTTTTCAAGTGGCTGCTTGAAAATGCATGGCTAGGGCAGAGGAGCAGTCCTCCTTTAAACTTGGGTGAGCAAGCATTGGGCAGGCGGGGCAAGCGAGTGAGTTGAAACTGGGCGACTGGGTCAGGGGCATGGCCAGCCAAATGTTGCTACTGGTTTGGTGACCCATGCCAAATTCTTGCTACCAGTTCACCCAATTAAGTGCGAACTGGCTGAATACCAGCTCTGATGTATAGAGTCTAAAATAGGATAAGATTATATCACAAAGGTGAAAATGCCTTCTTTTTTTCCCTCTATGCTTTGGAAGTTTTTAGTGACTGCATTGTGGAATCAAAAAACAGGACCCAGAACAAATAAGGCGTAATGGATCACAGATTGCCTTTTGAATGTGCTTCATATGAGAATTTAATTGATTTTAGTAGTGAAACTGAAACACTTAGAATTGTTTTGCAGCTTACTTGGTATGCTATCTAATTTTCTCCAATGTGCAATTTATTTGCATTTTTGAAGCCCAAAAGAGCATGGTGAAAGTTATATGGGCTATCATGCAAAAGATGATGATGAAGAATTTAATTTCACATGTTGCTTTAGGAAGTCTTAATGAGACTGGTTTGCTTCAAGTGCACCAATTTCTCTCTTATTCCCATGCATGGTTGAGGCAAGGGATATTTTCCACTTGCTTGCTGCTAGGCAGTCAATGGCTCTTCTCAGATTCAGTAGTGACATAATCTGGAAATGGATGGAAAATTTAATCAACACCACTTGGATATTTATTTTGCTCTAAAAAGCAACCCCGTAGAGATGGAAGAAGATTTAGGGATCTACCACTGGGCTTTCTAAAATTTGGCTTGGTGTGTTGATCTTAACAGATAACAGATAATCAGAGTTGGAAGGGACTTTATAGGTCATCTAGTCCAACCCCCCCACCCAAGCGAGAGACCCTACACCATTTCTGACAAATGGCAGTACAATCTCTTCTTGAAGGTCTCAAGTGATGGTGCTCCCACAACTTCCGAGGGAAAGCTGTTCCATTGGTTGATTGTTCTCACTGTCAGAAAGTTTCTCCTTAGTTCCAGGTTAAATCTCTCCTTGTTCAGTTTCCATCCATTATTCCTTGTCTGGCCTACAGGCGCCTTAGAAATATGAATGGAGAATCTCATGGTAGTCAAGAGCTGCAATTAACTTGGATTTGGCTGAGTGCTGAAAGCCACTTAGGGAAGACAATGAGTGGGTGGCTTTTATTCTTTTGCTCATAGGACTTTGTGAAATTTAAAGGCTACAAGAGAGACCGATAAAAACATAAGCCTTGGATTCTCCTTTACTATGTAGTATTTACAAAAGGTATTTCAAAAGTCATAAAAGATTGATTGGCATCTCACAGGCTATTTTTTTTAGCATGCTGTACAACATGCATCCTTTCTTTCTTTCTTTCTTTCTTTCTTTCTTTCTTTCTTTCTTTCTTTCCTTCTTTCCTTCCTTCCTCCCTCCCCTCCCTCCCTCCCTCCTTCCTTCCTTCCTTCTCTTGTTAGAAAAGTGATACAATCTGTCCCAAGACTAGTGGTTATGCGGGGAGCAATTCACCTAATTTCAGGTAATCTTTCTAAACTCAAAAGTACTAATTATACATAACAGTAAAAAAAATCTTTAAATCTTTAAGAAAAAAAAAAGTCAGACATAGAATTCAATTAAACTCCTACACTAAAAAGCACTTCTTAAGAGCGCTCTCTCCTTATATAGCTCCTTGATTATGTATGGAAGAAAATTACCTTGATTATACCTTTGAAATGAAAGAAAGATGGAAAGAAAGCCTTCTAATTAATTTCATACATGGTAAAGTGGGGATAAGCTGCATCATGGAATGTTGAAATGTACTGAAGGGCCTTTACTGCTTGGAGAACAAGGAAAGATTGCATTGAAATGCCCAACCAATCATGCAGTGATATGAATATCCATTGGTCTGTGGCAAAGTGCATAGTACTTTAGATGCAGAATGTTCCGAGTTCAAGCTTTGGATCTCCAAATATGACTCGGACAGTCACAACATTCAATATTCACAATATTAAAGTAAAAGGATTTGTGATTTGAAGTAGGTTAATTATTCATGTTTCTGGTCCTGAAAGAAAATACACTTTAACTGTTAAAATATTGAAATGGAATACAATCCCCTTCTTCTTAAAGCAGCGGTGAACAACTTCTTAGTCCAAAGGCCACAAGTCTATTATCCAACGCTCTGTTTTTTTTTCCAGGACTCTCCAAGATTATGATGCTGAAATTCAGTGGCAAATGTTGAAGACCATTGGAACAGTTTCTTGCTGATATCTGATACCTTTAAAACCATAACTCTCCTCAATGGCAGGAGGAGGTCAAGCTGTGGAGAGTACATGTCAAATTCCAGCCTATTCCATTTTGTTTTTTCTTCTTTCTCTTGTCAAACCCAGAAACAGGGAAGGGAGATAGGGAGAAAAGAGGAAGAAGCAGGAGAGGTGAAGGGTATGGTCTCTGGGAGAAAACCTGACACTGAATGAGCACCATTAATATTTTCTATATATACCTATTGTCAATAACTGCTGTAAATAACATGACTGTCTATAGTAAAGGACATTAAAGCTTCCTCTGTCTTGTTTTTCTGTGTCAGTTGCTACCCTTGCAAAACCACATACCTCCAGTTCAAAATGATTCCTGTCACACTGTGACAGAGTGAGACAACTTTAAGTCTTCCATAGCTGTACTGGTGTTATAGAAGTATTTTCTCCCTTATTTTGACACCATTCAAGGATAGTTTTATGGTGTGTAAAATGTGTGCTCCCAAAGCTAGCTTTATTTTGCCTCTTGGTCCATTATAGTTACTCTGTTGCTCATTAGCCTGGTGGGAAGCCAGGTGACTAGCAGTGCCTGCTAACAGAAGCAATAGAGCAGGAAAAAAGATCAGCAACCAGATAGCAAATGTTATGCTGATACAGTTTTCTGCCAGCTCAGGGATGGATAAATAGTAATTGGCTGTGGGAAAGCACATAAGCAAAGTATCCAAGCAACTATGAACCTCATGGTTGAATACTCTGTAGAGATGGGCTTTGCACAGATCCACCTGGTGTGACAGTTGCCCACATTCCTTATTTGGGAGGTCTTTCATACATTCACTCATGCCCTAATCACATCATGAAGAGCCTATTGCAACACACAACATGGCGCTGCCCTTGCAGACCACAGGAAATCCATAGCTGGTTCAAAATGCACAGAGTAGGCATTGATAGATGTGCACTATATGTCTGAAAGCTGCATTGGTTGCCAATTCAGGATGATGGTGTTACTTACAAAGGCCTTCATGGCACAGGACTTGGTATTTGATGGATTGCCTATTTCCAATAATTTCTGTCTGCTAAGTAAGTTTGGATGCAGTGGGTATACTCCAGGTCCTTTCAGTTGAACAATGTTATATAACAGGACGTAGGAAGTGTGCCTTCCCTGTCATGGTACCTTTCCTGTAGAACAGAACCCCTCCCCAAAAGATATTTGGTTTCTACCCACATGATCTTCCAAACATATATCAACACCTGTTTGTTCTTCCATGAGTGGAGATAAGGTGGTTGCTGAGCCCCATTGTGTTTTCTTTGGTTCATTGTGTTTGCTTTTTAAGGATGGGCATGATATATTTCTTTTTACAGTTTTTTAATTTTTAGAGAAAATTGTTTTAAATTTTGTTACAAGCCACAATTCAAAGTACACTAATTTCTGACATTGTGCTTCATTATTTTTAAACGGTCAAATATTCATCTCTACTGACATTTAATCTTTGAACAATTTAATCTCTGAAACAATTTAATCTTTGTTTAATTGTGTTTAATTTGATTTTGATGTAAGAATGTATTTGGAAAATTCAGCAACTTTTTAAATGTACCCTTCCTTTAAAAGCAAGATGATATGGGATTGTAGGATAAAAACTGGAATAATGACTCCATAATTAATATCATGGAAAGGGAAAAGAAAAAAAAGTGAAATATTTTAAGTGCATAACTGATTAATGACTGGATAGAGATTTAGAGAGAATGCTATTTGAAAGAGCATAATGGTTTTGAACAAATAAATGTAAATGTCAGTGAAGGCACTGTGCCTGTGTAATAATGATTAATATTGATCACTACCTTTGCTGATTTCAAGTGATGAAGGTCAAATAAGTCATAATAGAAGTACATTATTTAAAATGCTCATACATCACAAATTTGGAAGGAATCTTATACCTATTTGAGAACACTTGGTGGTGCTGTTGCACTGTGGTTGGAGAAATACCTGCTTAAGTTCTGCAGAAGTCATTCCTTTAACAAAATTGATGAAGTACAAAGCAAGGGTTTAACCAGAGAACACTAGACCTGAACAATGTGTGTTTCACTGACTGTGTCTTTGACCAACAAATATAGTAGTAGATAGGGAAAACAATACATTTCCTTAAAAAAAAATCACCAAACAAACAAAACGTCAAGCAGGATATATCAACAGCAATGTATTACTGTAGTACAGGGGTCTTCAAACTTGACAGTGTAAGACTTGTGGACTTCAACTCCCAGAATTCCTCCTCCAATTATGTTAGCTCAGGAATTCTGGGAATTGAAGTCCACAAGTCTTAAACTTGCGAAGTTTGAAGACCCTTGCTGTAGTACATTGAGTTTGCCCCAACTCTGGATTGAAGGTTGTGGAGGAGAAAAAAAAAGCAAGCCAGAATCTGGCTAATGTGGCTTCCTCTACCAAAATAACACCACCTGGTTGAGGAACCATATTGTATAATAAAAACCAACCATCCAGCTGAGAAAGCAACATGAATATTATATTCACCTGACAAGGTGAGTCAGATAATTTTCTTTTGGTGGTAAGAGATAGAAAGGGGTATGATTCAGGCTCCTGGCCTATTGTGAACTGTGCCTTCCTTTTTCAGAAGTGTTTCTTTTTAGAGAGAAGTTTCCCCTTAGCGTAAGGTTGCAAAATAGTTTGGAAAAGTTCCTTGGTGAGCTGTTTAGCACCCTTCGGTGAAGGAACCACTAAACAGAACAGGATCCCACATGGGCTGACTGAGTGGCTTGAACAGAAAGTTCAGGCTGCTTTTTATGAATGTTTGCTTAGAATATAACTTGCTGAGCAAAGCAGTTGAAGGATTCAGTTTGAGGTGGAAAAGTGAAGGCAAGAGGAAGGGAACTTCTGAGCTCCAGTTTCAAGCCTCAAAGTGATTTAAGGGGAAGTCAAGTTGATGTGGATGCCAGTGGGCTACAACAAGGAATTTCAGTTGGAGTTCATGACCTCATTGCTTTTGTCAGAATTAGGATTTCCTTCCTCTTCAGTTTTGTGGTTTTCTGAAATTTCATCTGACCCAGTTACTTGATGTTAACCAGTGATATTATTCCAAAGGTACCCCCATACCACATTACTTTTCATCATTAATATGAGGAGTTTTAAAAATGTTTCTTCAAGATAGTCCAGGCAATTATAGCAAGGGTCTCAAACTCGATCGGATCATGTGACATTTTGTGACATTTTTTTTGTCTTTGTGGAGCCAGAGTAGCTATGGCCTGTGCATGACGCATCTGGCCGTGGGCTGTCAGTTTGACAGGCCTGCCTATAGCTAGGCTTTATTTATTTATTAAATTATTTCTGCCATAGATAGGTTCTGTTTATCAAAGATTAATAGTTTTTTTTGTTTTTTGTTTGTAAAAGAGACCTATTATATTTGAATTCATTCAGCAAAGCACCTCAAGAAACTTTTCACTTAAGAATGCTTTAAATGCTTTGATTGTTGCTGGAAGATTCAGTGGCAAATAAAGGCAAATATTCATGTCCCAGGATAATATTGCACGATCCAATCTGAGTCAGTCGTCGGGACCAAAGTCTACTAAGTTTTGGGGCTCATGCTGGAGCCCATCCTCAAAGAACTTCTCTCTTTCCAGAATGTGGCACAGAGATAGATGTTCCCTGTGGTTGGGCTCCAGCAAGAAACCAAAAACTTGGAAAAATAAACATTTGGTCTGGATGACTGACTCAGATTGGATCCTGATTGAGTAGCAATTAAAGACAGTTGATGGAGATAGAGTGGATCAGTGACCATGTGTGCACTATGCATATATTATCTTCCTCAAGCATATATTAACTACCTCCATAGAAGTAACACTGGATATTTGTTGTATATCTAAATAAGACTATTGCCATTAATATTGGGGTAAAAAAGGGAACGGGTCTTATCTGTAAAGGATAAGTTGCCATTAATAACCCCACCTATGTCTCATATATCTCTACTAACCTCTAGAGAAGTTACAAACACCTGATATTATATCATTATGCTTAATGTTTCTCTGCTCTCTGCAACATTTAATAATAGGTCAGCTGGAATTGTAGTCATTTATCTGTTTCCATAAGGTTTCCATACTGACCTAAAATAATAAAAATACAGATTCATTCTAATATTTTGTTATACATGCATAAATGTGTGTGTGTGTATCTTCTACAATATCTAGTTAAATCTTCATATTCCATAACACTTTGATTTGGACTAAGAGAAAGAAGATTCTTCATTTTGACATTCTGTCTCTGTGACTGAAATGCAAGCTCACATTTTTGTAAAATAACTTATAGCATCTCATGCAAATGAAGTATTTTTGAGATTATTAATTCAGATTTCTAGATCCAAAACAAAATCCTCTGAAAGCTACTTTATTACCCTGATTTATTGTGACCAAGCTGAAATGTGCCATATTAAGCATAAAATATATTCTGCGCCTAGAAAGGAAATATATTTGAGATAGACCACATTGATGTTCATCCTGTATTTTCTGCTCAGTGTCTCTCTAATTAAGCAAAGCATACAAACTGAGCATTGAAAACCAGATCACAAATATGTCTAGGTCCTTAGTCCCATGTTCCTCAGCAATATGTTATCAAACTATTGGCACAACCTGATATTTAAGAACAACCAATACCTATATGCAACAGACTTGAAGAATAAACAAACACTAATGTCAGATTTTTGAACAAGGTCATTAAAAATAATAGCTATGTTCACTAGTTCTGAGTCTACACTGAAGTAATCAAGATACATTGATGGTAAATGTAGAACAATTTATAAAACTCATTTTGAGAAATACTTTATTTTGAACATTGAACTGCATGATCTAAATTCACAGACTCTAATTTTTCTTATTAATGGTCCCAAAGTATGAAACGATAGTTTTAGTTATGTGCTGTCACCTAGAGTTTTGGTGGAATTATCTGTAAATCAGCTCGGCTGTTCTGCTCCAGATTGCAAAATGGCTCATCCCTTTTCAAGCCAATCTTAATCTTACAGCAGCGCTATCATCTCTCATATTTTCAATTAACAGGATTTCCACATCTCTAGGTACTACATGGCAGGAGAAATATGACAGAAAACATGCTTATCTGGAATGAGATATCATCAACCTTTTTTAGTAATGTCAATATAAAACTCTCTCATACTGTATATTCTTACCATGATAGCAGAACAAGAATTGAGCAAGTTAAATGAAAATCTTCAACAAAGCAAAAGGTATATTTTCTGATGCTCATGCCATAAGATTAGAGGATCCAACAATGGTTACACAATGCATTTGGACACTCTACCCTGACACAATCACATAATTCATATAAATCACCACCATAATGCATAGCTAATTAGATCACCAGACTTTTATTTGTCTTTATGGGTAGATGACTTAAGAACAGTTGTAGCAGTTGCGTTAGTATGGTCAAGAGAGTTAGTGAAACATCAACCCATACATCACATTTGGAAGACCTTAACACACACACACACACACACACAAACACACATTGCAGTAACTAAAAAATCCAATAGAGTCTTAAAATGTGTTACCAGAAGAATTACATTAAGAAGGTAGCAATTCTGGAATATGATGTCTAGTTTGAATGAATGAATGAATGAATGAATGAATGAATGAATGAATGAATTCTTTATTTACCAAGTGTGATTAGACACACAAGGAATTTGTCTTGGTGCATATGCTCTCAGAATACATAAAAAGAAAAGATACATTCATCAAGAATCATAAGATACAACACTTAATGATAGTCATAGGGTACAAATAAGCAATCAAATCAAACTAGGAAACAGTCAATATAAATTGTAAGGATACAAGCAACAAAGTTACAGTCATACAGTCACAAGTTGGAGGGGACGGGTGATAGGAACGATGAGGGGATTAATAGTAATAGTAATGTAGATTTAGTAAATAGTTGGGCAGGGTTGAGGGAATTATTTGTTTAGCAGAGTGATGGCATTTGGGAAAAAACACTTCTATGGGTTCTAGGCTTTCACAAGGAACAACTGGAGAGTCTGGAACATATTCAGAGAGGTGCCAGTGGGTAAGGGGTCTAGATTCCTTATTCTCCTACCATCAGGCAGGAGATATAGAAGCATAGCCAGCTGAACAAATAGGATGAAAAATAGCTTTTATCCATGGGCCGTTAGACTACTAAACACAACATAGCACCACAATCAGGCTTAACAGTGCCAGTGTGTATACCGGTGTAATATTATATATGTGTGTGTTTAGAGAAATGTCTGCTAGTTTATTACTTATTTGGGGTTAGGGATTTCTTTTTTATTTATTGATTTATTGAGATATTTTCCGTGTTCTTGGGTGGGCTACACCAAGGGAGGCTCATTCAATTTCATTGTACACATGTTGTACATTGACAATAAAGGTTTGAACTTGAACATGAACTAGACATCAAATCCTAACAAGAATGGATTAAAAAGAAGGGTTGCTTGGCTTGCCACCAAAAAAAAGTAAGGTAAGAGATATACAAATATCTGAATGCTGTCACATGCTGTCACGTGTAAGTGTTATTTGGTGCAGCTGGGGACAGGACAAAGAATGATGCATTGAAACTGAAAAAAGGAGATTGAGGTTGAATATTAAGAAGGAATTTGTGTTAAGAGCTGTACAGCAGTAGAACTATCTGTTTCAAACTACAGTGTTTGCAAACAGGGCTGGAGGTAAGCACGACTTATATAGTACCTTCTAATTCATATGTTCAATAACTCTGTTTCTGAAATTTGGTGCAGCATTTAGGTGCAAAGTAGGAGTAGTGTGGTGGCCTAGAGGTGGAGCTCTCACTTCACAATCAGTTGGTCAGACCCCACCCTGCAAGGGATTATGGGGTCGTAAAATGAAGATGATGAAGATGATTTAGGTGCATAGTACCCTGCTAGCAAGCGGAGAGAAGAGAGCAACCACTTTGCAAGATCAAGATACATGGTATGATGATGAACTGACTCTCAAATTCTATCGTTTTATGGAATGTCAAAATATTTGCTTTTTTAAAAAAAAGATAAGTGAGAAATCATTTGAAGACAGATCATTCTGGAAAGAATCCATGTGGTTTCTAAATGTCAGTACCAACCAGATAACATTAATCAATCAAAAGCTGGGAACCCAATATAGGGGTAGGTTAATTCTTGGAATAGAATGTATAACTTACTTAGGCCTCAATTTTCTCCTGAATGAACAACCTTTTGTTATGGAGAATTTTGCCTTTAATTATTTGTGGGATGATTATCAGCTTATATATACATAGAACTCTAAGCAGTCTTTTGATGGTAATGACTCTTGATAATTGTGATTTGATTCTATTATGATAAGTTATTGTCCTTGAATCATGCAAGTTGTCATAGATATTTTGCATGGCTTCATCAAAGGGTTATCAAAACAACCTGCCTTTTCCAATAAAGCAACACATCACCATTCTTTTAGTCATAAATACTGTATTTTCTTTTGTTTCTTTTCATCTACTTGTGCCAAACTGCTGGTAGCATAATCCTATCAAACATATTATATTGTGTTATTTTCAATATTTACTGCTTTTCTGGCTATTCTGTTGAATTTTTGAGGATAACAAACCAGAATGGTGTTCGTTTTATGCTGTTGATTTGTGTTTCCAGATATTAGAATAAATTGAAAATCAATCAATTGCTTTACTACAGGTCATAGCTCCAAATATATGTATGTATAGGTTAAAAAAGAAATCAAGCAAACTCTTTCCCTTGGCTACTTGACTTTTGCTCTTTTCTCTTTTATAATTGAAATTTGAGTTGAAAAAAGACAGAAAAAGAAAGGAAAAACAGCATAAATTGAAATAAAGTATTTGCATTCCTTTCTTCTTTATAAAAGAAGCATTTTTCATTTAAAACAAAAGTGTACATGAAGATTAATCTCTTGATACATCAACCCAAAACCAGTTGTCTCTGGCTGTTTTTTCCCCTGTACTTACATACTAGCAAGATATGTTAGCTCTGTGGTCTCAAACAAGGTCAAAGAAAACAAAACATTTATCAGTTATTTCATTATTGATATAACAACAACAACAACATTACACTTCCAGCATTTTTTATTAATGGCAGTTTATGCCAATTTTGCTTAATGCACTGAATAAACAGTTTTTGTGAAGCTTTGTGACAACTCCTTTGAGCTTAGACTTATTGACACAATGTGGTGTCAAGTATAGAGATAATTTCCTGAAGACAATGCAAGGTATGTGGAGAATTGTCCAAAAAAAATCATAAAGGACATTTGTGGTGTACAGTTTGGAATTATTAGTATATTTTGTTTGACAGCATGGCCACTGTTAGGGAGAAATACAAGAAAAAAAATTACCAAGACTAGTTGAAAAATCTTAAGTGATTAAAATAAGTCTAAGAAGCATATTCATCATTTACTTGCCTTTCATATGTTCCTTTTTCCTTTCAGAAGCAACAGTATTGCCAAGAATATATCAGGATGTCTCAGACTTCAATTTCTCAAGAAATCATATAAATACTGTGTAATTTAATATTATGCAAATTGATACCTCTGTGCTGAATGGAAAAAAGGCACATTTGCTTTTTCCTCAGTTTTTAAGGATCGGTACTCAATCTGTTAATGTCAAAGAGAATTTTAGTAAGATCAGAAAGTTAGGATTGTTTAGCTGGGAAGTAATATCTTTTTTTCTGTATTTGTATGAAAAGTAGTGAAGAGTAAACAACTTAATTATTATATGATGATAATATAATCCTAATAACTTTTGTTGTTTGGATAAAATGATCATTTAGAATGTTGATTGAAGATTATTAACACTCCAATGTTTAGATAACTTAGATGAGGATAAAAAAGAAAGAGGTATTAATATTAACTACAATTTAGGATGTTGGTGTTAATGAGTATGACATTATTTGTTGTTTTCATCTGGAATTAAATATAGCAGTTTTTTTTAAAAAAACCTACATATTGTGTCAAAGTATTTATCCTACTATAAAGGTTTCTGTTTTAAGCTGATTAGTTAGAATTAAATAATTAAGTCAATTCTGTTGTTATTTACAGTTTTTTGTATATATTGATAAAAGGAAAAAGTAAATTAAGAAAGTAAGTTTGGCAATAATTTAAATACCAAAAAATAAGGGAGGAAAAAAGGGGGGGAAAGCCTAGAGAACTGGGTTTCCCCTTTATACATCTGCTTATTTATAATGTTATAAACATTTGTATTAACTTAGAAGCCAGGCTATAAATCATTCTATTTGTATTATATTTGCAATGCATTGTTTGTGCAGGAAACATTCTTGCTTAATTTTGGTTAAACTTCTATTTTGAATCATCATCACCATCATTTTAGCCATTGTCTATATACTTCAGGAAGAAGGCCTCTTCCACATGTTTCCAACCAATTTTGAATCAGACTTATAACTTTCTTCCAGTACTGGGCAAAATTTATTCTCATTAAATTGTGATAAAATTGTGATTTTCTAGTAATAGTAATAATTTAAATTGATATCTTACTTGTTTATCCATATTGCATTACATATGATTAATGGTTAAATGAAGGGAAGTCATCACCACCACCAAAATATAAATAGTAAATCAATGTGGAAACAATGCATACTTCATACTCAACAAATATTTGATTTTGTAATAATGGAAAATTGTTGTAGATTAAGATTCTGGAATCTGATAATTCAGAATAATTTTTGGTCTTGTGGACAAAGCACAATAGAAATGAAAAGTTTGTAGATTTTCCGCCCCAAATTACCTTTAATTGAAGCCTGCAGCTTGGATTCTTAATTGACACTTTAGTCGGGAAAACTGAGTAAACACTTAGTTGATGCTTTAGTGAGGAACACTGATATTGAACCCCAATGACTGCAAGTGAGCTTCATCATTACTATTAATCAATCTAATGGTTAATTGCAGAACAAGAAATGTAATGCAATGCAATGACAAGCCAGGGGTGTCAAATTCGTGTTGTCATGGCGTCATCACATGATGTATCACAACTTTACCCCCTTTGCTAAACAGGGCATGGGCGTGGCCAGCATGTGACGCATCCAGCCCATGGGCTGTGAGTTTGACAGCGCTATTATAGGCCATTTTTTAAACCTGTTGCCATCTAGATGTGTTGGGAATATAAATTCAGAATTTTCAGGAAGCATAGACATTTCTGGAAGCCCCACAGATATTCATTTTTTTTGTGTGTATTATATATCCCATGTGAACTGGTCATTCAACCTTTTATTATATTTAGCCCTTTCTGCCCAAGTAGCCACTTTTTAAAAAAATTACATTTATATGCCGCCCTTCTCCGAAGACTCAGGGCGGCTTACAATTTTTGGGATACAACCCAATGCGCTCAGCAATAGCCTTCATTCCATTGTATATGCCTGCTTATTACTAAGCGGCACTTAGCTGAACTCAGCATATCCTAAAGAATAAATAAGAAATATATATATCTAACAATAACTTTTGTTTTATAGTACTGAATGATTAGGTAAATGAGGGATACAAAAACTGTCTTTTACGTTAATATGATTTGGAATTTCATTTTTCTTTTTTACCTTGAGGTGTGTGTGTATATTTCAAAATAATTACAAATATCACTGTTCAGATTTAGATTTTAGGCTAGTTATGGGGGATAAAAATGCTACATTTGCCAATAAACTTTGACTTAGAGGTACCTTGTCCTTTTCAGTCTCTACTGCAGTATTATATCAATTACATTTCTTTATTATTCTGCAGTGAGATGAACTGACATTTATACATTTGCTGCTCGCAAACCAGGATATCCTCAGATGCTTTCCAATTAGCCAATGCAAACAAATCACTTTTTAAACCAAATCAGTCATGAGTGATGGCAAGTAAGCAAGTAAAGTATACATTATAATCTGAATCATTAGGAAATTCTGAGGAGAATAAAGACCAAGCTTTCAGCTCTTTGCTACAGAATTCCACCAGTCTTTTCAGCACCTGTTACTATGGAACGAATGCAGAATTAATCTATATAAGTATTTCTAATACTGTTGGGGAGTTTATTAGCAGTAATTATTGAATTTGGCAAAACTATTTGGGTTCAGTAGAGATCACATTCAAAGAAACAATCCGCATTAAAGAAATCATGTGGTCACCGGCAGCCATATTCTATGGTATGTTGGAAAAGCCTGTGGGTATAATCCCAGTTTAGCTTCCACCAGAGGTGGTATTCAGCAGGTTCTGACCAGTTCTGGAGAACCATCAGTTTGGGAAATTTTGAGTAGTTTGGAGAACCGGCAGATGCTACCTCTGACTGGAGATTTTACAGTATCCTTCCCCTGCCACACCCACCAAGTCATTCCCACAGAACTGGTAGTAAAAAAGTTTGAATCCCACCACTGGTTTCCACCCGACACATTCCCAGTCAATCCTTATATTCATATCAGAGCAAGGACAGATGTCACTCAGTTCAATTAGCACAAAAACTGCCTTATGTTTATTTTTCTGACCTTAATATTCAAAACAAGCAAGTACTCATCCCAAATCCTTAACTGAACCTCTTTCTCTCTCTGTCTCCCTCACCCCCCTCTCTCACACACACTCAAAAGGCACAGATCTTTCCTGATTAACAAGAAGCAATTATGTCGGTAATTAGCATGCACAAGCTCCACTCCAGCCTTAACCCTGTTATATAGATAGCATTAGAAGAATAGAAACAGAAAATAGGACTGCTATTCTTCACCATGAAACCATCAGTTTGGGAATGATGAATGGGGTTGATGACATCCCTTGTGGGATGTCAACCCAACAATCCAAAATTTTGGGACAAGAATATAATATAAACAAAAAACATCAGGTTTCTTAAAATATTGGAGAGGGTTTTGTGGTTTTTGTTTTTGTTTTCATTTTTATTATGCTATCCTAACACAACATACATACCTGTGTGTATGTAGAGGGATCTTTGTGTTATGTTGGTTTTTTCCTTGGATACATTCAGTTTCAGGTTATGTGAATCAGATTTAGACTAGTATAAATGCTCTCCTTGCAGTTATGGAAAGGTAGGGTTTGATAATGTTTCTTTCGGAGCATGTTAACAGTGTAGAATTTCACATGCAAGGGAAATGATTAATACTTTCTACATTTACTAAAATATGTGTATAGCAGACTTGATTGATTGATTATTTGCCATCAAGTCAGTGTCAAATCTTGGCAAGCCTATAGACAGACTTTCTCCATGATGACCATCCTAACATTGTCCTTCAGGTCTTCTAATTGTGCACTCATTGCCTCTGCAATTGAATTCTTCCACCTTGCTGCAGGTCATCTTCTTCTCTTCCCTTCCAACTTTTCCAGCATTAGAAACTTGTCTAAAGAGGTAGGGCTTTAAATAATGTGCCTGAATTAGGATAATTTGACCCTGGTGACTTGAGCCTCTAGAGGACTCTTATTCAAAGATCCATTTCTTGGTTAATGTGATAATATGTGGGAATGATGTTGAGATACTGAAAGAAGACTTACATACCATCACAATTATCCATGGTACTCTTGGGACTTTTTTCCAACATTGAAGGTCAAATCCAGCTTTTACTTCCATAGAATGTCACAGACAATACCACTGCTTACCCTGTCCTGATCTTTGTAGGTATAAACACATCGTGGCATCTGAATATCCTTTTGAAAGCTTTATGACTCCTCTACCAAGTATTAGTCTGTGATTTGTTTCTTGATTGGATGTTCTTTACTCTTGATTGTTGATCCTAAAAGACAGAAGCTGATTGTTGTACCACTTCTCATTATTTTGGTCTTTATGCTTAGAACCCCAATTTTTCATTATGCTTCTTGACTTTTATTACTAGAGTTTGGAGATCTTTTTGCATTTTTGGTTATTTGAATAATGTCACCAGTATAGCAAAGGTTATCAATGCTTCTTCCAATTTTAAATGCTTATCTTCCTCCATTAATGGCTTCCATTAACACACATTCAGCATATAATATAGAAGACTACAACAGCTATAACAATTTGAAAACCTCAGCATGTAATAGAGATTTGGAGGCTGATGACAATAAATGAAGTGAGGAAATGACTCATGGGAAAAATACAGAAGTGCATTTATATTTCTAAATCAGAGAAGCATATTAATATAGAAGGTGTCACTTCTTTAGTAACTGTATTATTGTTAAGTCAGGAAACAGTCACAGCTGAATTGTGGTACAATATTTTATATGTGCCCTTTACAGAAATTTTCCAATTTAACTCTGCTGAAATGAGTAGAGCTCTTTTTAATGGGATATGTGCAGGTGTATTTCCTAGGACTCGTGATAGTATAAACTAATAGAAGAGTACAATATTTTAGACACAAGAATATGTCGATCAATTCCATATGAATTCAGACAGATCAGACACATTATACAATACAGTGGAATGCAACACAAAAAGAGTTAAACACAGCACAGGAATTAAGTATCCACATCATCAAACTACTCTGTTCACCTTCAGGACTGGGATTGGATTATTCAGTTCATGATGTATCATGGTTAACATAAACCACAGCTTAGCATAATGTACAAACACAGCACAGGTCTCCTATATATCTGTCACAAGTTTCATATTAACATAAAGAACAATATATAAGGTTCTTAAAACAACATCCAAATGTGGCATGCTTTTCTGACACTTGATCAGAGATTCGTTAATAAATAACTGGATCAAAGTTAAAAAGAAACATTACATAAAAATCCCAATCTAGCTATCTACAAGGGAAGCGACGACCCACCCAAACACTTCAGATTTGAACAAAATGTTAAAATATAAAAACCTATTAGATATTCATGGAAACTTAAAAACAATACAAGATCTCCAAGAAAAAGGGCTATGAGTAGACTGGTGGGCTTATCTCCAAATACAAAGCCGATATAAAAAAGACAAAGGATCATGGAATATACCTGAAACCACAACAATTAGACAAAATTTTATTAGGTCTGGATAAAAAAATATCACTAAAATTTACAAATACCTTCTGGAAGTAGAATTGGAGGAAGAAGTAGTGAAAGGATGCATGATTGCATGGGGTCAAAATATTGGACACAATATAAAACTATCAGATTGGGAGACCATATGGAATAGAAACCACAAATTGTTAGAAAATAGATTTTCAATGTGCTGTGCACTTTACAATGTTTAGATTTGAAAAGTCAAATCTACCAATGGCAGCATGACATGACATACCAAGTACTGGTTTTACAAGCCACGCCCCTGCACTATAAAAGGGGCTGCCCAACTGCCATTTACCTCAGTCTCATCTGTCCCTTAAAGAAACTGTTCAGCATAGGCGATCAGTTCTCTCTGTTCTCTCAAGTCTCTCAAGGCATCTGTGCTGCATAGGCAGACAGCTACAAGAAACCTCAAGAAAACTCAAGCTGCAAGGAAAAAGACATTCCTAGGCTGAAGACTGCTTAATAATATTTCTGAGGATAAAGGGACAGAGAAACTCCAACTACATAGGTAGTTGTAAAACTAAGAAGACCTGAGGGGAAACCAAAAGGAAGAGAGGACACTGGTAATATTCTTTCTGAGTGTTTATTTGTTTAATCTGCTTGTTACAATAAATATAGATTTGAAACCACCTGGGCTCAACTTTCTTTATATAATTTAAATATATAGACAGAGGTTTACGGTCCACTAATATTAATTAGTCATAGGATTGATTAATATATCTAACACAAATTAACAAAATCAGCAGCATATAAAGAAAATGCATATAAAATGTTCTATAGGTGGCACTTATCCCCTTGAGATTAGCGAAAATGTACCCCAAAATGAGTCCCGTATGTTGGAAATGCAAAAAACATACTGCCATATGTGGTGGTCTTGCTCAGAGGTTCAAAAATATTGGCTTAAAATCAAAGATTGGCTACAGGAAATCACCAACGAACAACTAGATCTAGAACCAGAACTCTTCCTATTGGGGATCTTCAAAAATATATATATATAAAGAGCACAAAGTACTTTGTGGCCCATGATTCAAAGTATTATTACACATATTAACTGCTACCAGGATTGCCTTTGCCCAATGTTGGAAACAGCCATGCATACCCTCAGAGAAACTTGTTATACAAAAAATTATGAACTGTACAGAAATGGACAAATTAACACTGAGTTTAAAAGATAAAGAGGCTTCGATATTTTATAAGGTGTGGGAATGATGGTATAACTGGATAGAACGGAGATAGATTAAAGATAGGTAGTTATCAAATATAAGTAATAGATGAAATAAGAATGTAATTACGCATAAATTAATAACTGTAAATAATGCACGAATTATTGTTATAAGATAAGCACTACAAATTGCTGTTATTGAGTGATATATTTTTTATGTTTTTAATATAATAAAAGTTCAATAAAGTTTATTAAAAAACAACAACAACATCCAAGTGTTGGGGATAAAACAGTATGTGGATTGTTTGCTCTTAAAGTCAAAGGAAAGGGTTTCCTCTAGATTCATTTTGTCTTGTTTTTACAATCTTTCAGGGTTTTTTTTTTGTATGTGTGTCTTTGTTGCCTCCTAGTGAGTGCCTGGATTATTTTCTGCAGTTTTCTTGGCAAGGTTTTCTCAGAAGTGATTTGCTTCCTTCCTAAGGCAGAGAGAGAGTGACTGGTCCAAGCTTCCCCCAACTGGCTTCATGACTAAGGCAGGACTAGAATCCATAGTTTCCTAGTTTCTAAACCTGGTACCTCAACCTCTAGACCAAACTATTATTGCTAAAAACAGATACTTGGGATAGGTGAGATTATAGCAATTCCTTTTTGAATGCCCATGTTTCTCGACTTAGTGTCCTTCAAATGTGTTGAACTAATAATTTCAATCTAGTATTGAGAATATCACATAGGGAGAGAGTAGTAGCCTCCAGGCTCATTAGCATAGTGTGATTAATACAGTCACAAGAAAATAATGCCATGTATTTTCTTTTTCTTATGTTATTTTAATTAGAAAATGGTTTGTTAGTGATTTCCCTCCTTTTAAGAGAAACTTGAGTTTTCATCTATAATGTTATTTTAGATTTGAAACAGCACAGACAATGCTTTTCATAATTTGTACTTGCAAACATTTCTTGTTATGTTGACACTGTTTGCAAGTTGCCAGTAACTCGGAGAGTTGCAAAGTTTAGCATGACACATAAGCAATTAAGACTTAAGGAATCATTTGTGGCAAGGTATGAACAAGATGAAATATCGTGTAGTGTACAAGGATCAATACTGGAGCTAAATGCAAATATATTGAATGTAGACACCTAACTGGAAAATAAGCTTAATGAAAACAAAGTGTAAGAGAGAAAATTTTTAAAGAGATGTTCAGATGACACTGAAACATTTGCAATATGTATTTACAAACACCAGTGTAAAATGCTCTTAAATTGGACTTCATAAAATAATCACCAGATGGGGTGGCTGTGTCAGCTGAGAATTTAGAAAGCTCCCTCGCTGGCAAGAAGAAAAAAAATAGAAGAGGGGCATAATCAAGCATGCAGGAAATTAGACTATTGCTTCTCTGTATAGAATTGCCTACTTAGTAGCTACCAATTTCCACAGAGATGAGAAAAAGTAAACTAATAATATCCTTTTCCTAAAAATGTAAGAAAAGACTTGGATCTGGCAGACAGCCCATTTCTTTTGGCATTTTCTATCAAACCTGGTTAATCTGAACAACTGGAGGCACTAGGAAAGCTGGCAAACATGACAATTCTTTGTGTGTATTTTTATAGTATTTTAAAATTTTTATAGTATGCAGCCTGTGTTCCAAGAAGCTGTAAACAGCCATCAAGAGGGTGGCCAGTAGGACACTAGGCATGGCAAGGGGGTAAAAAAAGGCCAAGTTGTTATCTGCTGCTGTGCTAATCAAAGGCCTGCCATCTTTTGAGTGAATTCCACAGTTTAATAATGTATAGTGTAATGAATTTCTTCACATTTATTTTGAGTGGATGACCATGAGTTGTAATATTTTAGGAGCTTCCACTTGCAATCTTTGCAATACTTCTGAATCAATGTTTCATGCACAAATTCAGAATGTTTATCCTACAAAAATGAGCCATCAACTAAAGATTTAACAATTACTGTTGTAGAAGTTCAATAGTACTGTGCACTTTTAATATGGTCTCTCTTTTCTCTTACCCACTTAGGTGAATACCTAAATAACAATAATTCTTAAAGTCAGATTCTTAAGTATAGTAAATAAGGGTAGTAAATATTATACCTCATGGCTAGAATTAAGTTCATTTTGTTGTCTTAACCATTAAGCAATACCCTCATAAAACTGAGCTTGACCCCTTCAATTTTAGCTTTTATTAAGCTTACGTATAGCATGTAGGCTTAATAAAAACACATCTCTTATCCCATCCTTTCTTTTATCAAGGTCTCTCTCTTTCTCTCCCTCCCTCCCTCTCTCTCTTTCACGTTTGTGTGAGTGAATGTGTATGTATTGGTGAAAGACACACACACACACACACACACACACACACACAGAGAGAGAATTAGAGAGAGAGAGAGAGTAAAGTAAAGCAAATCCTCCTTGGATAGCTTAATGGAAAGGGAGATAATAGCAATTTTCAAGGAATTTTGAAAAAAGAGCTAGAATACCCGCTACAATTAGATCAGTGGCAAAAGGGTATATTCATAGTAATACCTATGATCTTGAGATGAAACAAATACTGTAATATCACAAAACCTTCTTTTTCATGCCTACTGGCCTCTTCAGAGACTATTTAAAAAGCGGTTGTACCACTCTGTTATACTGAAATGAATGGATGAAGAACACTTAAAGAATAGGGGTTTAGTCAATTAATGTTTCATTTTGCTTTGATATTCACAAAATTATTCAGGTGTTACAAAATTCACTCTTGTCTAAAGATATAACTGTGTCTTGAATTATATGCCAAAGTTTCCAACAATGATAGTTATATTGTTCATGGAGGGAGAACAAAGAAGATATTTATTCAAAGACAAAATTAGTCTGCATTTATACTTTTGGGGTAAGGATATATGCTCAGTTTCTGTTTATGAACTAATGTATTAAACAGAATGATGGATATTTTCTTCATAGTATTGGTTTAATGGTTTATTTAAATACAGCATCTTTTGTATATGTTTTTTCTATATGTTCATATGTCTTTTGCATTAAAATTTTAAAAAATACATATACTCCTTATATGATCGAGTACTGCCTTATAGATGCACTGTACCTCATTTTTTTTGAAATAAAATATTAAGAGAGAAATGTGGAAATGTTGCACATCGGTGTCCTAGCAATTGACTTTGCCCAATGAATTCTGGATAGATGCCTCACTAGCTTAACCAGATGAAGAGAGCCATTTAAGAGGGACCAAGAATGAACTATTGTAGCATAATTGCCTTTCTAAAAGTGTAGCTCAGCTTTGTATTCAAGATTTATTCTTGTCATTCAAAAATTATTCTGTATTAATTTCTTAAATATGTTACTCTATAGCAGGGTGTCAAACTCACGTCTTCACAGTGGCGTGATGTCATGTATCGTGACTTCCCCCCCTTCGCTAAACCAGGCATTGGCATAGCCAGCATGTGATGCATCTGGTCCGTGCGCCATGAGTTTGACAGTCTGGCTCTATAGTTATTGAGCTGTTCCTTTTTCTGAGAATTTTTGCATTCATTTTTGATGGCTATGGATTCATAGTCTGATTTTAGTGATACTATTTGATTAGCTTTCTATCTGAATACAGACAGTGGGTGTTTCAATTATTCCTCTGCTATGTCCTAAAAGTCCTTTCCACCTTAAAAATATCTTCCCATTTTTTTCCTTTGCTTCCTTTATCATTTCCAAAAGAACAAAAACAAAACAAAAGAATTGCCCCTTTCTCCCTGCATTTGCCTTTTTATAAAAATGTAAAGCCTTCTGTTCTGACTATAAAGGATGAATTCATGCATTTTCTTTCTTGCTCTTTGCTCTCATATCAGGTTCAAGCCAGAGACTGTAAATATCTTGCAATTAGCTTTTTCTTTTTAGTCTCTTCTGTATAAAAAAAGAATGGAATGAAATGGAATTGAATAGGATAGGATAGGATAGGATACTTTGGTGAAGTGTGATTACACAGTCAAGGAATTTGTCTCCAGTGCATAAGTTCTTAGTGTACATGCAAAACAAGAGTAACAGTAATCATAATAATGATACCAATAAGAGAAGGTACTAGAAAAGATGAAGAAAGTTAAGTTTGCATGAAGAGTCAATATCATTGAAGTCAGGGTGGCAGGGCAACATATTTCACAGACCTAACTCAATTCAGGAAGTAGGCTGTGGTGGTAAGTGTTAAGTTTGCATGAAGAGTCAGACGCGAGGAGTTCCAGCAAAGAGTTTATTAAGTGACTACAGCTCGAATGGACCTGTCCTGGCTTGGCTACGGCTGCCTCTTATAGCCTGCAGCCGTAGCTGCCAGCCAATGGGAGTGCAGGGTTTCTTCCCGCACTATTTAAACCAATACCATTTGACATTTTACAAGAACAGTTCAAACCTACATACATAACACCCCTCCCCACTAGGTTCAGTCCATACCAAACCCCAACCTATCTAATGTATTCCTTTAAATAGGTGGGGCTCTTACGTGTACGTTGAGACCTTCATGGTTCAGAAGTTTTAACGTTCTCACCTAGTGATAGGGGAAATGTGTCTGCTGACATTTCCCTGTTGGGACTTCCTGTGAAAGGAGACCCTGTTAGACTGTTAGAATCTGGTCTCTCCTCCCAACCCATCTCCAGCCCAATGTCAGTACCCAAGTCAGGTAGTGATATGCAATCTTCCACTTCTAAGGATGGATCTTGGCATTGTGACAGGGTTCAGGATGGTTCCTGTCGCAATGGCTCGTTACACATGGGGTTGATTCTTGCTTGCTGATTTTCCTCCTGTTCCCCCCCTTCCCCCCTAGAAGAGATATCAGGTGAGGGACCCAGAGAGAGACAGGGGCGATGTTCCTGAGGGAACCTGGATCTAAGTTGGTCAATGTGCCTGCTCCAGAGGAGGCCATCCTCTGTTTGTACCCTGTAAGAACGAGGGCCAGTGATGTGAGTTATTTCAGCAGGAATCCACAAAGGTTCACCTATAAGGTTCCTAGCATATACAGAATCTCCCACACTGAAAGAACGAACTTTGGAAGTGGAATCCAGTGGTGCGTTGGGTGCGTAAGTGGGATGAAGGCGGTCAAGGGAAGACCTAAGTTTCCTACCCATCAACAACTCTGCTGGGGACAAGTTATTTGATGGGCTAGGAGTGATGTGCTGAACACTAAGAAGCTTTTCAAGCTTCTCAGTGATATCCCCAGGACCCAGCTGCTGAAGCTTCTCTTTGGTAAAGCGTACCATGCGTTCATCCCGGCCATTAGCCGAAGGGTGCTCAGGGGCAGTGAGGGCATGTCTGATACCCTGTTGTGCTAGAAAGGATTCAAAAATGTTAGATGTGAATTGAGGGCCATTTTCAGAGACAAGGACATCTGGTAACCCATGAGTTACAAACAATTTTCTGAGCTGCTTGATGACAGCCTCAGTTGTAGTGGATGTCATGGGAATTACCTCTAGCCATTTGGAATATGCATCTACTATAACTAGAAAAGCGCCCTCTCGTAGGGCCTGTGAAATCAATGTGGATTCTAGACCATGGGCCCCTAGGACATTCCCATTCCTGTGTGGGGGCATGAGGTGGAGCAGGCCTGACTACCTGGCAATTGGGACAAGATGCTACCCAGTTTTCAACCATTTTGTCAATACCTGGCCACCATACATAACTCCTGGCCAAACCTTTCATCCTTACAATCCCAGGATGACCCTCATGTAACATTTCCAAAACCTCCCTTTGCAGTTTTGCAGGAATAACCACCCTGTTACCCCACAAAATACATCCTCTTAATACAGATAATTCAGTTTGCCTGGACTTAAAAGGTTGGGCAAGGTGAGGTAGATCTTGAAGAGGCCAACCTTTCTTAATCCAGTCTATAACAGGTGCCAACACAGCATCTTTGGCAGTCTCTCTGGCAATCTCAGCAGCATGGACGGGAAATTTAGCAACAGTCTCTAAGAAAAAGGTGTGAGTTTCAAGTTCAAAGTCCTCCTTGTGGCAAGGTAGTGGGCAACGACTCAGTGCATCAGCATGTCCAATGTCCTTGCCAGGCCTGTGAATCAGTTTGTATGAATAGGCTGCAAGAAATTCAGTCCATCTCAGCATTCTTGGTGACAGGATATTAGGTGTAGGTTTGTTTCCTGCCACAATGCCTAATAAAGGTTTGTGATCTGTAACAATGGTGAATGACCTGCCATACAGATATTCATGAAATTTCTTAACAGCTGCAACGACTGCTAATGCCTCCTTGTCCAGTTGGCTATAATTCCTCTCTGCTTTGGACAAAGTGTGAGTGTAAAATGCAATAGGGGCTTCCCTTCCACTGGGAAGCCTGTGACTCAAACCCCCCCCTCACTCCAAAAGGTCAGAATAACAGGCAAGAATAACAGGCAAATTCTCAGAGAATTGTATCAATACAGCATCAGATGTGATTAGTCTCTTAATACTGTTAAATGCTGATTGTTCCTTCCTCCCCCAGATCCAAACAGCCTTCTTATCAAGCAGGCGATGTAAAGGCTCAGCAATGGATGCTTTGTGAGGTAGAAACATGTGATAAAAGTTAATAAGTCCAAGGAAAGCTTGTAAGTCTGTCTTGCATCTAGGTTTAGGGGCTTCCTTGATTGCTTTAACATTGGCATCAGTAGGGTGGATGCCATGCTTGTCAATCATGTACCCCAGGAACTCAACTCTGTCTGTTTTGAGTGTGCATTTGTCTTCCTTGACTTTTAAACCCGCTTTTCTGAATCTGGTAAGGACTTCTCTGAGTCTCTCTTGAAGCTGAGTGTCATTTTCAGCAGAGATTAACACATCATCAAAGTAAGGCACTACCCCTGGCAGTCCTTGCAACATTCTTTCCATAAGGCTTTGAAAAATGCCAGGTGCCACGCTTACTCCAATTGTAGTCTTTTACATTTGAAGGCACCTCTATGAGTCACAATTGTTTGTGCCTCTGCAGTGGCATCATCAACTGTTAATTGTTGATATGCCTGAGCCAAGTCCAGTTTGGCAAATACTGTACCCCTGCCAAGGGAATGGAGCAGATGATGCACAACTGGTACTGGGTCTGCTGCAGCGCATGGTTAAGTGTCCCCTTATAGTCACCACAGATTCTCACTGACCCATCAGCCTTGACTGGTGTGACTATGGGTGTTTCCCATCTGGAGTGGTCAGTAGGCTCTAAAACCCCTTGAGCAATAAGTTTATCTAATTGTGCATCAATTTTTCCCTTTAAAGCAAATGGAACCCTCCTGGGCTTTAAACGAATTGGGGCACCTTGGGGTCTAGGCTGAAAGCAATAGGGGTCCCCATATACTTGCCCAGTCCTTCGCTGAAGACCTCTGGAAACTCAGACTTCAAGGACTCCTCCCATTCAGAGTTGCTCACGTGATTGATGCCAGTCACCTCGATGGCTAGTGGCTTGAACCACTCAAGTCCCAGCAAGCTTGGGCGATCCTTGTCCACGATGGTCAGAGGCAAACGTTTGGTGTGGCCTTTAAACTGCACGTTGAAATCTCTTGCTCCAACTACTGGAATCTTGTTCCCTTGGTAGTCTTTAAGAGTCAGTGCTTGCTTCTGGAAATGCTTCTTCTGAATGTTGGGAAAGAGTCTGTGGATAGTGTCCCATGACACCATAGATAAATAAGAGCCTGAGTCCACTACCATTTGGCAAGGCCTTCCTTCAATAAACACCTTCACGTGTCCTTTTCTGCTTTTTAAGGGTGAAGAATGACCAATAGTGATTGTTTGGTGAGTTTCATTCTTGCCATTTGCTTCTGAATTTCGCCCCATCTTTTCAAGGAAATTGTTGGGCTTAAAGTCTTTGTCAGGAAATTTTTTCCTACTAGGTGGATGATTTGCAGACTCTGGCTATGTGACCCCGTTTCTCACAACATAGGCAGATGGAGTCAAAGAACTTGCATTCAGTGCGGGGGTGCCCCCCCCCAGCCTCTGCAATAGAATCCTTGCCTGTTTTTCCCAGAGTCTTTTCTCTTCTTCTCCATTCTGAGTCTAAAAATCCCCTCCTGTGCCTCACTGCCATCTGAATCAGAGTCTATTTGTTCCAATGGGCTGTTGTGGATTTTTCCCCATCAGAATGGCTTGAGGCCTGGCTTGAGGCCTTGTTAATCTTTTTCATGCCGCTGCTGAGGACTTGGTGGCTTCCACTGAAACAGCTTCTTCAATGGCCTCTTTAAACATGATCTTAGGTTTCATTAACAGTTTGCTTTGTAAGACCTTATCTTTGAGGCCTAAAACAAACTGATCACGCATGGCCTCTTCTAAGTTGGTAAAGTCACAAGCACCCCCAATGTCCCTTAAACTTGTCACGAAGTCATTAACATTCTCGCTTTCCCCTTGATCCCGACAGTAAAATTCGTGCCTCTTAATGAGGCACGATACTTGTGGGGCATAATGGGCTCTTAAAAGTTTCTCTAAATCGGGCCATTCCATTACCTTCAGCTCTGCAGCTCCCGCTAACGCCCCATTTTGAAGACTGCCGGACCTCAGTGCGTGAGAAATACCGCCCTCTTCCATCTCTCGGGGATGTCGGCGAGGTTGTTTCCTTCCAGGTACATCTGGAAGCGATCCACATATGATTCCCAGTCTTCCGCTGCTGGATCGAACGGGCTGGGGGTGTTCAGCAGCCATCTCGCTCTGTTGCTTGTTCTTCGTGTCGCTTCTTCAGGAGATCCCATCCTCGCCAGTGTTAAGTTTGCATGAAGAGTCAGACGCAAGGAGTTCCAGCAAAGAGTTTATTAAGTGACTACAGCTCGAATGGACCCATCCTGGCTTGGCTACGGCTGCCTCTTATAGCCTGCAGCTGTGGTTGCCAGCCAATGGGAGTGCAGGGTTTCTTCCTGCACTATTTAAACCAATACCATTTGACATTTTACAAGAACAGTTCAAACCTACATACATAACAAAGAGGATAATGGGTGAATACCCTTAGACATGAGACATTACTGTGGGAGTTAGGTGTCCAGCAGAGTGATGGCATGAGGGAAAAAGCTGTCTCTGTATTTAGCTGTTTTGGCATGCAAGGCCCTGTAGCAGCATCCTGAGGGGAATTTATGTCTAGAATGTGAGGGATCTGTAGATATTTTCTTAGCCCTCTTTCTGGCTCATGCAGGATACAGGTTCCCAATAGAAGGAAGGCTGGTTGCAATTGTTTTTTCTGTAGTCCTACCTATCCATTGAAGTCTGTACCTGTCCTGTTTGGTTGCTGTACCAAACCAGTCAGTTATAGAAGTATAAATGATAGACTCAATAATTTCTCTGTATCAACAGCTCGTGGGGCAGTCTGAACTTTCTGAATTGACTCAGGAAGAACATTCTTTGTTGTGCTTTTTTTTAATGATGGTTCTGATGTTAGATGTGATGTGCGCTGATAGTACTACAGGATTAATAATACTAAAAGAAATTTCTGGTTATAAATAGTCTTTTCCAATAATACCCTCTAATTTGAGAGAGAAGTAAAAATTATGTGATTTGTTTTTTTGAGGAATATTTTGGGATAGAAAAGGACTCTATCACAAATTTTATGATTCCCCCCCATGTTTCTCTTTTACTAGATCCATGGTTGAATGAATACTAGTAGGAACAAAGTGGAGTTTGTGTACTTCTTTTTCTCTTTTAAAAAATGTCTTATTTTTTTAAACATAGAATGCTGGATATTCCATCCTTCTCTTTTCTTTAATAGTAAAAAAAATGTTTTCCATGCTCCCAGTAGTGTTCTTCACTGAGACTACTTCACTTTTGATATCTATGGAGATTCTCAGTCATCCAGGTCATGGTTGTCCCAAAGGGGCTTTTTCAAGAGGCAACTGGACCTCCTGTTTTTTCTTTAAAGATGTTTTGTTCTTATCTGAGAATCTTCTTAGAAGCTCTAAGCTGAAGAAACTTCTTGGATGAGAAGTGAAATGTCTTCAAAGAAAAAAACAAAGTCCAGTTGCCTCTTGAAAAAGGCACCTTTGGGTTCACTTTTGATAATTTTGCAACCACTTCAGGTCAGGTGGTAACAGGGTCAAGCATGAAAATACTGAAAAGAAGTATCTTCTGCAAAGAACTCAAATAACTCTAATGTATGAAGGGTTTTGTTTCAGAAAAGGAAAAAAAATAAAGTTGGACAAAAAGTTATACAATAAAAATAATCCCACATCCTCAATCTAGCATTTTGAGTATTTTTCAGACTGGAAATTTGTCTTGTAAAGAAGACAGAAACATATATTGTATTTACAAATATATATTTAGAACCAGGCAGACATATTTTATTATATTTTAGTCTCCCAGATCTTATTAATTTCTAGAAGATACATAGCCCTGCCATGTATTAAAGTTGTGGCTTAGAGCTGTTTTAATTCTCACTGATTTGTTCAATTTCGCCGATATTTGTTGCTGTTGTCTTTGTGGAGCAATTCTTTGCTTTTTATTGGATAGAGCTGAATTTAGGTCATATATATCACTGTAAACTTGGCTGTAGGGTAACAAAGCTAAATAAAATGTTAATCAAGTGAACAAGTTCAATTTATATTGGTCACTCAGTGAAAAAAAGTCAAGTAATACTCACATTTCAGCTGACATGGGAGATTATTTGTCTCATGGCAGGACTGCTATGCTAGTTTACAGGCCAAGTCCACTGACAACAAACAAGCCATGTCATTCAATTAGGTTTGAGTGCTAGAATGACTTTATAGTCACTTCAAAAATTGGGGTGGGTTGGAACAGGACTCTTGCTAACTTGTGGATTTCAGGGGCATAATATTTGAGATTAAACTTTCTTGAAGGCTGCTGTTGGAGTCAACAGCCAGATTGCAAACAGATGACAACTAGATTTATTGTTTGTAACAAGAAGATTGTTTACAAATTGAACTGAGGAAGTAGAGAAACAGAGAGAAATTTAGGCAGAGAGGAAGTAGATTATTTTACTGGTATTTTCCCCCAAGCAAGAACTGTAACTTCCTTTACAAGCAACATTTCCAGGTATGAATCAAGGAATCTTCAGATAAGGAAGAATATTTTCCCTAAAATTCTAGAGAGTTTTCAACAGTCAGTAAAGATTAGAGATGGATTATTTTTTCAGGTTTGAGGGCTGTCATAGAAAGTTTCTGTTTTGATGCCATGCAAAATTTCATTTATTCTCTCAGGCCAACACATTTCTTTGAATTTTTCTACTATATGGATTTTCTGGAAAGTTTTACCACTGGGGTGGGTTTTTTTTTTTTGATAATTTCTAATTGCTACTGTAGTTGATTTTTGAAGCAGGTTTTTCTATACATTAGTTGAAAAAAAATACTCTCATTGGTGCCATTCCTTCTTTTATGTATGTTGCAATTTGCCCTGAATGTTTCTTTGCTGAAATCAAATGACTGACAATCTTTATAGAGAAGATTGTTATTTGGTGGATTCAGACCAAGAATGGGTGTTGCTACTTCTCATTCTCTTTAATGGTTCACCCGCTATTTAACTCTTTCTAAGGTACGAAATATGGTCAGTATATCTGTTTGTCTTGGCTCATCATCCACAACCTCAGGAGTCCTTCATCCTATTTGCTAGCTGCTGACCCATAAAGAGTAAGAAAAACCCACAGATTTCCTACTAAGGGGATCACAGTGATTGCAAGGGATAACAGAATAACAAGAGTGGGAAAGGATCTAGGAGGACTTCTAGCCCAAACAGGAAACCCTGTACCATTCCAGACAGATAGTTGTCCAATCTAAATCCTAAAAGTCTAGTGAGAAGACCTTCTAAGAATGTAAATTAATTTCTGATTTCTTAATCTTGTGAAGATAAAGATGCCAAACAAATTCCACTGCAACTTAAGACCTCTTCTGATGGGCAGTTGAATGATCTAGAGCCAGATTCTCTTGTACTTACTACTTTCCAGCAATTTTATTTTTAAAGTGGCATCCATGTCTTCATTAGATTTCAAAAACAAACAAACAACAAACAAAACAAAACAAAATGCCTGGGGTCAGTAGTCAGAACTGCCTGAGAGGGAAGGAGAATTGTTTGTGGTCCATGATTCAAATTATTGGAGACAATACTAAGACAATCCTATTGCCATAAGGCAATTCACAGAAACATTTTTTAGAATTTATTAAAGCCAATTCATTCTTTTAAATGCTGGACTTTGTTCTAGTCCTCTAGCAACACAAATCATCTTGGTGGTAGAAGAGAGAAGAACATTCTTCTGATATCATAGTACATCAATCAGAAAAAATGACTGTGCAAAAGTATGATACAGTATAAAGCTATACATTTGTGTGCTGCCTGTGTTTGTGTGCAATTTTAATGCAATGCCTGGGAGATGCTATATTAGAAAGCTTCTTACACAAAATAGAAAACCAGCAAAATTGTCTCCTAAAATTCCTGTATGACTGTCACGCTGAAAAATCTTTTTTAGATTGGAAATGTTAGTTAAACAAAAAGGGTTAACTTATGCTGACTTGCTGAATATTTCTCAAGGAGAGTGTAGCTTTAAAAGAAGAGAAAATTCAGAGGTGGAAGGTTTTACATGCCATTGGTTTCCTTATGCTCAGCTAATGGAAAGATTTAAGTTGAATAAGAAGAATTATGAATTTGAAAAGGGTAAAACTGAAATTGATATATAGCTCTGTACAAATAATGATCACATTATTGCTAAGATGTATAAACTTTTTTTGAAAATGGAAATAGAGCAAGAAACAGTTAATAGATTGTATGATAAAATGGACAAAAAAGCAGATATAATAGTTAGACAAATATGAGGAAAAAAGTTGAAATTTACATTGAATTATAATCTTAAAGAAATCTTTTATAAAATGATGTATTGTTGGTGTATGACACCAGATAAATTGTCAAAAATGTTTAAGGAATTTTAAATATTTGTTGGAAACATAATCTAATGGAGGGAACATTTTTTCATTTTTGATGGACATATACCAAAACTAGAAAATAATAGACCAAATATATATTTTAATGCAGAAAATTTTAAAAGTGAATGAAATCAGAGGTCTTTCTTTGGGGCTTAATGGGCAAAGAGATAGAGACATCTTACAGAACTTTGTTTTTATATAGTCTCACAATGGAGTGAGACTTTTATATGCTCAAAGGCAGAAGGATTTACAAATCCTAACAGTGGAAGAATGATAGTGAAGCTAGTGGAACTGGTAGAGCTGGTAAAATTGAGAACCCTAATGAAAAAAAAACTTAGAAATTTCATTTCTACTTGGAAACCATTTTTGTATTTTCTGCAAAAAACTGAAAGAAATGAAAAGTTGATGTGAGGATTTGGTGATTAGAATTATATGGTATTATGGAAATAAGATAGACAAATGTTAATCTAAGTGTTAATATTATTAAAAGTAACAGTTTCTGTAAAGCAACCTAAAAGGAAATGTTTATCTATACTGTGGCTACATTTGGTCAAATGTATTTATTTATTTATCAAATTTTTATGGCCATAACTTGAGGGATTTCTGGAACCGTAACAGGGATATTGCTAATCTGACTTTGGGGAGAGATCATAGGGTGGAGTTCCATAGCATCTATCAGCCCAGGGAGAACTTGGTTACAGGTAGTTCCTCAGATAACCTGATCCTATGCCACGAAGAATTACAAGGTTTAAAAACCAACACCTTGAATTGGACCCAGAAGTAAATTGGCAGCCAGTGCAGCTCACAGAGCAGAGGAATAACATGGGTTGTTGGGGGCACACTAACTGCCCATGTATTGCATTCTGCACCAATTGAAGCTTCCAGATACTCTTCATGCAAAGCATATTGTAGTAGTCCAATCTGGAGGTGACTAGGGCATGAGTGACTGTAACTTCTGATCTAGGAATGGATGCAATTGACACACAATACAAACCTATGCAATGTCCCACCCCCTCCCGCCCAGGTACAACTGATATCTGTTTTCCAAACAGGACTTGTAAGTCTAGGAGACCCTCTAGATTTTCATACCAGGTCTATCTGGGGCACCAGAGATGGCATAGTCCTCGTCCTAGTCCCAGCTGTCTCAAAACTCAAAGCCATTCAGCATTGCCAGGATTCGGCTGAAGTCTATTGTTCATATATAATGGAAATATATCAACTTCCTTGCTTTCTAATGACTCAATGAATGAATAAATGGTTATTTCCCTAACATTATTTATGGATCATGTTTTAAAATAAAAAAAAGTGTTTGCACTTATGATCTTGACTGTGTCTAACAAAAACTTTAATTGGATGTACAGTAACCTCTGGCAAAGGGTAATCATTCTATCAGCATCTGGGTATGGTGTAGTTAATACATTCTCTCTTCAATGGAGGGATTTGTACTGTAACAGATTATAACTAATCCTGGCATTTCTAAAAAGTACTGAAGATTTAGTACCGTTTGTTTCAGCCCTATAAAGTTAAGGACAAAAACCCCCATCTTCCTCTTGTGCTTGTTATTCGCTGTATGTTCTATGTTAATTAACTTGATTTGGTTTATTTGTGTATCTCTGTGTATGGGTTCTTTTTTGCTTCATTGAAATATATTTATAAATGTCAATGAATTCTGCTTCTTCATTACCATAATAATCAGGTGTCTAATTTCATGAAGTTATTTTTTTTTAAAGTAATGCTTCACTCCTGGTGAGTTCTGGTTGCTTTTATGGCTGTCTTTTTATGGGATGCTATTTTTGGATTTCACAGTGACGTAAGAGTCCTGGGATTTTCTGGGGGGTCTCCCATGAAAATACTACATTTCATTCAAGGTTGGGTTAGGTGCTTCCACCTGCTATTTATATTCTGCCAGAAGTGCTCCAGTTCTATGCTACACCTTATGCTACTGTACAGGAAGTCCTTGACTTACAACAGTTCATTTAGTGACCATTCAAAGTTACAAAAGCACTGAAAAAAGTGACTTATGACTATTTTTCACACGACCATTGCAGCCTCCCCATGGTAACGTGATCAAAATTTAAACACCTGGCAACTGACTCATAGTTATGATGGTTGCAGTGTCCTGGAGTCATGTGATTAACTTTTGCAACCTTCTAATAAGTAAAGTCAATGGGGAAGTAAGATTCACTTAATAACGGTGTTACTGAATTAACAAGTGCTTTGATTCACTTAACAACTTTGGCAAAAAAGTCCGTAAAATGGGCAAAAGCTCACTTAACAAATGTTTCACTTAGCAACAGGGATTTTCAGATCAATAGTGGGCATATGTCGAGGATTACCTGTATAGGGGACTGTTTTTCAAAACTCTAAAGTATTTTTTGTTTAAAAACTTTGCATACAGCAACCTGGTTCTCACTGTTGCATAGTTATAATAGTGATTCCAATGAAACTACGAA